>JBBBDQ010002006.1:375000-405000 GCA_037127315.1 Ascarosepion bandense
AGATAGATCCGAACAGACTGATAGATAGATAGATAGATAGATAGATAGATAGATAGATAGATAGATAGATAGATAGATAGATGTAACTCTTTTTGATAGTGTAAATACATTTGAATCTTCCTGAAAATAATTATGTACGGGATGATATATTTTTAGTTCCAGATCCCTTTCAAATTCCAACCATAAAAATCTTTATTTTCAAATGAGTAACTTTTCGAAGATTTATCAGCACCTCCTCATGGATAACTTCCGTAACTGCAGATTTTAGGATGTATTTATGCATTGATATGTCTTTTGTAATAGGCTTTCATTCGGCCAGTTCGTTAACTGCTTTTAAAAATATTGTCATTCACGGCTGGCCATTATTTAGGAAGAATTTTGCATAAAAGCAAAGGAGGGAGAAGTGCATTGTAATTGGAAAGAAAAGACATGTTTGTGTAAGTGGGTGACGAGAGGAGAAGTGAAATGGGGAGTCGTGCGGAAACAAGGACAAAACAGACCGAGATAGATAGATAGATAGATAGATAGATAGATAGATAGATAGATAGATAGATGATTGCAATATATGAAATTCAGTAGAACGATAGACAGATTGCCATAGACAAACAGATGAATCGATTGTAATAGATAGATAGATAGATAGATAGATAGATAGATAGATAGATTGCAATATATGAAATTCAGTAGAACGATAGACAGATTGCCATAGACAAACAGATGAATCGATTGTAATAGATAGATAGATAGATAGATAGATAGATATGAAGAGCTCGAGATAGATAGATAGATAGATAGATAGATAGATAGATAGATAGATAGATAGATAGATAGATAGATAGATTGCAATATATGAAATTCAGTAGAACGATAGACAGATTGCCATAGACAAACAGATGAATCGATTGTAATAGATAGATAGATAGATAGATAGATAGATAGATAGATAGATTGCAATATATGAAATTCAGTAGAACGATAGACAGATTGCCATAGACAAACAGATGAATCGATTGTAATAGATAGATAGATAGATAGATAGATAGATAGATATGAAGAGCTCGAGATAGATAGATAGATAGATAGATAGAGAGATTGCAATATATGAAATTCATTAGAACGATATACAGATTGCCATAGAAAAACAGATAAATCGATTCAATAGATAGATAGATAGTAATATATATATATATATATATATATATATATATATATATATATATATATATATATATTTCCTCTGTATCTTTTCTATTCCTCTTTTTTTTCCTTTTCTTGATTTGTCTTTTTATTTTCTAATATTTTCTACCATTTTCTCCCCCTTTTTTCCTTTTTTAATATCTTTTTAATTCGTACAAATAAATAAATAAATAAACGGAAGTTTTTTTTGTTTTTTTGTTTTCAATAAGACGTTAATTACCATCATTATTAACTACATCATGAAACATTGTTCTTTCAATATCGAAACTAAATGTACAATTTTGTAGTAATTTGTAGTTTGTAGATGTTCTAATGTAACAATAAATAAGATAGATAGATAGATAGATAGATAGATAGATAGATAGATAGATAGATAGATAGATAGATAGATAAGACAGAGAGATTGAACAATGGAAACAGATAGATAGATAGATAGATAGATAGATAGATTGCAATATGTACATAAACATACACAGACATACACAGACACAGACACAGACACAGACACACTCGCACACATATATTTTTACGGAAAGAGAGAGAGAGAGAACGAGAGACAGATAAGTAAAGTAGATAGATAAGTGTGCGCCTGTGCATTCTCGAATACGTTTGTATATTCCTTTTCAAAATATATACCTCCCATCGTCCTAGCCTGCCTTTTGAAGACACAGTTGTGACGACAGCGGACAGAGTCGCTGGAGAAATTAGAATTTCCACTCATCATTCACCCCACTATCGTTGAATTCTTACGCCCGCAAATGCACTCCAGGTTTCTCAATTAATTTTCATTCAGCATCTTTGTTTTCGCTTTGTCTAAATCTACTCTTTTCCAATTTGTCTTTGTTTGTCCACGTTATTTTCGAATAGTTCTTTCATTTGCTATTTTTTAAATTCGTTCTTCTTTCGTTTAATATTTTAGATTTGTTATTTATTTATTTTGTAATCATCTTTTTTCTCTTTTTTCTTTTTCCTTTAACTAGTTCCTTTTTCTTGTTAGTTCCCTTACATTTCTACGTTTTTCTTTTTCATTCATTCTTTTCATTTTCTCTCCACGATTTCGCTGTTTTATTGTTTCCTTTTGTTGTGTTTTTCTCTTGTTTTTCTCTATTTCTATCTTAATTTTAGCTTCCATTTTACTCTGTTCTTTATTCTTAGGCATTATTGCTATATTATTTTTTCTTTTCACTTGCCTCGTTTTGGTTTTCATATTTTCTTTCTTTCCTTCCATTTTGTTTTTTGTAACACATTTTATTTACTAAAGAAATATCATTGATTAATTTCATTTTCATCTTTTCTTATTTATTATTGATTGCTTTTCTTTGTAAGTTTCAAATCCTTTCTTTTTTTTTTCTTTTTAATGGCATATTTTTTACCGTTTTCTATTTAATACGTTATATTTTTTGCTACTTTTTCTTATTTTTACTGATTCTTCTTTTATTTGTTCATTTATTTTTCATTCTTGTTTTTATTTCCTTAATCTTTGCTTGTTTTTATTCTTTTCTTAAGTCAATTACTCTATTAACTTTTCTTTTCATTAATTTCTTGACAGCTCTTTTTCTATTTTTTTATATTTACATAGCTTAGGATAGCAGTAGGCGACACTTGAGTGAATGCCTAAAGTTCCAGCACACTCTATGAGATAATGGTCTATTCCAATTGCATGCCAAATATCTAAAGTTTCTCTTTTTCATTTTGATTCCTTCAGTCATTCCTTTCTTCTTTCTTTTCTTTCTTTTCTTGCTTGCACTTTTCATTCTTTTTTTTTTCTTTTATTTGCCTATTTCTACAATTTGTACTTTTTCTACATTAGAAACGGTTCTTTTTTTTATTCTTTATTTCTTTCTTTTTACTTTCTTCGCTTTCCTTCTGGACTTCTTTTTTTAGGTTATTATCTAATCATTTCTTTCTTTTTTCCTTCCTTTTTTTTGTTCTATGCCAATTACATGCCAGACATTTAAAAGATCTCTTTTTCATTTACTCTCTTTCCTTCTTTCCTCGGTTTCTTTCTTCTTTAGTTTTTTATTCCTATATTTGCCTTTAATATTCTTTATGGATGTTCATTGTAGTGCAGTGGTTATCGTCTCAGAACAAGAAATCGAGGAGCCGAGTTCGAATTCGAGTTGAATTCCTTGCATTCACTTGCGCACAAATATCCATGGGAAAGGTATTAAACCGTCTCTTCTCTCAAGTTATAGGTTAAATAACATGATAAATTGGGTTCTATAGCTTTACCTGGCGACCATTCTACCGCAGAAAGTAATGGTAACCTAATGAGGTGTGGTGATACCTACCGAGCAAACGCGAGGGACCAGATGTTTGCACTTTAACGACCAGAAAGCAAATGATCAAAACTCGTAGGTGCGCATCCGGGTTCGCGCAGATGTTCCGGTTGAAAACTAAAAATTAATTAAATATTAAATTTTCAGTTCGCGAGCCTACGCGAATTTATTTATCGGCCAATGGGAAGCCCAGAATCAAATACGGATATGAATTCCCAAATGATTTGCTGCGATCCAAAAAGAAGATATAAAAAGCCGATACAGAAAGCATCGCCAGACAGACTGACAGACCCACACGGACTGACTCGAGAGAGAGGAGTGTAATGAGTATCCCCCTTGACCTACGTGAAGCGGCTTACTATGCTAGCCTCCCTTCCCTCTCATCCTTTCTTTCTTCGCTGTCTCAAAACTACTTACTGACCCAAGAAGAGGATACATCAAAGACATTCCTTACATACCTCCACACCATTTTCGATACCTAAGCCAAATTTCTCTTTCCGGTATTATAAACATTAATCCTACCTGCAACATTTTATTATCAAAATGAACAACTTAACATCCGTCTGCACCCACTACCGAAAGCATTCATGCGAACGAAAACTCTTTTTCCCGATTTCGGCAAAATGAAAGCCCTAACGTCCGTCGGACTCACCACTCTAAACTCCATGTGCTTCAGACACGTGGTCGAAGAGTAAATTTACTCCTGGTGCAAACAACCAATAATGAAAAAAAAATGAAACTCAAGGTTGACTTTCTGCCCAGTCAGTCATGTCCCTTTTTAGACATGATCGCCTAATCGTGTATCACGTATGGTACATATCTAACTGACTCTTTGTACTTATTTCTTCATCGCAAATTGTTATTTCTTTCATTTTTTTTTCTTTTGGTCTCTCTTTCTTACTTTCTATGTTTTTCTACACTTAATTCATTCTTTAGCTTATTTTGTAACTGTTTCTTTTTCTTTCTTTTTTCTGTCTTTTTCTTTCTTCTCTCTCTCTTTCTTTTTCTCATTCACAATTTGCTTCCTCTATTATTTTCTTTTTCCAATTCATACTTTCTTTTACATATAATCGAACCATTTCTTCATTCATATTTCTTTCTTTCATTTAGTTTTTCTATTGCTATCATATAGAATTGTGCGCCCCTGCTGTTCATCTCAGTGTTCTCGACAGGCTCCAAAAGAGAATCTGTAATGTGATAGGTCCCGATCTGGCAGCTGAACTCCAGACACATTCTCACCGGCGGGATGTGGCTTCCCTCTGTCTATTCTACAAATACATTCATTGCTTTTGCTCCGACGAACTTATGTCACTGGTGCCCCCGCCTCTAGAAGTTACTCATGGAAACAGACTGGCAACAATGTCTCACCCATTTACGGTTAGATCATCCAAATGCAGCCGACCATTCTAACTATCAGCTTCCTTTCTCGCACTTACCACCTTTGGAACTCCTTTCCATATACTTGCTTTCCTGACGGCTACAACATCCATGAATTTAAATGCCATGTCAATCTCTTATTCACTTGACTCCAGTCTTATCTACATCACCCTGTATATCTTGTTCTTTTCCTTTCTCTCTACCTTCGCAACTGTCTTCACTCCTGTGTTCCCATCAGTCTCTTGCCCTTTCTCTGACACTCCATGTAACTGATTTGTCTTTCTCTTCACTCTCCTCCTGGCTAAGCTTTACTCCTATGCACAACTGTATTCACACCTGTGTTTCCATCATTCTTTTGTCCGTTCTCTGACTCCCCCACTGTAACTGGTTTGTCTTTCTCTTCACTCTCCTCCTGACTAAACTTTTACTCCTAAACTCAACTGTCTTAACACCGGTGTTCCAATCCTTCTCCTGCCCTTTCTCTGACACGCCCTGTAACTGGTTCGTCTTTCTCTTCACTCACTTCCTGACTAAACTTCAACTCTTATGTAGCCCCCTGCACATCAGTGGCGGTACCAACTTGCTTGGGGTGAAACGATTAAAAATAAATATTTTTCTTCTCACCACTTCATTTTCTTCTTCCTCTCTTTCCTTTTTGGCACTTGTCTTATTTTGATATTTGCCATTTGTCATTCTCATCTAATCTTTATCTCTTGAATAACCATGCATTTTTAATTCATGGTCTTTGACAAATAACAATGAAGGAAAGATTGGTGATTTTGACACTCAAAAGGAATATCGAAGGCAAGAGGGGTAACAGAAGATAGCAGATCTCCTACATGACGAGCTTGATGACGGAAAGCGGTTGCTTAGGAAAACGTTGTTAGAAACAAAATGGAGTAAGATTATGTGGAGAGTGAGGATAGATATGAAAATGATGAATTAATGCCAGGTTTAATGTGAGAATATTTCGGTTGAAAACACTTTTAAATATAATGAAAATTTCACTGTATTCAAGAAGTGGAGATGAAGAAAACAATACTTGATCTTATCACACGAATCTGGTCGAAAAGTAATGTTCTATCCCTGATATAACACGCAGAAAGATATCACCCAAAATTGGTCGAAAAGTAATGTTCTCTCCCTGATATAACACGCATAAAGATATCACACAAAATTGGTCGAAAAGTAATGTTCTATCCCTGATATAACACGCATAAAGATATCACACAAAATTGGTCGAAAAGTAATGTTCTATCCCTGATATAAAACGCTTAAAGATATCACCCAAAATTGGGCGAAAGGTAATGTCTCTCCCTGATATAACACGCATAAAGATATCTCCCAAAGCCGGGCAAAAAGTAGAGTTCTCTCCCTGATATAACAGGTATAAAGATATCACACAAAGCTGGTCGAAAAGTAATGTTCTATCCTTGGTATAACACGCATAAAGATATCACTCAAAGCTGTTCGAAAAGTAATGTTCTATCCTTGGTATAACACGCATAAAGATAACACACAAAGCTGGTCGAAAAGTAATATTCTATCCTTGATATAACACGCATAAAGATATCACTCAAAGCTGTTCGAAAAATAATGTTCTATCCTTGATATAACACGCATAAATATATCGCCATTAAACTCTCTTCACACCAGTGTTACCATCTTCTCTTACCCATTCTCTGTCACCTACACTTAACTGTTACTCATTCTCTTCTCTGTACTATTATTAACCCCCTGCTCATCTGTGGCAGTACTGCCTTACTTGGGGCGAGACGATTATGATATATATATATATATATATATATATATATATATATATATATATATATATATATATCCTAAGGAAAATAAGGAGAAATATAAAGTTCATATCGGAATTTCGGCGAGAATTTGGAAGTAACGGCTTTATACACAGAGGCACTTCTCTTTACTAACCCTAATTTAAGATATCAAACAGCCGTTTACCGAAAATAATGGGAATTATATAAAATAACATAAATCCACAGATAAAATCAAGATTGATAGCATGGCAAGGACCCCTAATGGCTTAAGCGAGAGATGTAATCTATATTTAACAGAAGAAAATTAAAATTTTTAAATTTCTATAACAAAATGTACTTCTGAATAAACGTAGAGAGATCATTAGTATGTGTCGTTACAGGAATAAATTTAAATTGCAATAATTATTTTATTCTTTTATTTAGTCACAACATATTTTTTTCAAAATTGGGTTACCTTTTCCCTCCTACCTACCACTATTAACCCAATGGTCAAGCCACATAACCCCCACTAATATAGAAGAAATTACTACTAAAATACCGCTAAATAAAACCTATAATAGCCAATGTTCCTCCACCCCTTCCTTTACAAGACCAAGCCTCTGCTATTAGAATTTTCTTCATTCTTTGTTCAAACGGGGTTGACAATGCATGTCTTAAAATGACATATTTAAAAAGGCTATTTCCCATCTAAATTATATATATATATATATATATATATATATATATATATAGATATAGATATTTATATATGGATCGCCGACTAACGTCAATTCGGTCGTTTTTCAATCCTGGCTAAAAGCAATTGGATGTCTAACCGTACTGATGAGCTGTGATACAATAAAACAGATCTGTCTGCGGATAACTAATATATATATATATATATATATATATATATATAGTCTATCGAGGCAGCAGATAATTTTCTAGACATATACTGTTAAATATAAGAGACAATGAATGTCTATTATGTTTAATCATGAGCCGTTCTAAACAACGTATTCTGGGTTTAATTTCAGGTGAAAATAAAGACAAAAATTCTCCAACATTCGGATAATTTTTTATTAAGTTGGTTCTAAGCTTACGGCTCACATGAGTTATCTTTACAGAGGTTACAGAGACGTTAACATAAAAACATCCACTATCAAAGATGATTTTATCTTGTGTTGACATAAAACTTTGCTAAGCAACGACAACAGTCACCAAAGAGCAAACGCAGCTCGTTAATTTGTAATGCGCTACTTTGACGTCACACCGTGCGAGAGCCCGAAATGTTAACAGAACCATATTTAACTGGACCATATGTTAACAGAAACATATTTAAATGCAAGTTAATATGTTATGACCAGATTTAAACGAGGTTTTATTAAGTGTGGGTTGTTTTACTTTGATGTAGATGGCCTCCAAAATCTGCAGGTTCTTTTTACTGTGTCTATGAGTGAGTATTATTGTATTGTTGACTAAAATCTGTTTGATATTACCTACATGGCTATGATTTTCTAAGAAATGTAGTTAAATTGACCTCTGATCAGTAATGTGACAAGTTAGTTTACGGGAGAGTGTGGTTGTAGTAAAACCAATATATGTAGTGTTTTTTTTTATTAGTACCAGAAATTGTATCTCTGAACGGGCATGTAAATTGATATACTACATTAGTTTTCTGTAGAATACTTAGTTTTGCGTTGTAGGTTTATGTCCCTCTAACCTCTCTGAAGATGGCACATGTGAGCCGAAAGCTTAGAACCAACTTAATAAAAAATTATCCAAATGTTGGAGAATTTTTGTTTTTATTCTCACTTGAAATTAAAGCCAAATTACGGTGTTTAGAACGGCTCATGATTAAATATAATAGACATTCATTGTCTCTTATATTTAGTAGTATATGTTTAGAATATATATATATATATATATATATATATATATATATATATATATATATATATATATAGCTGTAAGGGTCTGTAATGTAATCGATACTGACATAACTCCACAACTTCAGGGATTACTCGTTAACGTAACGCGATTTCCCTCTGTTTTTTGTACAAATATTTTCATAACATCTATTCTGATGATTCATCTTCCTTAGTCACTCGTTTGCATGAATTAAAGTGACTACTAAATTGACAAAGACGTATTACCGTTTACTGTTGAACTAGCTGGAAGCAAACCTAACTTCTCGCATGTCGAAGTGTTTTCAGACCTTTTGCTTCCCTGCAACGTAAAATGTAAATCAAATGATAATTGCTATCTTCTGCTTTCTTGAAAACTGTACTCTGATTTTCCTTTCTCTTTACTGATATTTTCTCATTTTCTTTTTATTTTCTAGCATCACCTTGCGTCTAAGTGGCTTTATTACCTTGGATTGAAAAAAACAATTTTCCCTTGATTTTTCTCCTTCTTCTACTTTACATGAATTAATAAATATAGATATGGGTATATACTCTCATATACGCACATATATAAAAATATTATTCAGGTGTTAATAAAACAGTGCTCAATATATTATAAACAGATCTATTAATTCTATATTAATAAATATAGATATTATCCTACGTCGGGGGCACCACGCAATATTCAGGTGCATATTACAAACTATACAACTGATAATTGTGTGCATAGTGCATGAAACACCGAGTCCTGCCAACAATGCATACATATATATATATATATATATATATATATATATATATATATATATACATTTTATTAAAATATTTTAATCCAAAACGGAAAAGTAGGAAGGTAAATCTCAATAACCTGATCCTAATTAATATTAAAAATTTTAATATTAAAAAATGATACAGGAGGAGAGCTCAATGGAATTAAAATTACAAAGCTAATATTAATCTATCTAAAAGTTACAATCTAAAATTAGACATGAATTACTTCCGAAATTTTTTTTGACGTAAATTTCTCAAATCGTAACCGTCTTTTTTATTTATTTATTTTTTTTTTTATTTATGATTTTTTCTCTCTCTTTTTATTCTTATTTTTATTTCCATTTTGAAAGATGTACGTTGCTGAGGAGATGTAAAATTTCTCTTAGGGATTTTATGTCGAAATGTTCATTCAACATTTTTGAATTTTGAAAATTTATTTTACTCTCCTTCTCTCTCTCTCTCTCAATCTCTCTCTCTCTCTATCTCTCTCTCTCTCTCTCTCTGTGTCTTTCTATATATTATTTAATTACTTAGGTTTTGGTCATAAAATTTAGACTTTTATCAACAGTGTATTCAAAAGTCTAATTTTATTATGACCAAAAACTAAGTAATTAAATAATATATATATATATATATATATATATATTGAAAATTGGTACCGTTAATGTAACACCTACGTTTACCTCTAAGCTTGTGTATAGTCATAAAAGAGTCTCAGCGATTGAACAAATTTCTCAGGACATCCTAATTTTATTAAGGTTGACCATAAAGCCTGTCTATTTTGGAATGATTTGTCAAGTCTTTGAAAACTTGAAATAGGTCTATGCATTGTTCAGTCCATTTCTCTTGAAGTTGCTTGCTTAGAATATCATGTCAATAGTACTCCTACCACTCCGAAAACCACATTGAGATTCAGGGAAAATCTCGTTTGCAACATGATACTGAAGACAATCAAGCATGATTCTGCATAAACCTTTCCCAGCTGTACAAAGCAAAGCAGTACCCCTGGACTTGCCCCAGTCATCCTTTGCCCCTCTTCTTCTTCTTCTTCTTCTTCTTCTTCTTCTTCTTCTTCTTCTTCTTCTTCTTCTTCTTCTTCTTCGTTTTATCGTTCTTCCTATCCTTCTTCTAATGACGTTTGTTTATCGTCTTCCTTTTTATCTTTCTTTTTTGTTTATTTCTTCTTCTAATCATATTTGTAGTCCTCCTCCTCCTCCTCCTCCTCCTCCTTCTTCTTCTTCTTCTTCTTCTTCTTCTATATGCCTTGTCTTTTCAGGAAGTAGACGATCATGGCCTCCAAAGTCTCCCTATCTCTACTGGCTTTTAGCACACTTTCTCCTGTTACACCACGCGACCCCCATTCTGCCATCCATCTGCTCAGACCAGTCAAGTACGTTACACGCTGCTTTCCCCTGTCTCTTCTTCCCTCTATCTGGCCAGTTAGTATAAGGTTCTCCAAGCGCAGCTTCCTCATTGCATGTCCTAGAAGCACCACTTAGATTTACCCAATTCTTTTTCTCTTCCTCCGCTTTATCGTTACTTTTGACTCATAGATTTTCGTTTGTTCATCTGAAAACAATTTTGCTTTCTCTTTTTTTTTTTTTGCAACGTACTAATTTTTTTTAATCTGGCATTTTCCAGTTTTTGATTTGTTCCTCTGTGTTTGAGCCATCTTCTTTTTCATTCATTTATTTATATTTAAAGTCGTTTCTTCTTAGCGAACGGTTTAATGTCCTAATGCATCGCTATCATCAGTCAACCATTCAGTCAGTTAAGTGCCATACGTGATACACGCTTGGGCGATCATGTCTCGAAGGAGACATGACTGACTGGGCAGAAGATTATCCCTCAGTAGGTTGCCATTGCTTTCTGCGGTAGACTGGTTGCCGACCCAATCTGTCCTGTTTGCGCGTAAGTGAATGCACTGAATTCGGCTGGAATTCGAACTCAGCTCCCCGATTTCTCGTTCCGAAGCCGATATACAATGCACCACAACGCACATAAGAAATTCTAAAAACTAGAATATTCTGTTGTTCTTTTGAAATGATTTGTGAGCGTCTTTGTAGCCAGAGCAGCTAAACAAATACATGAATTGAACACTCCCCACTAACATCATTTAATCACGCACGCACGTAGAGTGTTAAATTAGCCTCATGATAAATCACTTGTTGCATCTCTCAAAAAAAACGCATACAGATTTATCTTCTGTGTGCATGCGACTGACTTTTCGATGCTAATGTGATATATATATATATATATATATATATATATATATATATATATATATAAAAGGCAAGATGTCTGTTTGTCTGTCTATCTGTCATTTTCCCCGATATCGGAAATTGATATCCCCGATATTCTATCGAATCTGATCAAAATCCGATATTCAGCCAACAACATGGCTTATTTTCTCCTTTATTATTCCCAATGGGTACGCTAAGTTTCCATGGACTTACTTAGGTTATTTTATCCTTGGATGAATTTTTTTGACTCTGATATTGGAAATCGATACCCCGATATTTTATCGGGTCCGATTAAAATCAGGTTTTCAGCCATTTTAATTTGGTTTTTGCTTCTGGTTTTGCTCTAAGTAGGTATAATTGTAGTTCTTAGTCTCAGCCATGATGCCATTTACTCAGAGGACTTATTTAGCCTTCAAAATTCAGTTTGAGACGGAAAAATTATTTGACATCGATACCGGAAATCAAAATTTGACTTGCATCCATTCATTTTTTTTTTCAATCTACGGTTTCGTTTTGACTGGAAACAACTATTGCTTTTTAGTCTTTCGTGCCAACGTCCAAAGAGTCTGAGCTCCATGACCATGGATTAGTTTGAAAGCTTTCTTTACACTCGAGAAATGCCGGGCTCTACTGCAAATATATATAATGAGATACTTTACCAACATTTACTCAAGTATAGCAAAATTTTATGTACACATAAAATAATTGCCCATGGTTAAGAAAAAATGGTAAAAATAACTAACAAACTGAATTCATAAAGTTTCCAATAAATAAATACAAGATAAATAAAAAGGACATGGCAAACACTGAGCAAGCAATGTATATTCAAGGCAGAAGTCGTTAAAGCAGCAGTCATAAGCCACAAAATTCCCAAAGTTATAATGGTGTTAAAAACCAAATGTAGGTACACCCCAAAAAAATCGCTGAAAAAACAGCATATTATGAAAGGCCTCAAAATAAATAAGTTTTCTCGGCAACATGTTTATGTTATCATTAAGAGGATAGATCAAAGTATGTTTTAATTATTTTTTTAAAAAAATTAATTGTTTCTAGCAGGTTCATTTTGTGGTAGAATATCTTTTTTTGTCAGTGCGAGGCCTAAATTGACGCAGAGTTGATTACGTAATATTACGCAAGGCATTTTTTGACTGTGAAAGACACATTAATTTGAAAATCCTTGCAAAAATCAAATAATAGTCGGATTTTAATTTAAATTTCAAAACTTATTCATAACTGAGTTCAATCAATTTTGAAATTATTATTCTAAAATATATTTCTAAAAAAAAATTTTTTTTAATATATTACCTCCCACCAATTAATTTCCAGAAATGTCGGAAAATGAGACTAGGTCCGCCCATATAGCTAATTTTAATTAAATTCAGGAGTTATTAAGAATGCTAATCACCTGTAGTTTTTTCTTCAAAACCTGCTAATTTTTTGAAAATCTTCTCCGAATTGCGAAAATAAAATTGCAATGAAACTATACCATTTTTTATTTGGATAAATTTTAATTGCTTTTATAAACATAAATTAAAATGATATCGTAGTCTTAATAGAATTTTTTTACATTAATAATAAATTTTTACATGAATTTTTATTATTTTTTATTAAGTAATTTCTAAACTTTCAAAAATTTCTTAAAATTCCTTCTCCTAGGTCCGCACGATTTTGTGAAATTAATGATTAGTGAATACATTTACTAATCGAACATTCTAAATGTTTACTATAAATAATACTGCTCATTCTTTTTTAATAATTAAAACTTTAATTTTCTGCATGTTGATTACCCATATTTTGTTTGTACGGGTAGCATACGCGATATTTATCATTAAAATATCACGTGATTCAAGGGGTGTCTTCTCTTACATGAAAAAAAAATCCGTATATAAACCTTTTTATACCAAATTCGTCTTCCATACTTTTGGGCGGCTACTGTAAATCCTCCATTATCGCCTCCTGATGAAGCGATGACAGCTGTGATAACAAGGCTACCGTAATTGAGAAACGAGTTTTTGAAACATTTCATGCAGTAAGCAAGTAATTCTTGTTTCAAGTGAACTTAAGGTAATTTTCAAATCGGTAATTTGAATAAAATAATGTGTCAGCGAGGTGCATTTTATTTTTGTAAGTTTTTTTTAAACCGAGAATTGGTTTACAATCGATGAAAAATGGCGGAAAATTTGGAATTTTAAAAACTTTTTTATAAACCTAAACATTTTTTGATTCCGATCAATATAATTTCGGTTTGAAATACACCAGGTTATTTTGATTAGTGTAATTAATAAGTTTAATCTCTAGGCTTTCAATTAACGCTAAAATTATAGTTTCAAGAAAAAGTTTTTATTTTTAAAAATTCAATTAAAATTGAGGTATCGAAAATTTGAGTGGAGGTACCTAAATATAAGGGATACAGATTGTTGTATTCTGACTTCAAGACAAGAAAGAACACATACAGTGGAACCTGTCGTATGAGTCCACTCTATTGTCATCAAAAACTGGTCGCATATGGCATGTGGTCGCTCACTAAAAGCTCATAGTCATGACCTATTTACGCCAGGAACGTATATTCCACAGATCAGAATGTGCATATTAGAATTTTACCATGTAATCTGGTAATAAATAAATGAAAACATAAAAAAAATTGCCTAACTTTAAAGTAATTTATTCAGCATAATTCATTTTATAATTTGAAAAACGTATTTTCAACTGTCAACAAGAGACCAAAATATTTATTCACAAAAAATATTTATTAAGTGAACTTAAAAAAGTATACGGTTTCAGTTTTTTTCTTAGAAGTGAGTGATAGCAAAAGAGAATCTGAGATAATACATGGTAAAAAAAAAGCATACAAATAAACTGACAGCAATGGTGGGTGGGGGTAGGGAAACAGAGGGATACAGAAAGATATATCAAGATAGAAATAGAGTAGATAGATACATAAAAAATAATGGAACGAAAGAGATAGACATTTAAGAAAGAGACATAATTGTGATTTTCCCAATCCCTAAATTTATTCAAGTCAAAACAGAGACTGCTGTAAATCCCTTGAAAATGTCAAATACAATACATGTACAAAACAGCCGATATTTGACCGTGTGGTGAACTCAGGCAATGTACATTTCAACAAGAAATAACAGGTTAATACAACGCTACGACAACAAAACAATGACCTCGCATTAGCATGGAACAGGCTTGCCTCCCTGAGAGTAAAACACTACGCCTCCTTGGCCTCAAACTCTCAGCGGACCTCAAATGGAATGACTATATCGAATCCATTGCTAAGTCCGCTGCTAAGAAGGTCAGTTCTCTGTGCAGGGCCCGGAAGTTTTTCCCATCTGAATCTATTCTGCACATATATAAATCTACCATCCGCCCGTGTATTGAATACTGCTGCCACATCTGGTCGGGTGCCCCTGCTACCCTCCTCAGGCTTCTTGACAAAATACAACGGATAATCTGTAACGTGATCGATACTGACTTGGCTGCAACCACTCTCTCACCGGAGTGACGTGGCTTCCCTGTGCCTCTTCTGTAAGTACTTCCACGGCTTCTGCTCCGATGAACTTCAGTCATTGGTGCCGCCTAGGTACGAATGTACACGCGATACTAGATTAGCAACTAGGTCCCACCCTTTTACAGTGAAACAAATAATATGTAGCCGTAATTTCTACTCTAACAGCTTCTTTTCTCGCGTTTCCCTTCCACATGCCTGCTTCCCCGACATCTAACCAACCCTCATTCTCGGTATCCTTACCCGTCTATCACCCTCCTTCTGACATTTCCTATATCTAACCATCCTTTCTCATCACTTCCACGACCCTATATAACCCCCTGCGTAATAGTGGCAGTGGAATGCCTTGCTCGGGGTAAAACGATTAAAAAAAAGAAAAGAAAAGGGTGTGTTCCTGGCTTAGATCAAATCAAAATGATATAGATCACTCATTTAGTTTCTCCTAATTTAGAAGTTCGCAGTGTACGACCAAAATGGATTTCTTTTAAGCGGTTGTTTGATCAGTGATTTTCATTTGTTGGTGTTAGTCGCTAGACGCATTCTGGAGGTTGTCGCTCACTAAAGGTCAATTAACATTAGCAAATCGTCCGTGCATAAAAACAGGTGGTCGCATACTGGTTTGGAGAAAATGAGCCATATTGTTGGCTGAATATCGGTTTTTAATCAGATTCGATAGAATATCGGGGGTATCGATTTCCGATATCGGGGAAAATGAGTCGTCTGAATAGAGCTACTAATGTTTGAGACTAAAAACTATAATTTTACCAAGTTAGGGCAAATTCTGCAGCAAGAACCACGATAAACAGACTGAAATTCTAAACTTAATCAGACCTGATCGGATATCGGGAAATCGATTTCCGATATCGGGGAAAAATCGGAAAAAATAAGTAGCCCATGACCTCACCGGAACCCTAAAAAATATTTGGGTGAAGTTTGGTGAGAATCGGATACAAATTGTGGATTTGTATAAAGACAAACAGACAGATAGATAGACACCCAAACAAACATCTTACAGGTTAAGAGGCTCATCCCTTGTTCCCTGTTTAGGATGTGGTTTCCGGCTTTCTCTTTTCCAATCTTCTCACTTTGTTTTTTTTTGTTTTTCAATTGGAGTAGATAGATCTATCTATCGCCCGGTTCACACTCCACCCATGTCTATTGAACAGGTTAAGAGGCTAATCCCTTGTTCCCTTTTTAGAATATGGTTTCCGGCTTGATACGATTAATATATATATATATATATATATATATATATATATATATATATATGGAATAATATGACATTAATTCACGTGGAATATTTTAATTTCTATGTATCATAAAAATGTGGAAAATTAAGTATAATGTGTTTAGTCTTCTGAAAATAGATGAAGTAACTAAAATGTTGTTCTTATTGATAAAAACACAGAAAATATAGGAGACCGAGAGCGATCGACTCAGCTGTGCATCTGTACCCGTCGAACGCCAGAAAATAATATATTTATTGTCCATACATCTTCAGGGGTTCCACTGGGTTTATATTGAAAAACAAAAAAAGAACAAAAATCCTATGATTCTTCCTACCCCTTAGTCTATACAAAGCCATCTATAGGAATGTTATTTTTTGTTAAATAAAGTCATTTTAGAGTACGAGACGAATTATTGTGTATTTTGGCAACACTCCTTCTCTTATACATTTTTCATTGAAGTCGACTGGATTTATACTGAGATTAAGCATTTTATTCTTTTTTTCTTGTGTTCGTATAAGTGTTTCTTTCTGAACATAAAATGTGTAAAATTCGCCAAATGTGCTGAATATTCGAGAGCTTTCGATTATCCTTTTATTCCTTAAGTGTAGCACCAATAAAAATAGTTTTTGGGAAGTGAGTAATTAGTTTTTAATGAGATTTACTGACTTTATCAACTCCGACTTTGATTCAAGGATTATTATCCAGCCGTAAGAATCTCTAAGAAACTCTGCTGACCAACTAAAACCTGATAGATAGAGTTTTTTTTTCTTTTTTAACTGAGTTTGTGTTTTATGTACACTACCGGACATAATTATTAGACCACACCAGTTTTTAAAAAAAATTATGTATTTCTTACTATGTTAGTTCATAATATATATATATATATATATATATATATATATTAGTCAGACACGAACAAGCTTGTTTCGTTGTATCACAGCTCATCAGTGTGATATACACTGACACTTGCTTTTAGCCGTGATCGAAACTCGACTAATTTGGTGTCAGTCGGAGTAGCTATCCACTAAGCTACAGGCGCATGGAATCAGAGACGGGAAATTTTAATGTGTTGTATATAAGCAGTGTATACCCGCCAGTCACCGAAAGAACTCAATTCATTTCTGAGAGTCATGCATATATCGCAGAAGTAGAGTCTGTTTTTAAAATTGTCTTCTCCAGTACGCACACACTACCGGATGTAATTATTAGGCCACCCCAGGTCTTGAAAGAATTTATGTATTTTATACTATTTTTAGTATTTATTGCTAAGTGGATAATTCTAAATGAAAATAGAATGGTTCTTTTGTTAATAATGCTCAATAACATATGCATCAACCAAACTGTTCTGGTGTCCAGTTTTTGTGCTCTCTTCCCCATGCTAGTCTCTTCTTATTGGTTAGCCGAAGCAAAGACTTCTTGGCTGCTTTGAAAACTTTGCAATAATAAAAAAAGAACCATTCTATTTTCGTTTAAAATTATCGACTTCGCAATAAATACTAAAAACCTTATGAAAAACATAATTTAAAAAAAAACCTGGCGTAGCCTAATGATTATGGCTAGTAGTGTATGTATCTAAATTTATAGGAATGAGCTATTGTCTAAACAGTCAGCATATTCAGGCCGTGTGCAAAGTTCATGTTATTGGGTGTTAGCTTTCTCCTTAATATATATATTTCTACTAGTAAGATGGGTATTAAGTTTAGTAGGCTTGTGTGTATTTAAACGGATCCTAATTTAAACATGGGAAATATTAAAAAGTTCTACAATATAATTGCATTGAACACTTTTTAATACAAATATGCACTAGTCTACCCTTATTTTGCTTATTTTGACCAAAAACACTTCAACAATCAATCAATCAATCAATATATATATATATATATATATATATATATATATATATATATATATATATATTAAAAATTATTAAAAATCGCCTGAAGACAACACACATGATAGAAAACTTTATTTTGGATTTTATCTTGGATGTTACATCTAAATGCGTCTTCCGTAAACTTTAAAATTAATAACGCAAAAGTAAAGGCTTCAGTTTTTTTTTTTAAATATTTTTTATAAACTATATATATATGTATAGTGTATCGCGGCAGCAGATAATTTTCTAAACATATACTGTTAAATATAAGGGACAATAAATGTCTATAATGTTTAATCAGGAGCCGTTCTGAACATCGTATTTTGGCTTTAATTTCAGTTGAAAATAAAAACAAAAATTCTCCAACATTTGGATAACTTTTTATTAAGTTGGTTCTAAGCTTTCGGCTCACATGAGCCATCTTCATATAGGTTACAAGGACGTTAACATAAAGGCATCCACATTCAGCGATGGTTTTATCTTGAGTTGACATAAAACTTTGCTAAGCAACGATAACAGTTACCAAAAACAGTTCGTAAATATGTAATGCAGTTCTATGAAGTCACACCACGTGAGAGCTCAAAATGATAAAAGAACCATATATTTAAATGCAATGTAATGTGTTATGACGAGATTTAAACGTGGTTTTATTAAGTGTGGGTTTTTTTAATTTAAGATGGCCTCAAGTATCTGAAGGTTCTTTTTAGTGTGTGTATGAGTGAGGATTATTGTTGGAGAATTTTTGTATTTATTTTCACCTGAAATTAAAGCCAAAATACAAACGGCTCATGATTAAACATAATGGATATTCATTGTATTTTATCTTTTATGAGACATATTGACAGAAAATAAACAATTTAATTAAAGTGATTTCATTTGATTTTCTCAACAAATGCTGTAACAAAAAAATACTTGTTACAAAATAAATTTAATATTAATATAATATCTTTTTGCTTTGATCACAGGCTTCATTCTGTCAGGCACTGACATCACACACTTATTCAATGTATTTAATGGTATCTTCTGCCAAGCAACTTGTATTTGTTCCCAAAGTGTGTCTTGCGAAGTAACATTAGATTTACCAATTGTTTATCTATAATATCCCATAGATGTTCAAGATGGTGTCATGGGAGAAAAGTAATAGGACCTCATCTATATATATTAAGTCAGTAGAATTGTTAGGTATAATATATTTGAAAGAAATGGATTCTAAGAATTCTACAAATAGTCAAGCAAGAACACCACTAATAGAAGACCCTCACGGGTAAGCCAAGTTTTTGTTCATAAAATGTATTTTTAAACGAGAAATAACAATAGTTAAGGATTAATGTTCATATTTTTATAATTTTTTTGATAGATGGGGCGAGGGATTCCTTAAGAATTTTATAGATAGTTTCGAAATATGTTTAGACATTTTTAACGGATATGTTAGCACAGAGTGCTTTTATATCCAAACTTGCCATGATTAAGTCAGTGAGATTGGTATTTCTAATTTTATGAAGTAAGTCATCTAAGGGTCTGATAGGTGTCATGCTATTAGTGCCTAGAAATGGTGTAGGAATTTTTGTGATAGTTCTAGCTAATTTTTGGGTTACACCCGTTAATACCAGATATAACGCATCTAATAAAAATGTTTGGTTTATGAGTTTAGGGTAGGCCATATAGTGTGGGTATAGTGAGATGATAATCTAATCATTTGGACCAAGATTTCCTTGCATTTTTTAGAACGTTTTTTGACTGTTTCGTTGGAATTTTAAATTTACATACCTCAATCAACATGCAGTCGCTTGTATTAAAAAAAGATTTTTAAATCATTCGTTTTTAAAGAATCGCTGAAGAAACTTGGTAAGAGGAAACATGTTAGAATAAAGAGACATTTTTCCTATATATCCATTCCTTATTCTATTCATATATATATATATATATATATACTCTGTTTTCTTTTAAGAAAAACTTTAAACACCGGTCATATTTCCGTAATAAATTTATTTCAGTCAATAATTGTTGTTGCCAACAATCACCGACTTCATCAGACGGAAGGCCCTATTCGACTTGTTTCATGTCGTATTACTACGGAATGAAAGTTCAGTCAAGGCCAGGCGGAGGGGGAGGCAACATAGGATAGCCCACTATAATAAGTATTTCCGTTTCCATTTGTCGGGATATAGTGGGAGGAGAAGTTTAATACAAACAAAACAACACGTGACTAATATATATATATATATATATATATATTCTTAGCTAATTTGATAAAATTATTTTGCCTTAGCTACGTTCTTGCTGCTGAATTTTGTATCGAGTACTTTCTTACTGAATCATACGTTGGCACAGATATTTTTCTGCTACCATCTGCGTTGTTGAATTTATATATATATATATATATATATATATATATATATGTATACTTAGTTTCTGGTCCTAATAGGGTTAGACCAGAACACATTTATATTAAAAAGTGTTCTATATTGTAAAACGTTTGAATATTTTTCATTTTTAACCGAGTTATTTCGCTACCTTGATTTCCACCATGAGTGGTTTCTTCAGGCGATTTTTAATAACTCTTTTTATAATAATAATAATATATATATATATATATATATATATATATATATATATTACTGGCAATAATTATTAGGCAATCCTAGCTTCTTTCTTTTTAAAGAAATGATGTATTTCGTACTATTTTAGCATATTTTGCCAAATGAAAATAGAATACTTCTTTTGTTATTATTACATTGCGAAATTTTACAAGGCAAGGAAGCAAAGATGAACTTGTCCGAGTCACCCTAATTTTTTTTTCATTCTTTTATTGATGAAACTGCAATATAGGTAATTGTTAAATATTTATAAATTCATTTGATGCACATGTTATCCTGCAGTAAGGACCATTTTATTTTCATTTACAATTATTCACTTGGCCTAAATACTAAAAAATAGTATGAAATACATCATTTTTTTTAAAGTAGGGTGGCCTAACAATTATATATATAAGAGTGAACATTGAAGTCAGCACTCAGGCGCGACAGATCTTTTCATGCTAAGCGCAATCATTAGGCCACATGTTTTGATTTTTTCCTCGGCTATTTATATATACCTGTCAGTGTGGCATTGTGGGTAATCCTTCTATCGGTTATTTTGGCAGGAGTGGTTTGGTTATTTATTTATTTATTAGGGTAAATTTATTTGACTTGATATTTGTTTATTCTTTTGTTTTTTGATTAATTTATCATTTGAATTTGTCATTTATTTTTTGTTCATTACATTTTCATTTTATTATGATTTGTTATTATTTGTTAATATTATTTTATTTATTTTTATTATAATGGATGTTGTATCGTCGGTGGTTTGTTAATTTGTTTATGATTTGCTCCTTATTATTTGTTTTCTATTTCTAAGTAACGTAGCAAAAATTTGTTTTCATGCCTGCATTTTGGTAATAGTTCAGATCGTTTATTTAGTAGTTTGTTTTGGTCAGGGAAGGTAATAATAGCTATTTTTCCTCATATATATATATATATATATATATATATATATATATATACTTAAAGGATGGCAAGAAAGCCATTATACAGTCACTTATAATGAAGAAGCAAAGCCCTATCAGAAGAAAAGAACGCAGCTTTTGAAAGTATATCTTTCTTTTGTTAGCGACTACAGCAGAAGCGACACACAACTTTACTTTTTAAAACACATGTCAGTAAATTTAATTCCGGATTTTGCATGAATTTGTTATCATTTCAGACATTTATTATTTCTTTTTTTTTTTGTTTTGCAGTTCGAAGAGTTTCGGTAATTAAATATTAATATTGATTATCCTAACATTTTATTATTATTAACCAGAATTAGCCAAAACCATTTTGATGAAACATTTCTGAACTGTTGATTAATTGCTTTTTCTGAAATGTTATTGTGAGTAACTGTACACTGAAGTTGCTGTGACAGAAAGACGACATTTCTGAAAAACCAACATATGAAGTAAGGAAAAAATTTCGAACAAGGGAAGAAAAAAGACAAACATACTCAGTAAAGTGCTTAATCCAGATTATCTAGATAAAGCAACACACACACACACTACACACACACTCACTACACACACACTCACTACACACACACTCACTACACACACACACACACACACACACACACACACACACACACACACACACACACACATATATATATATATATAATATATGTATGTGTGTGCGTGTGTGTGTGTGTCTATACTGTACTGTGCAAAACTATTAGGACAAGAACTATTTTATCTTTTATGAAGCATCAAAATAAATTTTAAAATCACCCCTGTCCCAACATATTTGCAAACTACAGATAGTATGAGAACAGGGTGATTTTCCTAAAAAACTCACTGAAAATTCAAATTCTGGGTGAAAAGTCAAGTTTATTAATAAATATTGATTATTTAAAAGTACGTGTAAAAGACATGTATTCAAATGAAGTTATATTTAATTTTTGCTATTTTCTATTAAACAAGTTATTTTGAAACTACTCTGTTCAACATCTATGGGATATTTTTGGATAAAAAATTGATAAATCTACTGTTACTTAGCAAGACACACTTTGGGAATAAATACAAGCTGCTTGACAGGAGATACCATTAGCTACCACACACACACACACACACACACACACACACACACACACACACACACATATATATATATATATATATAGTAATGTGCAAAAGTATTAGGACAAGAACTATTTTATGAAGCATATTGACAGTAAATAAAAAAAAAATTGCATTTGCTTTGATCACAGCCTTCATTCTGTCAGGCATTGACGCCACGAGCATCTTTCATATATCTAATGATATCTCCTGCCAAGAAGCTTGTATTTGTTCCCAAATTGTGTCTTGCGAAGTAACATTAAATTTATCAATTCGAGATTGGGGAATAAGAAAAAAGTCAATCATATCCAAGCATAATAGAATAATGAGTAGTTTCAAAACAATTTGTTTAATAGAAAATTGGAAAAATTAAATATGACTTCATTTTAATACATTTCTTTTACACCTAGTTTTAAATAATCAATATTTATTAGCAATTTACACGGCTTTTCACCCTATTTGAATTTCAGTGAGGTTTTTAGGAAAATCACCCATGTCCTAATACTTCTGCACATTACCGGCAGTGTGCAAAACTGTTAGGACAGGGGGGATTTTAATCTTTATTTTGATGCTCCATAAAGGATAAAATAGTTCTTGTCCTAATACCTTTGCACATTAATATATATATATATATATATATATATATATATATATATATATATATATATATATATAATAAAATAAATTTCTAAGTTCAAAACCGTTGTATGATCATTTCTATATGAAATCCCTAAGATAGATTTCACACATCATCGGCAACTTATACTCAAAATAAAATAAGATATTACCGGCGGAAGTTCAAAAATTTCAGAAATTTACGTCATAGAAAAAAAAATAGATAGGTGTGATTAATAAGTAGGTAGCAACCAATGTCTGTTTTTAATTAGGATCGGGTCCATGGGATTTACCTTCCTGCTTTTCCTTTTGAATTAAAGTTTAATATATATATATATATTATCTTTTCATGCTTTCACTCATTTTGAGGTTTTTTTCTTTTATTCTTTGTTGTAAATTGTCGCCTATCTCAGAAATTGAAGAAAGAAATGAACACGACGATTTTCCGGAGAAAACTCATTGAAAAGCTAATTACATTAGGAAAGAGGGTTTAACTAAATTCTCCAAGGAACAAGAACAGATTAAAAATTACACCGAAAAATATATTCTCTCGTAGGGAACTAGAAACAAGAAAATAGACTAGAACGTGGGAAAATAACCAAGAACGGACGCTAATCGAGAACCAAATGGTTACAAATAAAATTCAAGTTAATACACTTAATAAGTATCTCTTACAATATGTAATAGATAAATAATAATACTAATACTGATATTATTATGTAGACTTCTTCTACTGGTACTACTACTATTACTAGTGCTGCTACTACTAATAAGACTACTACTAATTCTACTAATAATAATAATAGTAATAACAATAAAAACAACATAATGTGAAAATAAGGTAACTGGATCTATAATATTTAAGAAAATTAATAAAGTTTCCAGTCGAAAAATTTAGCAAGGACAACATTTGTAATATCAATCTATTTGTCTGTCTGTATCAGTCATTTGTAATATCTATCTATCTATCTATCTAGCTATCTAGCTATCTATCTATCTATCTATCTATCTATCTATCTATCTATAATAACCTTTTCATATCAGTATATATATTCATATTTATCTATCTATCTATCTATCTATCTATCTCAGTCTGTTCATATCTATCTATCTATCTATCTATCTATCTATCTATCTATCTATCATATCTATCTATCTCAGTCTGTTCTATCTATCTATCTATCTATCTATCTATCTATCTATCTATCATCTAGTCTATCTATCTATCTATCTATCTATCTATCTATCTCAGTTTGTTTATAAGCGTTCTTACAATGAAAGTTTTTCATTCGTTCTTACCTTTTCTCTCGTCCCAACCACCTCTCTGTCTCTCTCCCTCTCTCTCTCTCTCTATATATATATATATATAATCGAGTTGCCCCAAGAAAGGCATTTTACTGCCACTGTTGAGCAGGGGGTTACATTGGAGGTAAGTTAGGAAAAGAGTGACAGGTTACAGGGGGTGTCATGGAAGAGGGTAGGAGAAGGATGAAAATACTGATGAGAGTGGATGGAGAAAGAAGTATGAAAGAGAGAGAGAGAGAGACAGAGAGAGAGAGAGGATGAAAGTTAGTGAGATAGGAGATGACTATTGTCTTTACATTTTAATTCTTGAAGATTGTAGTTGTCGGGAAAGCAGGAAACAAAAGGGAATTCTACCAGCGGGAAGTGCAAGAGGGGAAGCTGCTGGAGCAGAATTTACGTTTACTATTTTCTTTTATCTTCTCACCCCAAGCAAGGAATTCTACCGCTACTGTTGCGCAGGGGGTTACATAGGGGAAAGTGATGAGAAAGAGGGGTTAGCTATAAGAAATGTCAGGAGGAGGGTAATAGACGGATGAGAAAAACGAGAATGGGGGTGGAGTAGAAGGAAAAAAAGAGATTGAGAGAATGGATGCGAGTTAGTGAAATAGGAGATATCTATTGACCTTACATTTAATTTCCTGGAGATTGTAGCTGTCGGGGAATCAAGTATATGGAAGAGAATTCCACAGGCGTGAGGTTCGATAAAAGAAGAGTAGAAATTGCGGTTACATTTTATCGGCTTCACTGTAAAAGTGTGGGAATTAGTTGCTAAACTAGTAGCTCGTGTAAATTCATACCTGGAGGCATCGGTGATTTAAGTTCATTGGAGCAGAAGCCATGAAAGTATTTATAGAAGAGGCACAGGGAAGCCACGTCAGGCCGGTGATATAGCGTTTATTGGTTTCACAGTAAAAGGGTGGGACGTAGTTGCTAATCTTGTGGCTCGAGTAAATTCATGTATAGGGCGTACCAGTGAACTAAGTTCATCTGAGCAGAAGCCATGAATGTATTTGTAGAAGAGACACAGGGAAGCCACATGGAGCCGGTTAGAAAGTTATTCTATCCGAGCTGCCAAGTCGGGATCGATTACATATCCTCTGGAGATTGTCAAGGACATGTGATGTGGTATATTATGAAAGTTCCATGCACGAACACCCAAAACATTTAATTATGTATATATATATATATATATATATATATATATATATATATATATATATGCAGACAGGTTTGCTTCGCTGTATCACAGCTCATTAGTACGGTTAGACATCTGATTGCTTTTAGCCAGATATGTATATATTGTATCCCTATTTATTTATACATCTATCTGATTGTATCCTATCTATCTGTCTGTTATCTTAATTTCGTATGCTGGTATTTGGATAATGATAATCTGTACATGAAAGATTTCCAGATATTTGCTACTAAAGATTTTACAGGAAAAACAAAAATATGCATACACTGCATTTTGATGCCAAACTGAAATATGAAATGGGTGAAATATATAAAGGGTGGTATCAAGTTAAGTTGCAGTTACTTATAATAAGAACACAAAGCGGAAACACGACATGTGATAGTCTATCTCACTTTTCGTACCGACCACTGCAGAACAATATTTTTGTTTAATATATCAATCTGTTAAGTGTCCTACTTGATACACAATTGAGCGATCATGTCTCTTTCTATCCATGACTGACTGGACAGAAAACTTTCCCGCAGTAGGTTGCCATTCTTTCTGCGGTAGACTGGTTGCCATCCACAAAACCTAATCTATCTTTCTATTCAACAGATAGCTGGAGTGAAAAGTAATGGATTTATACCATTTCCAAGAGGTTTTGCACGTAATTGAATGCAGTAACTTCTAGTGGATATCGAACCGGGCATTTTGATTTCTCACACCGAGCCGCTGTCCATTTAAAAAAAACAATGCGCATTCTTTGCTATATATATATATATATATATATATATATATATATATATATATATATATATATATATATATATATATACAGGTGAAGAGGACTCAATTTTACTATTTTGAGTGCCCCGGTATTTATTTTATTATGAACAGTGCTCAATATAATAAATATTATAAAGCTTAATATAATTATATAGTTACGACATAATTGTACAGAAAAAGGAGGAATACAGAGAAAAAGTTACTTAGTATGTATTCTTTGGAGCCAAATTCCAAATAAATCACGCTCTAATTATTTATAAGGAACACACATGTAAATTTTATATCTTCTCACATACATAAACAGCAAATCGAAGGTTTTTGTATTTAAATGTCAATCATTTGTACAACCAACATCAAACATTGCCTGATGAAAAGAATCTATCTCGAAACATAGAACTTTTTGTGTCGCATTGTACAATTAAGTCATATATATATATATATATATATATAAAGTCATCCTCAGACAGATCTGTTTCTATGTATAACAGCTCATCAGTACGATTAGACATCCGATAGCTTCTAGCCAGGATTGAAACCCGACCAAATTGACATCAGTCTGCGATCTGAGCTATGGGCGCACGGTAGAGGAAGGCGGACTTTAGTGTGTTATATACAATGTAAATACACGCCAAAAGTTGGGAGTGTTCAAATTCAATACTGAATGAAGTTTTGCGTCTATGCCTAAGTGCGGTGTTATAGTTCGACTTTTTGTGTTTTCTAAGATATTCATTATAGTATGCATATATGTATAAAAATGTTTCACCATCCTGTAGTTTCGTTTGCCACAGGCTCAGCTGTGTTAGTCATGTGGTTTCTGTAGCATGTTTTGATTGAGTGAATTTGCGAGGACCGCACAAAACGGTTTTTGCTTTGAAACGTGTCCTTTTACTGGCTTGGTTGACAAACAAATGATGGAGATGTCACAGTTTGTAGCCAGAACTCTGGGATTTATACATTTCAAATTCTTTTTACACGAAAGCAAAGTACAACAGTCGCGATTTTCAGAAAAAATTCTGTTACCTTAACAAAAACTCTGCCAGCCTTAACAAAAATTCTGCTAGCCTTAAGAAAAATTTTGCCAGCCTTAACAAAAATTCTGTTAGCCTTAACCAAAATTCTGCTAGCCTTAAGAAAAATTTTGCCAGCCTTAACAAAAATTCTGCTAGCCTTAAGAAAAATTTTGCCAGCCTTAACAAAAATTCTGTTAGCCTTAACCAAAATTCTGCTAGCCTTAAGAAAAATTCTGCCAGCCTTAACAAAAATTCTGCTAGCCTTAAGAAATATTCTGCCAGCCTTAACAAAAATTCTACTAGCCTTAAGAAATATTCTGCTAGCCTTAACAAAAATTCTGCTAGCCTTAACAAAAATTCTGCCAGTTTTAACAAAAATTCTACTACCCTTAACAAAAAATACTGCTAGCCATAAAAATTGACACACATTTTTGACGAATTCCTACGAATTTTTATCAGTAGTTTAGATTATTATTAGTGTTCTTCTATAAATGCCTTTTATAATGCATAGCGTCTCGGAAGAAGAACTCCGTAAGCCACGTTCGAATTCTAGTCGTGTTTATTATCTTCATTGACACCGCTGAGAAATGAAGGGGTTAACCTCTTTTTCTCTCTTCCTAACAATGGGTAAAATAATAAGGCAGACTGGGCTCTTTAGCCTTTCAAAACATGAGTAGGAACGGTTGATGCCCAAACCTTCCCCAAATATAATGATATTATATGTGCCGATATTTTGACTGTTCTTTTCGTAGAACTCACATGCAAAGAACACATATATTAGAAACTTCGGCAGCGTTCAGTATGTACAGGTTTAGTCTAAATTATATTAATATTCTTATTATATTGTTACCATGTTTGCACTTATATCGATGGATATGTTGCTGTGGACAATTGCGAGGACCTTCTATAGTCCTCTGATGTGACGCCCTCTGATTTCCGGTCGTGGGCTTTATTAAAGAAGCACGTATAAAGCAAGAGAGCTTGTGATATCACTGACATCAGGAACAGAGTACTGGCTGTTGTATTATCTCGTGAAATCCGTGACCGGTTTTTAAATGTTAGTGCCACTCACTGACTTTTTGTGCGTTGAATTTGATGCGAAACAGGTTAAGACCTGTTAAGCGTCTTGCTCATATGATGTATGTCTTGCGAATAAATTATTTCAATCTTTTAAGTGTTAACATTGTCTAGCCATATATATATATATATATATATATATATATATATATATATATATATATATGTATGTATAACTTGACATTGAAGTCTATAACTAGAGGTGACGGTCTATTTGATGCTAAACGCAATCCTCAGACCAGTTAACATGAAACAGTCTGTCCCTACCTCCGGGTGTTGAATTTAATATCTACTTTTATAGACTGCATCCTTTAATAAAACATACTTCAAAACTATATATATGCTTGTATGTGGATGACTAATATATTATGCTCTCATTACGATTGAGCTCTCTGGAGAAGAAAATTTTAAAAACAGTTTCCACTTCAGCTATAATGCGTGACTCTTCAGAAATGAATTGAGTTCTCTCGGTGACTGGCGTGTGTATACACTGCTTAGATACAACACGTTAAAATTTCCCTGCTCCGATACCATGCGTCGATGGCTTAGGGAGTAGCAACTCTGACTGGCACCAAATCGGTCGAGTTTCTGATCCTGGCCAGAAGCAAGTGGATGCGTCTGGCCACGCTGATGAGCTGTGATACAGCGAAACAGGCTTGTATGTGTATGACTAATATATATATATATATTTGGGGAGCAACTTTTCTTTCAAGAATCTTTTATTGAATACACAGACAAGATAAATTTGATTGATTTTTTTTACGTTTATTCGCTATTCTTACGGTTTTCAGTTTTGTAGAAATAAGGGAGGAGACAAAAATAACTTTCCATAATTTTTATTGTCCATAGCGCTTTCGCTCATTTCTATAGCTATATTCAAAGGTGCTTCTTTATGTGGTGCTGCTAGATTTTCTTATATTTTGACTGCTACGTTGTACTTTATTTTTGCGCGTTCATATAGAGCCTTCATACATTGTACACGGCTGTAAGTGGCGTGCACATCATTCTTTATTTACACACACACACTCACAGACACACACACACACACACACACACACACACACACACATATATATGCTTTGTTATGATATATATGTATATATAAATAGAGATAGGTAGATAGTTTATATATGTGTATGTATGTATATATATATGTATACATATATATATATATGTATACATATATATAGCTGTATATATATATATATGTATACATATATATATGTGTGTGTATACATATATATATATATGTATGC
>JBBBDQ010002006.1:407500-425000 GCA_037127315.1 Ascarosepion bandense
GATAGATAGATAGATAGATAGATAGATAGAAACGATCTGAGATAGATAGATAGATAGATAGATAGATAGATAGATAGATAGATAGAAAGAAAGAAACAATCTGAGATAGAGAGAAGGACAAATAGATAGGTAGAAACAATCAGAGATAGATAGTTAGATATGAAAGGGTTTTACTAAGATATCTTTTACAAAGATATGCATATTACTTCTTAATAATATGCGCTACATATGAAGCATTGTGTTTGTGTGTCAGAAACATCTCACTATTTAAGAGAAACTGTATAACTTTCAATTCTCTCCAACACACAACATCCTATTATTTAATATGAAAATGGAGTATTCAATGTTTTTTTGTTTTTTTAATACAACGATGCTCCAGTCGAGCGCGGCAAATATGAGTTTCAAAAGAACGCTGCTCATTTGAAAAACAAAATCTTAATTAATTACTACGTAACATTCAAAACACGAGGAAAAATAACAACAGTAGAAATAAAAAGACCCTTAAAAACTGCGATGGAAGTGGCCGAAATCGCTTGGGACGTTAAAATTTTGAATAATTTTTATATTCTTTAACTCCAACAAAACAGAAAAATGTTAATGTCATCGATACCGACTTGGCAGCTCAGCTGCAGTCGCTCACCGGCGTGATGTGGCTTCCCTGTGCCTCTTCTACAAATTCTTTCACGGCTTCTGCTGCAATGAACTTAGCTCACTGATTCCCCCTATGTATGAATTTAAATGAGCTACTAGACTAGCAACTAGGTCCCACCCTTTTACAGTGAAACCGATAAAATATAACCAAAATTTCTATTCTATCAGCGTCTTTTCTCACACTTCCTGTCTGTGGAACTCCCTTCCATATACTTGCTTCCCCGACAGCTACAATCTCCAGGAATTTAAATGCAAGGTCAATAGACATCTCCTAGAACACTAACTCGCATTCTTTCTCTCAAGCTCTTTTCTCCATCGTTTCCACTCCTCATTACACCGGTATTCTCATCCGTCTATTACCCTCCTCCTGACATTTCCTATAACTAACCCCTCTTTCTCATCACTTGCCCCTATGTATCCCCCTGCGCAACACTGGCAGTAAAATGCCTTGCGTGGGGTGCAAAGATTTAAAAAAAAAGTTAATAACATTGATGTCAACAACAGTAATAACCACCAATTTGATGAAAACGGAACTAAAATACTTACTCATCAACATATGATATCCAAAACAATAACCAACGCACGTACAATCGCAAACACACAGACGTAGACACAAATATACACACACAGAAACACACGTACACACAGACACAAACAGAATCACATCCACTTATATATATAGATATGTGAATTAATAAATATACATGAGTATATACTCACGTATACGTACATATATAAAAGTATTATTCAGATGTTACTAAAACAGTGCTCAATATATTATAAAGAGAGCTTTTAATTATATATTAATAATTATACATATTACCTTAAGTCAATGGCACGACTCGTAGTTTATTGCCTTACAAACTATGCACCTGATGATTGCATGCATCGTGCATTAAACTCTGAGTCTTGCCAACAACGTAAGATAACATGTAAATTTATATATATATATATATATATATATATATATATAACATACATATGTCATCATATCACTACAAAAATAGCCATTTTTTAGACAATATCCGTATCTTATCAAGTGATGAATTCAATTACAAGTTTGAAGGTTTTAAGTTTAATAGAGTAGCTAAACTCACTTAATCAAAGGATTAGTTTTCATTCAGTTGGTTCTAAGCTTTCAGCTCACAAGTGTCATCTTCAGAGAGATTACAAGGACCTTAACACAAAAACAGCCACCATCAGCGACGATTTCATCTTATGTTGACATAAAACTCCGCGAAACAACGGCAACAGTTACCAAAAATAGCAAACGCCGTTCCCAAATTTGTAGTGCGGTTCTCTGACGTCACACCAAATTATCCAAATGTTGGAGAATTTTTGTCGTTATTTTCACCTGAAATTAAAGCCAAAATACGATGTTTAGAACGGCTCATGATTAAACATGATAGACATTCACTCTCACTTATATTTAAGAGTATATGTTTAGAAAATTATCTGCTGCCTCGATGCACTATATATATATATATATATATATATATATATATATATATATATTGAAGTTTGGTTCCGATAATTTATCAGCTGCGTTCACCCAAGCTTGTGTATTGTCATAAAACAGTCTCAGCGTTTTAATAAATTTCTCAGGACATCCTAATTTCATTAAGGTTGACCATAAAGCCTATCTATTTTGGAATGTTTTGTCATATCTTTGAAAACTTGAAATACGTTGATGCATTGTTCACAATATTTCTCTTGAAATTGTCTTGCTTAGTATATCATGTCAACAGTAATCCTTCCACTACGACAACCACATTAAGATTCAGGGAAAAAATCGTTCGCAACATGATACTGAAGACAATGAAGCATGATTCTGCATAAACCTTTCCCCGCTTCACAAATCAAAGCAGTACCCCTGGATTTGCCCCAATCATCCTTTCTTCTTCTTCTTCTTCTTCTTCTTCTTCTTCTTCTTCTTCTTCTTCTTCTTCTTCTTCTTCTTCTTCTTCTTCTTTCAGAATGTAGGCGATAATCCACTTGTTCCTATACCTGGTGATTCTTAGCATACTGTCTCCTGCTACACCACGCTAGCCCCGTTCTGTCATACACCTGCTCAGGCTCTTCAAATATGTTATCTGCTGCTTTCCCCTATCTCTGTTTCCCTCTATCTGACCTGTTAGTGTCAGGTTCTCCAAGCTCTCCTTCCTCATTGCATGTCCCAAAAACTTTAACGGTCTCTTCCTGGTGCTCAGTATTAATTTACTTTTCGTCTCCATCATTTCCAAAATCTCATCATTGCTCACATGCTCGATCCATGATATCCGCAGCATCCTCTTGTAAAACCATATTTCAGCCACTTCAAGTTTTTCCTTCATCTTTGATGATATTATCCAGCATTCACTGCCATATTGAAAAACTGACATCGCATAGCCATCCAGTACCCTTTTTATTTGTTTCTATCGAAAATTTCCTGTCTCTTAATACTTTACTTAGCTTCTGGAATGCTACCCTCGCCATGCCAATTCGCCTTCGGGTCTTTGTGTCACATTTTCCGTCTTCTGTTAGAACACTTTCTAGGTATCAAATTTTTTTACCTGCTTGATTTTACTGAACAATTATAGTCGCATCTTTTCACTCTCGCGGTACATGCTCATCTGTGCACAACTTAACAAGTAGATTAGTGAATCGATGCGGGAATGAGGTCCCGTCACATTTAAAAATCTGTGGATTTAAGCCATTCATTTTTGGTGACTTACCATTACTGAGCTTTTTCCTGAAAGATGAGTCCCATAGGGGCCAAACATATTCAAAAGTAAGGTACAAATAATGTCATGCGATGGCACGACTCGATGGCGAGTTTGTAGTTACCAATATAAAAACCAGCCCCGGTGATTGAAGACCTGGTAACGTTGCCCTCACGAAATTTCGATGTCGGCATGGAATTGCTTCGTTAAAGTGACAAATTCTTTGCATGAAACCTATACATATCCAAATTAAGAAAAACAAGAAATTGCAACATTCAAAACATTAATTTCAAACAGTACTCAATATAAAGAAGAGAAATTAATATTATTAATTATTGTATTAAAAATATCTATCTATCTATCTATCTATCTATATATATATATATATATATATATATATATATATATATCGTTACGTTAGAATATGTGAAAAACTACTACAAAATTGTACATATTATTTCGACAGGTAGTTAGCAATGATTGTAATAAAAACGTTTATTACCATAAATGTTAACTATCTAATGAGACATTATTCTTTCTGTGTCGAAACAAAATGTACAAATTTGTATTAATGTTCCACATATTCTAACGTATTGATATATATATTTATTTCTAAACATACACTGTTGAATATAACAGACAATGTACGTTTAATCATGAGCTGTTTTAAATATCGTTTTTTGGCGTTAATTTCAGGTGAAAATAAAGACAAAAATTGTCCAACATTTGGATATCTTTTATTATGCTGGTTCTAAACTTTCGGCTCACATGAAATTTCCAAATGTTGGACATTTTTTGTTTCATTTTCATATGAAATTATAGCCAAAATACGATGTTTAGAACGGTTCATGATTAAACATAATAAACATTGTTTGTTAAATTTAAAAATATATGTTTAGATAATTATCTGCTGCCTCGATACACTATCTATCTATCTATCTATCTATCTATATCTATCTATCTATCTATATATATATATATATATATATATATATATATATATATATATATATGATGGACTTATTGTGCCGAGAAGTGGTGTTAAAATTTTACTTAATTTCCCAGCTATTTTATGTGAGACGCTGCCTATTCCGGACATAATAGGCCTCATTGGTACATTTGTTTTGTGTGTTTTTGGGAGACCGTATAGTGTGGGTGTTTTTGGATGGTATGTAATAAGTTTCACCCAGGAGGAGTCTTCTGTTTTTGAAACTTTCTTGATATTATATATAAATTTTTGTATTTCTTTTTTCGATTTCAAAAATGCCACACTAATAAAAAGAGTGGACAATTTATTCAGAATGAAGATTCTCGAGAGCGTCGCTATCCTATATATATATATATATATATATATATATGTGTGTGTGTGTGTGTGTGTGTGTGTGTATGTGTGTGTGTGTGTGTGTGTCAGTGTGTGTGTCAGTGTGTGCGCGTTTGTATCTGTGTGTTTGTGCATGTATGTGAGAGTATGTGCATAAATTACTTAAACGTATGTATAATAATAACTGTCAAGCTTTTGTTATTTAATTCCCGTAGAACGGCTAATAAACACGATCCGATCCGATTCGGATATCATCAAGCTGATTAAACAATGGAAAACTGTAAATAAGACAATTAAATGCAATCAATAAAGAATTAAAATCGCGAAGTATATAATTATTTCTTGAAAGTGTCCTTGTATTTTGTTCGCTTGTTATGAATTATGAACAGCCGATTATTTCTTCGTTGAAGAATACTTAAAGTTTTGAAGAGACAAGGCAACCATTCAAATCTGAAGTCATACAAGTTCTTTCCTTTGTGTCTTCAGAGAAAAAGATGTTTCTCTAAGGGAGGAAAAACATCGATTAATTTGAGGCTCTCTATAAAGTACTCACTTATACCTCCCTACCTTCCTACTCACACACACACACACACACACACACACATATATATATATATATATATATATATATATATATATATATATATCATTATATGTATAAGGTGTATTTCGGCAGCCAGAATTCTTTCAAAGATATTTTGTTAAAGATATGGACAATTCGTAAATGTTAATTTTTTGAATAAATCTTTCAAAATAAATTGTTTCCCAAAAGTCATCTTAACTTTTATTTTGTATTATTTTTCCAAAGTACTTTTGAATGTTGCTACATTAATTTTCAAGTATTGTTTTCCCGATATTTTCGCGTATGATGGAACTAATTTCAGCTCAATTGACTTCATATAAATCATATAAAAGGCCAAAGTTTAATTTTTATGCGTTTGCTTATTTGTATATTAAAACAGTTCAGTGTGCGGATCCATCATTGGTTCATAATTTTATATATATATATATATATATATATATATATATATATATATATATATATATATAAAACTTTAATCCAAAAGGAAAAGCAGGAAGGCAAATCCCAAAGACCTGATCCTAATTAATATTAATATTTTAATATTAAAAAATGATACAGGTGGAAGGCACAATGTAATTAATATTTAATTAATATTTAATTAATATTTAATTAATATTTAAATTACAGAAAAAAAAACAATAGGTGGTATTAATGTCTATTTTTAGATTTTGGACAACATTACAATACATTTTTATTACGAAAATGTGTGTCACTCGGCAGGATTCGAACCTGCGACCTTCCCCTATGTGCATAGGGGTCGCAGGTTCGAATCCTGCCGAGTGACACACATTTTCGGAATAAAAAAAAATTATTGTAAATAATCAGGCCAGTAGATATAAATGTATAATATTATTTAATTAAAAACAGAATATCTACTTAAATATGAGTATCCATAAAAAAATGTTCAACCAAATCATTTCAAATTTTCGTTTGTTTATAACCAAATTTCGTTAATCTTCGTTAATTTCCGTAACATTTTTGTATATATATATATATGTATCGAGTGTTTTCAAGCAGTTATCTTCCTGTAACACTCTATAAAAGGTGGATGTCTTTTTGTATGTAGTATATGTATCAGTTTATTCAAGTCTATCCTGTTCTGTCTTATATCCTTCCCTTTCACCGTATGTGTCTATATATGTTCAAATTTATTCATTCATTCGATATATATATATATATATATATATATATATATATATGTGTGTGTGTGTGTGTGTGTGTGTGTGTGTGTGTGTGTGTGTGTGTGTGAGAGAGAGAGAGAGAGAGAGGAGGAAACAGACAGAAAGAAAAAGAGAAAGTGAGAAAGAGAGAGATGCCGAGAACTCGAGATTAAAATCGTTACTGAGTTTCAGGCTATGGCTATCGTGTTTTATTTGTTTCCTTTTTTTTTCTATTTTAGTTACCGGGTCTTCTATAGATACTGATCCGATCTATCAGCTGCCGATCGCCCTTGCCGTGAAATAGTGTTATGATTTGGATCAGAGTCCTTGAGCGCTCATTAGTGTTTGTTTTTGTTACTATTCTGTCGTAGTTTCATTTCTAGAGGCATTGAGCACTTTAGGTTTTTGCATCGGCAGGTATTTCTTTTTTCTCTTGTTTTTTTTTTTTGCGTAGGTAGGTGCTTATTTTGGCTCTCCTTTAGTTTTTTTGTCTATTTTCTTTTTATTTTTTCATGTTTTCACCTTCGGCATGCCTCGTATTGGTAAAGCTGTTCTTTGACTTTATGCCGATAATTTGGTTCATTCTCTCTGTATATATTTATCTATCCTGCTATCGATACACCCCCAATATGTATGTATGGGGGTGTTGTGTGTTATGTAGCTAGCTAGACGCCGGCTTATAAATGGATTGTATGCGTGCTAACCTGAATTTATAGTCAGTTAAGTGCCATACGTGTTACACGCTTTGGGTGATCATGTCTCGAAAGAGACATGATTGATTGGGCAGATAATTATTCCGCAGTAGGTTGCCATTACTTTCTGCAGTAGACTGGTTTTCCGTCCAAGGCTAAAGAACCCAATCTGTCCTATTATTTAACAGATAACTGGAGGAAAGAGACGGATTAATACCTTTCCCAAGGATATTTGTGCGTAAGTGAATGTAAGTAACCGCAACTGGAATTCGAACTCGGCATCCTGGTCTTTCGATTCACTGCACCACAACGCACATCCTTCAAGTCGAGTTTAAAAATAGAAATATGTCCTTATGCAAGGTTTTTTAGTTATATTCTCATACGCGCAAACAAATATACACATGTGTTCATATACACATATATACACGCCCAAGTATATAAAGGATTTTTTAAAACTGATAAGAACCAACCGCATCTGAAATAACTTTCATGGAATAGATAGATAGATAGATAGATAGATAGATAGATAGATAGATATAAAGAGCTCGAGATAGATAGATAGATAGATAGATAGATAGATAGATAGATATGACAGGAAGGAAAATAGATAGATAGATATATAGATAGATAGATATATAGATAGATAGATAGATAGATAGATAGATAGATAGATAGATAGATAGATAGATATAAAGAGCTCGAGATAGATAGATAGATAGATAGATAGATAGTTAGATAGATAGATAGATAGATAGATATAAAGAGCTCGAGATAGATAGATAGATAGATAGATAGATAGATAGATAGATAGATAGATAGGAATAAAGAGCTGAGATAGATAGATAGATAGATAGATAGATAGATAGATATAAAGAGCTCGAGATAGATAGATAGATAGATAGATAGATAGATAGATATGACAGGAAGGAAAATAGATAGATAGATAGATAGATAGATAGATAGATAGATAGATAGATAGATAACAAATAGAAAGCGCTTATTAATATTGTAATGAAATTTTATCAGAGAATGAAATATGAAGAAAATAGCCTTGTACACTCAAAACGTTGGTAATGGCTCACCAAGTCCAATGTAATTAAATCCTTGACACCTTATAACTTTTTTAATAGCAATTATTAAACGGGTGAATTTTATCTATATATCTAGACATCTAGCTAGCTTGTCAGTAATCATTTACATGTTTCATATATCTTGTTCTATTCTTGTATCTTGTTCTTTACATTTCTCTCTACCTTCGCAACTGTCTTCACTCCTGTGTTCACATCCTTCTCTTGCCCTTTCTCTTTCACTCACTGTAACTGGTTCATATTTGTCTTAACTTTTCTGATGCCTAAAACTTTAACTCTCTTATGTAGACCACTGTACATCAGTAGCAGTACTGCCTTGCTTCGAGTGAAATATTTTTTTTTTAAATTGAAGAGAAAAAAGAAAAGAAAGTCTATTCAAAACCACAGAGTATACACAGAGGAGCTACTTCAGTAAGTTAACCGTCATAACAACAAAGTTTAATGATAGTACACACAATTAAACGACGCTGAGAATGTTGCAAAACGTTAGCGATGAATTCTGCGTAATTATTGATTTATCAGCCATTATGTCAATTGAGAATTTAGGATGCTCATCACCAATCCGCTAATTAATCATACGGCATGGACCTGTCACTACAATTATGTTGTCCCAAAAGTTCGTAAACACTTACGAAATGGGTCTATCTGGTCCAGCACAATCGAGACAAGCGATGGGCTCAGAAAGGCCAAGAGCCACTGTCGGTTCCAAAATAAGATCGATTCGGCAAGAAAGTCATGTTGTGCGTTTGGTGGAACTTTGGACGAATCGTGCATTTTGAGTTGGTTCCGAATGGTCGTGCCATTAGTGCCGAACTTGGTCGTGCCATTAGTGCCGAACTTTACTGTCACCAACTTGAGCGGGTATACGAAAAGTTGAAGCAAATGTACCCGGCTCGGATCAACCGAAAGCGCGCTTTGATGCAGCAGGACAATGCCAGGAAGACCAAAGACAAGTTTGAAGAGCTGGACGGCGTTGGGGTTCTGTCACATCCAGCCCACAGTCCTGACTATGCTCCATCAGATTACGGCCTTTTCCGCTCAATGCAACACTTTCTGAAGGGCCGCCGATTCGACTCGTTTGATGAAGTCGAGGAAGCGTGTCAAGAATTCTTTGATTCGAAGCCAGCTGAATGGTACTTTGACCAGATCTGAAAGTTTGAAGATCGATGGCAGAAAGTCTTGGAAAATGGTGGTCTTTATTTTGAGCAATAATGTTTGTTGTTTTTGCGAGTAAAATTTCAATTTTTTGCAAGTGTTTACGAACTTTTGGAACAACCTAACGCTACCTCCAGCATGAGATGTTTCTTAGCAATTGTAAACACTTTAAAAGTTTTTCTTCTTGTTTTGTGTGCGTTCTTTTTAAGCATGCTGTGTTTTGATTCCAGCTCATGTCTGCAATGAATACATCAAGTGTTTCTTATAGTAAGAAGAGCAATCAATACACATGGTTGATAACAGATTAGGTAGAACTTCTGTAAAAAAAGTAAATTGATAGTGACGTTTCAATGCGAAGCTTGTGTGATGTATACGACATTGGTTCGTCTACTCTTTATGACAAAGAAAGAGAACGAGTAGACCTAATGAAACATAAATAAAAGAATAAAACTTACAACGAACTTTAACTTTGTCAATGACACGGATGCGGCAGACGCGCGTCTGACAACGCCGGCGTATCGTTACGAGTTTGACGATGCTGGCGTGTCGTCGCGAGTCCGAACTTTGTCTATCTCGCCCACTAACCCAATGAATTTGAACTTTGTCGGTGACACGGAGGAAACTGGAGCGCAAGCGAGCTCGTCCTTGGATAAAAGCAACGATTCCGGCTTGGTGGAAGTTAAGCAATTCTAACTATATATTTTAAAATTATATTAATACAAGTCTCGGGATTCATGACAAAATACAACGGAGAGTCTGTAATGTGATCGATACCGACTTGTCAGACCGGCTGCAGTCTCTCTCCCACCGGCGCGACGTGGCATCCCTGTGTCTCTTCTATAAATACTTTCACGGCTTCTGCTCCGATGAACTTAGATCACTGGTACCCCCTAGGTACGAATTTGCACGAGATACTAGATTAGCAAATAGATCCCACCCTTTTACAATGAAACCGATAAAATACAACCGCAATTTCTACTCCAACAGTTACTTTTCTCGCACTTCCCGATTGTGAAATTCCCTTCCACATGATTGCTTCCCCGACGGCTACAATCTCCAGGAGATATAAATGAAGCGGCAACACATATGTGGTTCTACAGAAGGATGCTGAGAATTCCTTGAATAGAGCATGTTAGTGACAAGAACATTGTAAGTACAAGCTCAGTTTTAGTCGGAAATGCTAAACAATAACTGCGAATTCTAAAAGAAAAGAAAATATATCTTTCAAGACAATGATAAATTTGTGTGTGTGTGTGTGTGTGAGAGAGAGAGAGAGAGAGAGAGAGAGAGAGAGAGAGAGAGACGCATCTATACCCATTGATTAAATAAGACGAAGATAATTCACCTTATTTATTGAATGACCCTCGTAGAAGTCCTTATACCGAAAGATTCACCTTATTTATTGAATGACCCTCTTAGAAGTCCTTATACCGAAAAAGTCACCTTATTTATTGAATGACCCTCGTAGAAGTCCTTATACCGAAAAATTCACCTTATTTATTGATTGACCCTCGTAGAAGTCCTTATACCGAAAAATTCACCTTTTTTATTGAATGACCCTCGTAGAAGTCCTTATACCGAAAAATTCACCTTATTTATTGAATGACCCTCGTAGAAGTCCTTATACCGAAAAATTTAGTTTTAGTCGGAAATGCTAAACAATAACTGCGAATTCTAAAAGAAAAGAAAATATATCTTTCAAGACAATGATAAATTTGTGTGTGTGTGTGTGTGTGTGAGAGAGAGAAAGAGAGAGAGAGAGAGAGAGAGAGAGAGAGAGACGCATCTATACCCATTGATTAAATAAGACGAAGATAATTCACCTTATTTATTGAATGACCCTCGTAGAAGTCCTTATACCGAAAGATTCACCTTATTTATTGAATGACCCTCTTAGAAGTCCTTATACCGAAAAAGTCACCTTATTTATTGAATGACCCTCGTAGAAGTCCTTATACCGAAAAATTCACCTTATTTATTGATTGACCCTCCGTAGAAAAAGTCCTTATACCGAAAAATTCACCTTTTTTATTGAATGACCCTCGTAGAAGTCCTTATACCGAAAAATTCACCTTATTTATTGAATGACCCTCGTAGAAGTCCTTATACCGAAAAATTCACCTTATTTATTGAATGACCCTCGTAGAAGTCCTTATACCGAAAACTTCACCTTATTTATTGAACGATCCTCGTACTGTTCATATCAATCTATACATCCGAGTCGTCCTCAGTGATTATCATTTCTACAAAATAATTTGTAGAGTCTGTTTTTTGTTTTTTTGGCTTTTTTCGTTGAGTATAGGGGTGTCACCTTGTATCTTTATTTTTTAAAATTATTCTGGGAAAAGGTAGAGTTTATATTTATATTTTATTAAAACAAAAGAGTGGCAATAACTAGTGATAATTCATTCGTTTAATTTGCTTGTCACATATGTTTTATTTCTTTTACCATCGTCTTTTGTGACGTTTATTAATCCCTCAGTATGAGAATTCGTAGAACCAATTTCAAATTCTGATCGGGTTTGGTTAATTTCCTTTATGAATCCATATCTTCCCCACCCCAGCTATGGGTTGAATAGCAAGATAGATTGGTTCCTGTAGCCTTCGTTGACAACCATTTAAAATAGAGTGGAAATAACAGCCTACTGGGAGAGAGCGTTCTGTCTAGTTAGTTATCGAAAGAGACGTAATTGCCCAAGTGTTTATCTTGCATGGCACTTAAATGACTAGTATGGGATTATGACATAATTCTAATCCTAAAACACCTGATTAATCTATTCGGTAGCCGCCCTGACAAATGAAACCTGATGTTGAACAATGCCGAAAAATTGAACGAAACGCTGTACGGTTTTCTGTAAAACTGTTGGCATACTGCCAACAAATTGGATTCCATACAGTAATTCTATATTACTAGCAGAACCCGTGGAATTTCCACGGAAGGATAATTATGATTTCCTGGAAAAATTTTACTTTGTCATACTACAAATGATAGTAACGTCTTCAAACATGAAGGTATAAGTGTAATTTTATTAAAATATCTATAAAAGTAATGTCCATAGAAGTTACTTTACTGTAATCTTATATTATATTAAGCGACGTATTTTGTGAGAGATTTTGAAAGAGAAAATGATTATTTATTAGTGAAAAATCATGGCTCCTGTGTCTATTCTAGTCTAATCATTTTATCAAGAATTTTTCAAAAATAATAATTTAAAAGTTAATTTCATTCATTTATGAATGAGTACTGATAGCTTCATTAAAATCGACAATTATTTGATTTTTGCGAGAATTTCCAAATTAATGTTTGTCACCGAAAAAAGTTGGTGATGCAATCATTACGTTTCCATTGTAAAACAGTGGTAACGTTTCTTAATCCGTTAACTTAAATCGTTTTGATTTAAAGTACTTTCTGACCAAATTTCGAAAATGTTAGAAGGAATTAAAAATTTGTTAAAAAATAATTAAAGTTACTTTAGAGGCTCCTGTGTCCATTGTAAACAGAAAAGACTAACTGAGTAATGGTCAAGGCTGTAGAGGCCAGGCATTTCGTTATTAGGTCGCTAGATACGACAACAAATCTACCTATGTTTACTATACTGTACTGTACACACACACATATATATACACACACAGTTACTGCTACAACCACCAGCTTAAGCTGCTACTGCTACGGTAATGCTATGAGCTCTCTCCTTTTACTCTTTCACTCTTTTACCCTTCCGTTTGGTAAAGGTGAGAGAAAGGCTGAGGAGAGATAGAGGGGAAGGAAACGATTATGTAGAAAGTAAGTGGCGTAACGGACGGACGAACAAACTAACTAAGGAAGGAACAAGCAGAATTATAATAAAGACTTGTAGAAATCTCTATCGGATTCCTCCTTCTCTGTAATTTACGATCTAAAAAATTTAAATAGAATGTCAATAGTCATCTTTTGTCTTCTTACAACATGTTCTTTTATTGTCTGGTCTGCTTGTTTTGCTCTGAGTAAGCTCTTAAATTTTATTTTCTGACTCACCCCAAGTATGACAATAAAGCCACTACTCTTGAAGGAGTTGCGGATAATGAAAGAAACAAAGTGCAATAAAAGAAGGACAGAAAATGAAGATTCATACTGCATTTAACAGCGGACCTGAAAGAGACTACCACCACCATTAAATTTGTTTTTCAATTTTTTTTACTTTTTTCAGGGCAGTCTTATCGATTATGAAGTTTCCGATTATCAAAAAAAAAAAAAAATGGTAAAATTTCAATATTTAAATAATTTTAGAGGGGGCTCAGTTTCTCCTACAACGTCATACTAAATCGATCCTTCATTTTGGAACCATTCGCGTTGGGGTCGTTTTGGGTTTTTTTTGTGGGGGACGAGTTGTTGTCCTTGTTTTTTGTCTTTTTTTCAAGTTTTCTTCAGTTCTTACGATGGCATCTTCTGTGGAAACTCCAAGAATGGCTTTATTCAAAAATTTTGCAAAGGATTCTGTTGTTAAATATGCGCAAGCAAAAAAGTTAATTGCACAGGATCGATTTATTATAAGGTTGTATGAAAAATTGAGCCCCCCACCCCACCCAACAAATTGTTTAAATATTGAAATTTTAACAAAATTTCTTTGTCAATCGGAAAGTTTAGGGTTTAATCGATAAAATTGCACTGAAAAAAAAATTAATAATCAACAAATTTGCAGGTGGTGGTAATGTCGTACCGGCGAATGGCTCCAAAATGGAGGATCGATTTACTGTAAAGTTGTATGAGAAATTGAGCACCCACTAAAATTGTTTAAATATTGAAAATTTTCTAAATGTTTTTTGATAATCGGAAAGTTTAGGATGTAATCGATAAGATTGCACTGAAAAAAAGTGAAAAAAAAAAAAAGATAAACAGCAAATTTAAAGGCGGTGATAGTCTCCTTCAGGTCCGCCCATTTAAAGTTTGGAAAAACATAGTTGACAGGAAAGCTACAAACGAAAAGAGTGTTTCACGAGCAATTAGGAAATGGAAGTCATAAGAAAAATTGTATTTGTTGTCATTTAAAATACATTTTAGATACGTTTTAGATTATTTATTTATAGACAATATTGTTTTTATGGAAATCTAGGTGGGCTGATTCTTACTGTTGAACTGTTTTGTAATATAAAACTTCAATAAAGAAGCAAACATATTACCGCCACAACTACGTAATCGAACATTTACTCTCGCCTCGATCAAACATTTGGTGTTGGTGACAAGGCGAACCTCGCTGCCGAGCTTGAGAAGGACCTCCAATCCGTGGGGGATTGGAGTAAGAAATGTCTCGTAAAATTCAATTCTTCCAAAACGAAGCTGCTGTCAATTAACCACCACAGACAACCGCACCTCCCTACCATTAGCATGGAACAGGCTTGCCTCCCAGAGAGTAAGTCACTACGCCTGCTTGGCCTGATACTCTCAGCGGACCTCAAGTGGAATGACTACGTCGAATCCATTGCTAAATCCGCAGCTATGAAAGTCGGGTCTCTGTGCAGGGCCCGGAAATTCTTTCCGCCTGAATCTATCCTGCAATTATATAAATCCACCGTCCGCCCGTGTATTGAGTACTGCTGCCACATCTGGTCGGGTGCCCCTTCTCTTCTCCTCGGAGTTCTTGACAAAATACAGCGAAGAATCTGTAATGTGATTGATACCGACTTCAGCATCTCTCTCACCGGTGCGACGTGGCTTCCCTGTGCCTCTTCTATAAATACTTTCATGGCTTCTGCTCTAACAAACTTAAATCACTGGTGCCCCCTAGATGTGAATTTGCATGAGATACTATATTGGCAACTAGGTCCCACCCTTTTACAGTGAAACCGATGAAATGTAACTGCAATTTCTACTCCAACATTTTCTTTCCTCGCACTTCCCGCCTGTGGAATTCCCTACCGCATGCTTGCTTCCCCAACGGCTACAACCTCCAGGAGTTTAAATGTAAGGTCAATAGACACCTCCTAACACACTAACTCACACCCACTCTCTCCAACTCTTTCCCTATGTACATCCTAAGTCGCCTATCACCCTCCTTCTGACATTTCCCATACCCAATCCCTCTATGTAACCCCCTGCGCTATAGTGGCAGTGGAATGCCTTGCTTGGGGTGACACGACTAAAACAAATATTTTTAAACTTAAAAGACGTAACAAAACAAATTTTTAAACTAATTATTCACATTCGACTAAACATTAGTAATTAAGCTTAAGCAGTTCTCAAAAATGAATCTGTAAATCATTTTATGATTCTAATTTCTTTGCTGCGATTAATATATATATATATATATATTTTTTTTTTTGTAACGATCTCTTCAAATCCAAAAGATTTAAATCCTTAGAACTCTAGTTTCCCACGACTTAAAATCTATTGCAGTACAAATTTCTATTAACAAATCTTTACTTATTGTATATATATATATGAATATATATATTTTTTTTTCTTCATCGTTTCACCCCAAGCAAGGCATTCCACTGCCACTATTGCGCTTGGGGCTACATAGGGGAAGGTAAATAGAAAAAGTGGTTAGATATAGGAAATATCAGAATGGGTGGGGTGATAGGTAGTTGGGAGGATGGGAAGAGTGTTTGAAAGAATGGAAGCGAGTTATTGTGTTAGGAGGTGTCTATTGACCTTACATTTAAAATCCTGGAGATTGTAGCCGTCGGGGAAGCAGTCATGTGGAAGGGAATTACACAGTCGTGAAGTACGAGAAAAGAAACTGTTGGAGTAGAAATTGCGGTTGCATTTTATCGGTTTCACTGTAAAAGGGTGGGATCTAGTTGCTAATCTAGTATCTCGTGCAAATTCGAACCTAGGGGGACACCAGTGATCTAAGTTCATCGGAGCAGAAGCCATGGAAATATTTATAGAAGAGACCCAGGGAAGCCACGTCGCGCCGGTGAGAGAGAGACTGCAGGCGGTCTGCCAAGTCAGTATCGATCACATTAAATTTATTTCTATGAATGTATATTAATATATTTATTTTGCATAATTATTTTAATTATTTTTCGTATCACTTATCAAACAAGGTGCTATAAAAACACATTTACTAACCAATCATTTACAAGAACCCTTAAGAATATTCTAACCGTAAACACGAGAATTATATTTAAAATCTCGCCATTCGGACGGTATTATAAATATTCTGATTGCAGCATCTCGACCCCAACTGCGAAATGCATTTTTCTAGATTAGATTGGGTCTAGGTATATTATGCCTGAAGACTTCTTTTCTACGTTACAACTGGTTTTCACATATGAAACGACGCAAGCCTCTCCGTACGCTATCGCTATTTTCATGACAATAAATGTCAATAAAGTGAGTTCGGTCCTCACTGGGTGTCCCTTACTTTCGGTCGTGTGCAACATTTAAGCTACGCTTAGAATATCGCCATAAGGCGCGTCACGGGCACCTCGAGGTGGTGTAATGGTTAACAAGCTTGTCTCGCTACAATCATTACAATTGAGTAGTGAGTTCGATCCTCACTGGGTTTACTTACTTTCAGTCTTGTGCCACATCTAAGATACGCTTAGAAAATTGCCATAATGTGTGTCACCTCGAGGTGGTGTAATGGTTAGCAAGCTTATCTCACTAGAATCATTACACTTGATTAGTGAATTCGATCCTAACTGGGTGTCCCATTCATTCGCCCTTGTGCCACTTGTAAGTTGTGTAGTTGTAGTTGTTCCCAGGTCCACTCTGGTGTAGCAACACCTGTTAGGGTCACGACTATGGGCAAATAGTTCATCCCTAAAACTATGGTCAGAACATTATGAAAGTTTCAAATAAATAATTATAGTAAGAAAACCAGCAATACCTTTTCATATTAAAAAAAAAACAAAACAAACAAACTAGCAATAAAAATTAAAAGTCGGTATTATATTCGTTGAGGGGCAGTGGGTATCGACTTGGAACGAAAAATCGGAGAACCGAGTTCGAATTGCATCTGAATTCGTTGCATTTACATACGCGCAAATACCCTCGATTCTCTCTCTAGCTATGGGTTAAATAGCAGGATAGATTGGGTTCTTCACCTTTAGTTGGCAACCAGTCTACTGCAGAATGTAATGGCAACCTACTGCGGGAAAATCTTTTGCCCAGTCAGTCAAGTCTCTTTCGAGACACGATAATCCAATTCGTTGTATTCACAT
>JBBBDQ010002006.1:427500-437500 GCA_037127315.1 Ascarosepion bandense
ATTGACCTCTCTTATAGCAGTAAGAGATAGACAGTTCGCTCACAGATAAATATGACACTTGAGGCAAATATGGCGGTAAAACATCAAGAAACATGAAAAGAAAACGATGATGATGATGAAATTTGAGACAAATATGTTTGGAACATTTTAAGAAAACCTCGTTCAAAAGAAAGACAATTAAACGGTTAAACAATAATGACCGATATTACGATGATGAATCTTGGCTTGACGGTAAACTGCATCCGGTAGCAAGGCCTCTGATTGGTATGTTGTGAGGAGCATAGAACCACCGCTTAATTGGTGTTGTTCTCAGGTTCACCTTTAATCGGAGTGGTAGTACCTGTTAAGGTTCCAGCTATGAGCAAATATTTAACTCCCAAAAAGAGGTTAAAACATTATGAAAGTATAAAAATACACTTTTATATAAATATATGCATAAAAATAGACTTTTAAAAGGCAAAATATATTATCAACAATATATTTTTGAAGAAAAAATTATTTCCATAACACATTTTGATGGAAAAGATTATTCTGAGCAAAATATTTTTGAGTACAAATGTCGAAAAAAGATTAAAAATAAAAATAAAAATTGTATTAAAATTTAACTAAATCAACCTTCTCACTATAAACGAACATTAAAAAAGAAAAGATTTTAAAAATCTCGCCTTTTTGCATTAAATAACCAACAGAGGTTGATATGCCATTAAACAAAAACCCTAACTCAAATCTATACAGCAATGAGAAATAGACAATTCTCTCACACATGAAGAAGAGACTTGAATCAAATATGGTACTAAATTATTATGACGCAATAAAGTCTCTTTAAAAACAAAGAAAGAAAACTAACCAGTTATCTAATATTGACCTCTATACCAGTGAGCGATGGATAATTCCCTCACAGATGAAGAAATATTTGAGGCAAATATCACTACCGGCCATCAATATTAAACCAACTCAGTTTTTTTTAAAGAAATGATGTATTTCATACTATTTTTAGTATTTATTGCCAAGTGGATAATTCTAAATGAAAATAGAATGGTTCTTTTGTTATTATTACTTTGCTAAATCTTGCAAGGCAAATAGCGACAATTTACCAATCGCACGCTCTAAATATGCTCTCTCTCTCTCTCTCTCTCTCTCTCTCTCTCTATATATATATATATATATATATATATATATATATATAATACCGGTCATAATTATTAGGCCACCCCAGTGTTTTAAAGAAGATGATGTATTTCATACTATTTTTAGTATTTATTGCCAAGTGGATAATTCTAAATGAAAACAGATTGGTTCTTTTGTTAATAGGGCACAAGAACATGCACATCAAATGAACTGTTCTGGTAGCCAGTTTTTGTGCTCTCTTCTCCATGCTAGTCTCTTCTTCTTATTGGCTGGCTGAAGCAAAGGCGTCCTGGTTGCCTTGTAAAATTTTGCAAAGTACTAACAAAAGAACCATTCAACTTTCATTTAGAATTATCCACTTGACAATAAATACTAAAAATAGTATGAAATACATAATTTTCTTTTAAAAACTTGGCTGGTAGTGTATAATAGTCTTTTTAAAAATTATGGCCGGTAGTGTATGGATCTAAAGTATTGAAAAACATGAAAATTGTTTGAAAATCAGAAAGGAGTACTAAAATTTTGCTTAATATGTACTTCGTATATGGCGCTGAATGTTTGACAGTCTACTCGCAGATCAAGTAGAAACTTGAAGCAACAGAAGAATGGTTCTACAGAAGGATGCTGAGAATACCATGATCCGGGTATTTGAGCAACAAATTTTAAAAAGATATATAAAAATGATGCAAATATATTAATGTAGAAAGAGCTGAAATTTCTAGAGCATGTAATGAAGAAAGAGGGTTTGAAAAATTTAATTCTCTCAGAAGGGATTGAAAGCTCGAGGCACAGAGATAAACAGTGCATAACTTACCTAGAGAGCTTGAGTAAATGAAAGAAGGAACATACTGTAGGGTCCATAAGAAAAATAAAAATATTAAAATCTAAAATGGATACAAATTGTGGAAACAAACATGAACTATCAAGTCGGTGGAAGAGTTTTTGCCTGTTTGTAAAAGGGACATTTTAAAGCATTGTAATTTATTTTATGCATATTGTTATTACTTAAACATATCACCATCATTAATTCATAATATTTCTTTCATATTATTAAAGGATCATTAATATTTTTCTGCAATATTCTCGCCCATGTTCTTTCCATCTAAAGAACACGTTAGGCGTTCTTTACTCTATGAGTTTCACAGAGGTTCCAATGCAAATGAAGCAACACGATTTATTCAGGATGATTATGGAATTAATGCAGTGAAAGAAAGAAGGTGTAGGCGGTGTTTTTTTTCGTTTTCGGAAAGGAAATTTCAACTAGAAAGATGAGGCTAGAGGTGGTCGCCCAAAAACATTTGATTTAGATGTGTTAAATGCCGCTGTTACTCAATGCCCTACGGTAAATCCAAGAGAACTTGACCACCAATTTGATGTCATCCCACACAACTGCGTCACGCCAACTGATTAGATTGGGGAAGATTTCAAAATTCGAAAATTGGGTCTCGCATGAACTGTCTCCAGAGAACCTGCGACAACGTGTTTCTTGTTGCGAATCTTTGAATTCACGACACCTTCAGACACCATTTTTGTCACAGGTGATGAAAAGCGCCATCTTGCCCCATCCTGCTTATGCTTCTGACCTAGCTCCCACGGATTATCACTTATTTCGAGGATTACACAAGCATTTACATGGGCTTAGGTTAACATCACGAGAGGAGATTGAACATCAGTTAGATTAATATTTCACATCAAAGCCTAAAGAATTTTACAAGCGAGGCATTTATAAGCTCGTTGACAGATGGAATCAAGTTATAAAAAGCTATAAAAAGTTATAATCGTTATTATTATGAATAAAGATTTTAAAAACACAGTTTTTCATTTTCAAGATGAAATATTAAATCGGCAAAAGCTTTTGCACCGACCTGATAAAAACATGAAGCAATAGAAATGTACTTAAACATATATATATATATATATATATATATATATATATATATTGTCGTCCGCAGACATCTGTTTCGCCGTATCACAGCTCATCAGTACGGTTAGAATCCGATTGCTTTTGTACCCAGGATTGAAACCCGACCGATATATATATATATATATATATATATATATATATATATATATATATATATATTGATATATGGTTGGAAATGCATGGAGTGGATATGTGAGCAACGACAAAGTTTTATAGATAAGTGAAATACTGAGCATCAGGAAGAGACTGCTGAAGTTCCTGGGACATGCAATGAGGGAAAAGGGTTTGGAGAACCTGATATTAACAGGCCAGATAGAGGGAAAAAGAAACAGGGGAAACAGCGGATAACATATTTGAAGGACCTGATCAGTTGGATAATGGAACGAGGGTTGCATGGTGTAACGGGAGAAAGCGTGCTAAGAGCCACCAGGGATAGGGAGACGTGGAAAGCCCGGATCGCCTACGTCCTGAAAGGGCAGAGCACATAGAAGAAGAAGAAACAAAACGAACGCTTATACTTACTATCAGAAACGTAGAGTTGATATTTCTAGGGCACACCGTCATGGAAGAGGGATTTGATACTCACAGGATAGGTTGAAGACAAGTGAAACAGAGGAAAGCTATGCACAAGCTACCACTGGAACATCAGTAAATCAATGACAGAATACTGTTTATGAGTAATAATATAAAATAAATCAATTTATTTCATCACTAGATACAGGTAGATATCAGCTCCAGACTAGGATCTCTAGCTGTTTGGCAACCAGTCTAGTATATGAACAGTTCTTGCTTCAAAACACGTATGTCCTTCTTATTTACAGTGAATGTTTCTGATTTAAGTGAATGAAATCAAGAGATTCATCAACTGGAATTAATTGCACAGATTTTTTTATAATCATATCGCCCCAAGCCAGACATGTACATTGGATGAAAGTTAGGAGAAATAGTGACAGGTTATAGGAGGATGAGAATACTGATGAGAGTGGAGAGGACGGAGAAAGGAGCATGAGAGAGAGAGAGAATGCAGGTTAGTCAGATAAGAGATGACTATTGACTTTACATAGATAGATAGATAGATAGATAGATAGATAGATAGATAGATAGATAGATACTGAAAAGTATGATACATAAATAGATAGATAGATAGATAGATAGATAGATACTGAACAGTATGATAGATAGATAGATAGATAGATAGATAGATACTGAAAAGTATGATAGATAGATAGATAGATAGATAGATAGATAGATAGATAATGAACAGGCTTTGATAGATAGATAGATAGATAGATAGATAGATAGATAGATAGATACATACTGAAAAGTATGATAGATAGATAGATAGATAGATAGATAGGTAGATAGATAGATACTGAAAAGTATGATAGATAGATAGATAGATAGATAGATAGATAGATACTGAAAAATATGATAGATAGATAGATAGATAGATAGATAGATACTGAAAAATATGATAGATAGATAGATACTGAAAAATATGATAGATAGATAGATAGATAGATACTGAAAAATATGATAAATAGATAGATAGATAGATAGATAGATAGATAGATAGATAGATAGATACTGAAAAATATGATAGATAGATAGATAGATAGATAGATAGATAGATAGATAATGAACAGGCTTTGATAGATAGATAGATAGATAGATAGATAGATAGATAGATAGATAGATAGATACTGAAAAGTATGATTGATAGATAGATAGATAGATAGATAGATAGATAGATAGATAGATAGATAGATAGATAGACTTATTTTGTAATTATATCGCTCCAAACAAGGCAGGTTACTGCCACTGGCGCGCCGGTGTTTACATAAAAGAAAAATTATAAGAAAGAGAGTCAGGTTATAGGGAGTGTAAGGAAGTGGATAAAAGAAGGATGAGAATACTGATGAGAGTGAAGTAGACGGAGAAAGGAACATGAGAGAGAGGATGCAGTTTAGTGAGATAGGAGATGACTATTGATATATTTGCAAAAAACAGCTATATTCATATGACAAGCACAAATAGTCATGGAAATTTCACAATGGTTATGATAGCATTTTTCACATATCTTCATATTTAGAAAAATGCAATTTTTCAATTAATAAATAAACGTGTTTCCAATTTCAAAACATTCTTAAAACAGATATTTTTTTTTTTTATAAATAAGCAAATTACCTTCTGTTTTACTTTTAAAAGACTGGATCGCTGTCAGTGTTATATCATATGTACTAGATAATCAGGAAAAGGAAGTCAGTAGAATTAATTACAGTTCAATTTACCCAGGTGAGTTTGATAGACATATTTTTTTAGATGGCTATGACACTTTTCTAATAGAGCGATGAAGTAATAATTATCGATCCAGTATGGATTTAAATGATTAAAATGTAGAACAATCTTCTCACCGGCTGGCATCCAATTAGCAAGGATAGACGTGGTTTACGTGGAAAAAGTAAAAAGAACACACGTAGTTACAAAATTGGCAATTATATTACTATAGGTAAGCAACAATTATTTTACTAATTTCAATCTGCAAATATACAAATGCAACATTAACTGCTATCGAATGTCTTTTTTGAATTACGCTCGTTTTTCGTTTCTCAAGCCTCCATATTATCAGTCATCTCTTTCACTTTCACACCTTGTAATCCTTCTGCTAACTTTCAATCTCTGTAACATCCTGTGCACGAACAGCATTTCCGGTTTGTTTGTGGTTATATGATTATAAACAAATCAGATTCGTCTATTACAAGGTCTAACTAAATACTGAATATCGTTATGAGTGTATATAGATATGTCTAATTGAATATTTTTCTTTTTATATATATATATATATATATATATATATATATATATATATATATATATCAAAAGATTGTGAAGTTTACATTCGTTGAATAGCCATTTCAGCGAGAAAATTCTCGCTTCATCAGCAACGACCGAAAACAAAAAAATATTCATTCAATTATGTTCCAAAATTTCTATTTCGGAAGAAGCCTAAAAACATATTCATACACACGAAGTTGAAAAAAAAAAATTTGTCGGGCAGACATAAGAAAACGGAAAAGCAGTTGGGCTTCCTCCGGTATAAAAATTTTGTACTATATTTGAATTAATAAATTTTTGTTTTCGATCGTTGCTGATGAATCGAAAATTTTCTCGCTGAAATGGCCATTCACCGAATGTAAATTTCGGAATTTTTTGACGTACTATATATAATAGTTGTTGAATACTACTCAAAAGTGTATTGAATTGAAAATTTGTGTTTATAAGGAGGTCTAGCCACACTGACGAGCTGTGATACAGCGAAATAGGCTTGTATTTGGATGACGAATATATATATATATATATATATATATATATATATATATATATATATTACGGTTTTTTAAAATTTAGTATGAGCATATATCAATTCTTTGTGGATAGGTTAAATATTTAGCTTATATAATCGATGATAAATAAAGGGCCAATAAACAAAATTACTACTAAAATTTGTCTTGATGTGCCAGATATTTACAAAAGTACTTCTGAATAATTTACTTAAAAAAGTAGTACGATTTGAAATTAATTGGCAGAATGTCAAGAATAGTTTAAGGAATTTTTCAAAAATTACTTATTTCTGTTATCGCTGACACGCATCGGACTCGAGCGAATATTGTATAGGCGCGATAGTATGTCATCAATTCGAAGACAGCACAGTGAAATCTGTCCTCCATGTTTCAAGAATTTTGACAAATCCAGAAATATGCCATAGCCAACTTGAAATGAAAGCACTTGCTATAATTTTTGATATAACGTAATTTCACGGGATGATATTAGGAAGAAAACCTACATTGTGTCCCAGAATTCTAGCGCCCTCCAGATTTTTATAAAAATACATATGAATATGAATTTTATTGATCATGATCATAACAGATGTCCAAATTGTTCACCAATGCATAACACATTCATCTATTCTCTTTCTGTGATTAAGAATACGATGTGCTAATGTTTTGCTATTCGTTAGCTCCAGGCTTATTTTCTTTAGTGATTTCACGGGGCTTCTAGCAACATTCGCTAGAACCATGGTGGATGTCTCTTCATCATTTGCACTCTTTCGTCGACCACATCTCTCACGGTCAGCAACTGATTCGGTTTCTTGGAAGCGTTTGATCAAACGACAGACAGTGGTTATGACTCATTAGTTTTTTTCGGTCAGGATGATGGCGGTTGAATTCTTGAGCTACAGAGCGGTATGTTGCCGCATCTCTTCCAAATATAAAAAAAAACAATTTGACTTTTTCTTTTACTGTTAGTTTCTCAGCCATATCAGATCAAATCTGAAACATTGAAAAAATAAAATTTAGGGATTGGTGCTCGATTTCTGGGACACCCTGTATACTGTAAGTTGCTCATCGTCCATATTCGGTTCTAACAAAGAGGTTTCCACGCATACTGCAAAGAGAATGCAGAATTTTGTTATCACTACTGTTATGATGCTCCCATACGAGGAATGAACTCTTCCTCTTGTTATATATAATTACCTGTGTGACTTCCGAAAGAGGAGTTAATTAATTGCAGTTAACGAAAGCAGTGAACGAAAGCAATTAACTAGAGCAGTTAACAAAAGCAGTTGACGACAGCTACTAATCAGTCAAGTGCCATACGTGATACACGCTTGGGGCGATCATGTCTCGAAAGAGACATGACTGACTGGGCTGAAAGTTATCTCGCAGTAGGTTACTATTGCTTTCTGCGGTAGACTGGTTGCCGACCAATATAGAACCCAATCTATCCTGTTATTTAACCCATAACTGTAGAGAAGAGACGGATTAATACCTTTCCCAAGGGTATTTGCGCGTAAGTGAACGCAATGAATTCAACTGAAATTCGAACTCGGCTACCCGATTTCTCGTTCCGAGTCGATATCCACTGCACCACAACGCACATCCGCGACGACAGCTACTAGTCAGGCAATAAGCAGCGTAATAATACCTTAAGATTTACTTATTTCTAGTTACTTATGATTAACACTTCCTTTGAATATATTGTTTCTTGTTATACTAATGCATTGTTTTGGACCTACCTTCTTGTTCCGTGTCTTACTTCCGGCGAAAATCGGTCACTACAACTTTGCGGCGAAGTTTCGCCACAATGTCTCAACAAATTAACGACGAAAATCCACAACAACTACAAAAGAAGATTTTGAAAAATTCGACGAAGGACATCCGGGAATAGTGAAAATGAAATCCATGATAAAAATCTACGTCTACTGGCCAAAGATATTCAAAATAAAGTAAGAATATTTAATGGTTAATATTTAGTAGAAAAATCACCACCGATAAATTATCAGGCATGGCCAAGATCTGCCAAACCGTCGGTATGACTACATACAGAATTTGATGGACTATTAAACGGCAGGAATATTATATAATTGTGATCGGTGTTTCAAGATATAAAAGGGTAAACTACTTATTACCGCAATAGCGATAATTTTTTTACGCCAAATTTTTGAAAGGATTGAATTACCTGACAGTGTAGTACTCGATAATACTCGATAAAGAGAACTCAGTTTACATCTAGTGAGTTTAAAAACTTCTGCAAAAATTACACTGTTCAACATTTGGCAACGAAGATTTATCATCTGAACTCGAATAGTCAAGCTGAACAGTTCGTTGACATATTCAAAAATGCATGAATAAGTTAAAAAAAAAAGCTAAAGGCTCGGAAGCTGAAGAAACGGAAATGCAAGAACGTTTAAACGTATATTGACTGACGTCAAATGCAAACGTCGCGTCGAAAATGTAACCTGCAGAGATCATGTTTGCTAGTGAAGTTAGATCTATTTTTGATAAATTACTAGGAGGGAATAAAAAGAAAATTCAATAATTTGCAACTCCCAGATGATTTGAAATCGACGATAAAGTTTTATGGCCGGAAAGAAAAATTGGACGGTACGAAAAATTATTCGACGCCTTGGTAGAACGATGTACAATGTCGAAAGTGAACGATTTCGACAGAGATGATATAAATAAAATGAGATCTAGATAGGCAAAGAATAAGCAGATAGTACAATTGAAATCACCGATAGACATCAGTTCAGTCATGTGCCATACGTGATACACGCTTTGGACGATCATGTCTCGAAAGAGACATGGCTGACTGGGCAGAACATTATCCTGCAGTAGGTTGCCATTACTTTGTGTGGTAAACTGGTAAAAGATGTTGGTTTTTCTGGAGAGGGAGACACCTCTTCAGAATATGACTTGTATTTGTCCAAATAGGATAAAGACTGACACCGAGAATCGTCAGCAGATAGGTAACTGGATGCAAGCCTGATATCCTTATTATAGAATTCAGTAAGACTACGTCGCCTGTAATTCACATGATATATATTTCATGATTGTTTTATTCATTCATTGGTATGAAGAAATAGCACACGCACACACAGACACACAGAAACACACACAGACACACAGAAACACACACACACACACACACACACACACACACACACACACATATATATATATATATATATATATATAAGTGTGTGTGTGTGCGTGTGAGTGTGGGTGACTGCGAGTATGAAAAATTGGCAACATCAAACAGCGACAGTCTGTTCCATATTTGAAAGCACTCTGCAGACCCTGACGATTGCATTCAAACATGAAACAGACTATCACCGCTTGATGTTGATCTCAGTGGGTATTTTAACATTTACACACACATACTCCCCCTCTCTCTCTCAATCTTCTCTTTCTCATTCTCTCTCTCTCTCTCTCTCTCTGATATTCAGCAATTTGATCCATAAATATATGGGTCAGTTTGTTCAAAATTATATATATATATATATATATATATATATATATATATATATATTCCCCATGGATATATATATATATATATATATATATATATATATATATATACAGTCTACCTGATGAGACATTGTAC
>JBBBDQ010002006.1:440000-497500 GCA_037127315.1 Ascarosepion bandense
CTGTTTACGTCTATGTATGAATATATGTATTTAATATATGTATATATGCGTAATTTTTTTTTTTAACCCCAGGCAAGGCATTCCACTGCCACTAGAGCGCAGGGGGTTACATAGAGGGATTGGGTATAGGAAATGTCAGAAGGAGGGTGATAGACGACTTAGGATGTACATAGGGAGAGAGTTGGAGAGAGTGGGTGTGAGTTAGTGTGTTAGGAGGTGTATATTGACCTTACATTTAAACTCCTGGAGGTTGTAGCCGTCGGGGAAGCAAGGATGCGGTAGGGAATTCCACAGGCGGGAAGTGCGAGGAAAGAAACTGTTGGAGTAGAAATTGCGGTTACATTTCATTGGTTTCACTGTAAAAGGGTGGGACCTAATTAATAATGTATATAAAACTAATTAATATTATATATATATATATATTAATTAGTTTTATATTAATAAAATAAAATAATATATATTTCATATTAATAAAATAAAATAATATATATTTGAGATCGACCAAAGACATCTTTACGACCAGGTGATTAAATCAGAAATTAGAAAACTCAAATAACTGTACAAAATTGGCTGGCCACGAGTGAAATTGAAATCAAATTATGGAAAAAAAACAGACATATAGTAAAAACATCTAAGCCTTACAACAGTAGACTGTGACAGGAAGAAAAGTTAGCGATTCTGCGATTTCCAAACAAAAATGAACTATTGAATATAAGAACAAAAATCATGAGTAACTTTAACCATACCAAAAAAATACTTATTAGGTTCATGCAACCATGAATGAAAACTTTATATTTTATTGTAATTTATTTAAAATTGCGCGTTCAAAAATTCCCCGTCACGTGAGCATTAAAAAAACAAACACCGTTACGTGAATGTTCTTAAAAAAAACACATTAAAAGGTAAAATCAGTTAATTCAAATCGTCTGAAGACACCATATGGTAGAAATTTAGGTCGCGTAATACTTGTTTACAAATGAAGAATATTCAAAAGTTCTACAATACAACTGAATTCAACATTTTTTAATACAAATGTGCAGCTGTCTAATTTTATTATGACCAAAAACTAAGTAATTAAACAATATATATATATATATATTGCTAATTAAAAAAAAATATATACATATAGTATTTTAATTTTGTTCTTACACTCCCACCCTATGGTAACAAACTGCTTTTTCATCTCCATAAAAATCACCAGTGACCAACCTTCGCCTGATGAAGTTCTGACAATTAACAATACTGAAGCCTGACAAAATTAGTACTAAATCATGATAAATTTTGTGTTTTGATATTTTTTAATATTAATACTTATAAGATAAATATTACAATAATATATATATATATATATATATATATATATATAATATTATATATATATATGAGTATAATTAATATTTTATATATATAGCTAATATTAAAACATTATATATATATATGTGTGTGTGTGTGTGTGTCTGTGTGTGTGTGCGTGCGTGTGCGTGTGTCTTTGCAATCTATATATTACAGTAAAAGTGATACTGGTTAGACCAGCAAATCTGGATAACAAGTGAGTAGTGAATATTTTGTTTTTTAATATATATATATATATATATATATATATATATATATATATATATATAATGTATGTTAATATTATTTGTGCAATTTTCTTTTCCTCCTAAGAAAAACATTCCCTGTAGTACATTGTTTTCCTTAAGTAACCTTTTTGGTAATAATAAATAATATGTAAATCATTCATTAGTATACACATTCGCGCGTACGCGCACACACACAAACACAGAGAAAATCATATGCGCACACACACATACACACACACACAGAGAAAAACAATTGCGCATACACAGAGAAAAACACATGCGCACACACACACACACACATACGCACACACACACATACGCACACCCTCTCATAAACACGCACACATATATATATATGTTTAAATTATGGTATTTAATGAAATGAGTGACTTTATTTTTTATTGGATTAATACTTATTAGCAAAAGACTGCTAAATTTCCTAGGCCATATGTTAAGGAAAGGAGGGCTTGCAGAATCTGATACTCACAGATCAGATAGAGAAAAAATAGAGACAGGGGAGTCCACCGCGTAACAAGCTTGATGAGCTTGACATGTGGATGCTGGAGCAAGTTTGGGGTGGGGTAGCAGGAGGAAGTGATTTAAGAGCCACTTGTGATGGGAAGAGATGCAAGACCATGATCGCTAACGTCCTGAAAGGACACGGTAGATAGAAGAAGAAGAAGAAGAAGAAGAAGAAGAAGATCTCATTTAATGATATGAATTAACATATTTTATACTCAAAACCGATGGTTTGTAAGTCATTTTAATGTCACTTGGTTGTTTTACTGTCCTATTTGTTTATTAGACTCGACATTAGCATTATGATAGATAGATAGATAGATAGATAGATAGATAGATAGATAGATAGAATGGAACTAAATTAAATATGCATATACTACGACGGGCAAATAGATAAATATATCAATATATAATTGCGTATGGACAGAATTAGATATCTACCGCATTATATATGTAGTTAGATAGGATTAGTACAGATATATATATATATATATATATATATATATATATATAGATAGATAGATACATAGATAGATAGATAGATAGATAGAATTCAACATACTTTGATAGATGAATGTACTGAAGACAGATAAATAATAACTGAATGTAGACTAGATAAGATATCCACAGCATTATATATATATATATATATATATATATATATATATAGATAGATAGATAGATAGATAGATAGATAGATAGATAGATAGATAGAAAAATAGATGATAGATAGATAGATAGATAGACTAGGATAGATTGATAGAAAAATAGATAGATAGATAGATAGATAGATAGATAGATAGATAGATAGATAGATAGATAGATAGACTAGGATAGATTGATAGAAAAATAAATAGATAGATTGATATTAACTTACTGAAAGAACTAATTCTATTACAGCATATATTAATACACATGCAAATACATTACCATAAGTGTACCTACTTACTGTAACTATACCTATATATATATATATATATATATATATATATATTAAACTATTTTTATTCAGTTCATAGTGCATTTTTTCATTAATTCTTCATATATTCTTAACGTGCATACATTTTCATATCTATTGAATTAATATTATCTCAAAATACAAGACAAATATCGCATATATATATTTTTTTTAATCATTTCACCCCGAGCAAGGCGGAAACGCCACTGATGTGCAGGGAGTTACATAAATGTAAAAAGATTAATTAGAAAAGAGTGAGGAGTACAAACTAGTTAGAAAGGAACAATAGAAAGCAGGTGCGATGACGGATACATAGGTGGAGAGAAAGGGAAGGTTGTACAGGGGTGGGGAGAGAGCTAGTGTCCAGTGGTTAGTAGATGAGTATTGACTTTGCATTTAAATTTCTGGAGGTTGTAGCCGTCAGGAAAGCAAGAATACGGGAGCGAGTCCCACAGGCGGGAAGTGCGAGAGAAGAAGCTGCAGGAGTAGAATTGTCGTCTGCATTTGGCTAACCTGACTGTGAATGGGTGGGACCCAGTTGCCAGTCTGGTTGCACGAGTAAACACCTGTTGAGGAGGCATCAGTGACTTAAGCTCGTCCGAGCAGAAGTCATGAAAGTATTTATAGAACAGACAAAGGGAGGCCACATTTCGACGATGGGGAAGTGGCTGCATTCGAGTCGCCAGATCAGTACAAATTCATGGATATTTTTTAAAGAATTATTAACCGTATTCTAAAGTGAACAATTTGCAATGTTTACATATGACATTAATTTCATTTCGTTTATTTGATAGGGACTTATTTTTATGAATTTAATAGGTACTTAATTTTAAGATATGTAATAGTGTATAATTTTTTATATTGGCGCAAGGGGCATTGTTCGTTTGAAGACATATATATTCTTTTTTTTTATTTTCTAATTTATTGTGGGAGTTTTATTGGTTTCTTTTCAAAAAGTCCCTTTATGTCAGGTCAAAAATAGCAAGTGTTTTCTTTCTTTCATTTTTGTTTTTAAAATAGCTGAGATGCATAGAAATCCTAGGGAATTAGCTTTGAAGACAATAATGTATACATCTTAACGGATGTAAGCAGTCTAGACTCCAGCCGAATAAAATGAAATTTTCCAGTAAGCATAAAAAAACCCGCATCTCCCAAAATATTAACCTTTTATATAGCAAACAGACTAAATTCAAATATATATATATATATTCATAAAATATATTTAAAGGTTCATACAATATTTTGTTACGGGTTAAGTGTAACAAAAAAAAATGATTGACCAAAACTCATAGATAAATTCACAGACAAATATTTAATTTACGATAAACACAAAATGATATATACACAAAATTTACAAATTTTTGCATTCAAAACAGAAACGTAGAGTTTACTACTACCAGGTGAAATGTCACGAAGGGGAATGATGTGTCCGATATCTTTACCCAGTTAAGATAGCAAAGAAGTTCAAGTGCTATACTTTTAGGAAATTCTCAAATGTGTATATGAAGAATAATTATTAGCTTGGTCAATGAAAAAGTAAAAATATGTATTTACCCATATAGTTCCAAGAGGTTATCTATCAGGTTTTAGTTGATCAGCAGCGTTTCTTAGAGATTCTTTCGGCTGGATAATAATCCTTGAATCAAAGTCAGAGTTGATAAAGTCAGTAAATACCGTTAAAAACTAATTACTCACTTCCCAAAAACTATTTTTATTGGGGCTAACACTTAATTTGCATATTCTGGAATCTTTTAGAATTCTCTCGATTTTACTGGAACATTCTTGCATCTTCTAAATCGTTCTATTTCTAATTTCTCTATATTTACGACTACTTCATGAATTAAAACTTTGTAATATAAAGTAGGACTCAAAAGAATCCCTTACTGCAACATTTAGATATTATTTATATCATTTTTATGTAAATGCATCCTCGTAACAATATATATATATATATATATATATATATATATATATATATATATATATATAGATAGATAGATAGATAGATAGATAGATAGATAATATATATATGCTTGACTCTTCAGAAATGAATTGAGTTCTCTCGGTGACTGGCGTCTGTATACACTACTTACATACAAGACATTAAAATTTCCCTTCTCTGATCCCATGCGCCGATGGCTTAGGGAGTAGAGACTCCGACTACCACTAAATCGGTCGAGTTTCGATCCCGGCCACGAAGTAAGTGGATATGTCTAGCCACACTGATGAACTGTGATACAGCGAAACGGGCTTGTATGTGGATGACTAATATATATATATATATATATATATATATGTTCTTACAAAACATAAATGAAATTGTTTTAAATGCTCAAGTAAATCCATCCAAATGTTAAAAAATTTCGTTTGCTTAAACATTCCAGTCGCGCGTTCGCAAACGAATCTCTATTGTACGTGTGAAAAACGTTGGAAAATCAGTTATTATAAATCGTATGTAGATACCGAAAGGTTGAAACCTCGGTTGTGAAAATAAACCTTTTACAGTGAATAATATTAAAAATTCTCCAATATAAATGCATTGAACACTTTTTAATAAGTACTCGTCTAATTTAATTATGAGGAAAACTTAACTGTGTGTATATATATATATATATATATATATATATATATATATATATGTATATATATATATATATATCAATTTATTTTTCTTTGTGAAAGAACATTTTAGGCTTTAATGAACATTCATTTAGAAACATCGCGGTTCTAAAAACATAGTTTTCACAGACATTGATTTCTTTTTGACCAAGGAAACCTTAATTTCTTTGAAGGATCATTTCATTTTTCTTTTAAAACAGTTTGTGTGAAATACACAACATTCTGGGCCAAGAAGTAAATTATTCTCTAGAAATTAATTTAACAGGAGGTACAGTACTGTGCAAAAGTTTTAGGACAAGAACTATTTTATCTTTTATGAGGTATATTGACAGAAAATAAACAATTTAATTATAGTAATTATATTTGATATACTAAACAAATACTTTAACAAGAAAAAATACTTGTTACAAAATAAATTTAATATTTAGTTTAATAGCTTTTTGCTTTGATCACAGCCTTCATTCTGTCAGGCATTGACATCACAAGCTTTTTCAATGTATCGAATGATATTTCCTGCCAAGCAACCTGTATTTTTCCCCAAAGTGTGTCTTGTGAAGTAACATTAAAATTATCATTCTTTTAATCCAAAATATCCCACAGATGTTCAATAGAGTAGTTTCAAAATAACTTGTTTAATAAAAAATAGGAAAAATTAAATATAACTTCTTTTTAATACACTTCTTTAACACCTACTTTAACTAATTAATATTTATTAGCAATTTACTTGGCTTTTCACATTGTATTTGAATTTTAGTGAGCTTTTTAAGAAAATCACCTCTGTCTTATTACCGGTAGTGTGCAAAAGTTTTAGGACAGGGGTGATTTTAAAATTTATTTTGATGCCTCATAAAAGATAAAATAGTTCTTGTCTTAATACTTTTGCATAGTACTGTATATCATGATATTAAATATATATTTCTTATAACAAGATAAATAATGTTGAATATGTTGTTGATGATGATAGAAGCACTTCCGTTCCAACGAGGTAATATTGGTAGCCAATTCAAATTCCGAAGCCTTCTTTCTTCTACTTTTTTAGTTAAATAATTCTTACAAAGGTTTGAGTTTTCATCCTGTATTTGAATTTCAGTGAGGAAAATCACCCCTATCCTAATAGTTTTGCCCACTTCCGGTCATGTGCAAAAGGGTGGTTTTAATCTTTATTTTGATGCCTCATTAAAAATAAAATAATTCTTGTCCTAATACTTTTGCACAGTACTGCATGATGAATCAATGATGAATCAGTAATCAATGATCAGCTTTGACATCCACTCTAGGATCTTTCACACTTTCACATATCACATATACGTCGTCTCTTGGCTTGGTCTTTCTCTTCCGACCACATTTTCCTTTACGTTTTGAACTGATGGAAACAGTTTATTTCCTCGCCTTGATGACACGACTGACAGTTGAATGGCTGACGCCAAAAAGTATCCTCGATCCCTGTGTAAGGCTCGCCAGTGTGTCTGTTTAGCATTACAATTTTCGTACGATTATTTGGAGTAAAGTCCATCGAAGATAATGGCCGTACGACAACTAATCGACAGTCAAGACAATAGCTTCTGGGTGTGATAAAAAAATCTGATGCTATCACGGATGATGCAATATTTTTCTAGGCCAAATAAGTTTCATCATACACCCCAAAAATAGATCTATATATATAAAAGGCAATTTGTGAGTCTGTGTGTAACTGTTCCCTATGCACGCCAACATTTTTTAAGCTACGCCATTCAAACTTTCCAAGGACACATGTCTACAGGAAAGCCAGGTCGACATATACATTTTGAGTTTAAGTTCAGCAATTTTTCCTTTCGCATTTTTTGGCCAGTGGAGCCGATTGTTTACATTTGCTTTGTAAAACATCTATAATTTAAGATGGTTGCTAAATTACCTCACAGAAATCAACTCACACCTGTCAAACTCTACAAAAAAAAATGAACATTTATACTTTAATTTTTATTCCGACGTTTTATAAATTCATTTGGTTAACAAAAAAATATGAATATTTCCCCCGTAATTTTGAAACAAAAGAAATATTTTTTTAAAAGTGTTTAAAAAAAAACAAAACAAAATATGTAGAAAAAAAGTGCCATCTTCTTCTACTATTAAAATGTTCTGAGCAACGCTGGGCTATGATACTAGTTCATACTACAACACAATAATGCAAATTACCTAATCTGAGGAAAATAAAATAGAATTCTATTACACCCTGTCATTCCAGTGGTTGTAAAACTGACCGTATGTTGAAAGAAAAGAAATTAAAGTAGTTGTTTCAATTAAATTGCGAAAGGGTGTAATACACCATTAAACTATACTTCATCCGTTCTAGAGTCGACATATTGAAACATTTACCAACTGGGTTTCTATCCTTCTGTAGTAAGTATGCAGCAAGTTCAAAATATTTCGTCCGGATATTTGCTAACATGCAAGGATTTACATCAAATTACAGCTGCAGTAATATTATTTTCCAGTTGTAATGAAATGAAAGTTAGTTATCCATTATTAGATATTGAATAACCATCTTGTTATCCTAATTTTAGTTACTTTATTTGTTCGAGCAGTAATAATATTCTCTGGGATTTTTATTAAAATAATTTATATTAAATATTAATTTTAGACTAAGTTTTCTTTCATCTTAATTCTATTATCTTATTTCCACTTGTAAAATTATTCATACAAATATTATCTGGAATGTTTATTGGATGAAACATAGTCATGAAACATAGTCAAACATTATTCATTTTTTAGTAGGATTAGTTTATTTTCACTACTAATAATATTATTGGTAATATTATCTGGAAATTTTATTAGATGAAGCATTGTCAACCATGAATCAATTTAAACTAATCTTTTTTTTTTCATCTTCATTTCAATTGCTTTGTTTTCATTATAAGTTGAAGTTTATCAAATGATACCTTGTTAACCATTCTTTATTTCAACCTAGGATTTCTTTCATCTCAATTTTAATTATTTTATGTCCCTACTGCAAATAGTAGTAGTAATATTATTTAGATTTTTTTTTATGATAAAGCATTGAAAAAGCCTTATTCATTTTTTATTTCCTTTATAACAATTGCTTTATTTCAACTAGTAATATTAGTGACAATAATAATATCTACTTTTTATTTCATGAAACAATGACATACATTCCTCCTTTTTAAATACTATTTTCTTTTTCATTTTAATTTCACTTGATTTATTATCTTTTATTTTCATGAATTTTATTAGATGAAGGATTGTCAAAAGTTATTTACTTTTAATAGGATTTCTTTCATTTTCATTCCAACTACAGTAGTATTGTTATATTAATGCCATCTTGAATTTACATTATATGGAGCATTTTCAATCATTATCTATTTTTGACTACGATTTCTCTCACCTTCATTTCCTTTGCACTATTTACACTACTACCATTAGTATTAATAATATTGGCCAGAATGTTAATTTGATAAAGAATTATCAACCTTTACTTATATTTACTCGCATTTTTATCATCGTAAATTTCTACATCTTTTTCTATTTCTAGTATTTGTATTGTGATGATACCGACCGAGCAAAAGCGAGGGACCGGATGTTTGCTCTATAACGACCAGAAAGCAAATGAACCAAAGTCGTCTCTGCGCAGGTGTATTCGCGCAGATGTTCCGGTTGAAAAATAAAAATTAATGAAATATCAAATTTCCATTTCGCGTGCCTACGCGAATTTTATTTAACAACCAATGCGAAGCCCAGAATCAAACACGAGTGTGAAATCCCAAAACGAGCTGCTTTTGATCCAAAAAAGCATATATAAAAAGCGGGTACAGACAAGTACCCAGCAGACAGACCAGGCAGAGACCAAGGAGAAGAGTGTAATTAATACTCCCTTGACTTAAGTCGGGCGGTTACTACGCTTGCCTCTTTCCTTCTCCCCTGTCTCAATAGTACTTACTGACATAAGGAGTGACTACTTCAAAGACATTCCTGACATACCTCCGCTCTTCACATTCCTAACACTAATTATCTTTTTCAGCATTATATTTGCCATGAACATTTAATCTCAAGTATTACTTTAATTGTAAAACATTAATTGATATGTCTATATATAAATGTTATTTTCAACTCAAATTGCTTTTCTTGATTTTATAATCATTTTATGACTTATAGTGGGCTATCTACACTCCTGCAGCTTCCTCTCTCGCACTTCCCGCCTGTGGAACTCACTCCCGTATTCTTGCTTTCCTGACGGCTACAACCTCCAGAAATTAAATGTAAAGTCAATACTCATCTATTAACCACTGGCCTCTAGCTCTCTCCCCTCCTCTGTATAACCTTCCCTTTCTCCACCTATGTATCTGTCATCGCACTTGCTTTCTCAGCTTTCTATTGTTCCTTTCTAACTAGTTTGTACTCCTCACTCTTTTCTAATTAATCTTGTTACATTTATGTAACCCCCTGCACATCAGTGGCGTTTCCGCCTTGCTCGGGGTGAAATGATTAAAAAAAATAGTATACAATTAGCCTTCACTATAACGGACTCCCACTACAATTACAAAAGGAATAGACAAGCAACCCACTATAGTATCATTAATATTGTTTGAAAATGGTAATAGATAAAATATTATTAAACCTTAATTCAATATATTTATCACCATTTTCCTTACTATGAAACTGATAATGTCTTGATCTAATTTTTGAATTTAAAAAAAACAATTCGGGATAAATGCTTACGCATGCTAATGCTATACTGATTGTACAACGGTGTTTTTTTTTTCAAATAATAAAACAAAGTATAAAGTTGTTCTGTTTGATAAAATATATATAAATTCGATAAACAAAATATAAAGTCTTAATAAAATGTATTCCTTATTTCAGTAAATAGATGTTCGTTAAATACTTGTTTGTGTCACTAGTCAACAAATCCAAATAGAATATAAACAAAAAATCAAGAAAAAGTTGCATAAAAATGGTATCTAAAATTTATGCATATAAATCTTGAAAATATCACTTAATTCTCTTGGTTAAAAACTTGAATATTTATCGCAGGTATTTCAGTATCTTCATTAAAATTTATAATTTTTTTAATAAAATGCAACAGAATTTAAAAAAATTTCATTATTAAAAAATCAATTTGCGCATTTAATTAAGCTTTGGGATTGATTGTAGTTCAATTTTTTGTTAGATATTTTTTTCTCATTCAAACATTCTTCTATTACGTAATGGGTTTTATCTGACAGAATAGAAATTTACATTCTGTAATAAAAAAATAAAGCAGATGTCATAGAAATGATTACTTAGCCGGATTTAAAAAAAATATTACATTTCATTTTTATTTAAATATTAATATATAGATTTATTAAAATTAGATTTATTTTTAGCAGGCGCCTATTCAGTTCAGAGGTCAAGTAGATGTTGGGTCATTATTACTTTTCTGGATAAGAAATAATGACGATCGAATTTCACTTAAATTGAAGTATGAATGGCGAGTAAATGAGTAAAGACGATATTAGTTAAATGGTAAATGTACATCCACTAGAATTAAACACACACACACACACACACACACACACACACACACACACACACACGCATATATATATATATATATATATATATATATATATATGTATATATATATATCCATATATATATATATAGAAAGAAAGATGACAAATCATCATAACTTAAATGTCATCATGAATTATTTTAATAAAAAATAACGAAAACATAGAAAATATATAATGTGCATATTATATATATATATATATATATATATATATATATATATATATATATATATATAGGAACCAGCAATTAAAATATATAAATAATAGTAACCATCAATTATATATATATATGTACATATATATATAAATATTGTGCTGGTTACTATTTTTTCAGTGTACACCGGCCAGCTCACACGGCTAGCCAAGCCATACCAGATAGCTGCCCTGGTACAATTTTCTGCGTGTAAATAGTGCAATTAAAATGCAGAATGTTATGGGGAGCCATGAGGGAAATATTAATGCAAGATCTTATACAATGTGGGTTGGTAATTTAGAGAAATCGAAACATGAACGTTTAGCTATTTTTTCGCGACTTATCAACCTAAATGGTTTATTTAATGCCGAAATCTAAATATTTTGAACGCAGATGTATACCTTCAATAGCAGATAAATATATTATTCTTCAGAGAAATCGATAGAAATGAAGAACAACACATATGTGGTTCTACAGAAGGATGCTGAGAATCAGTTGAATAGAGCGTGTTAGCAACAAGGACATTTTAAGTGCAAGCTCATTTTTAGTCGGAACAAGCCGAATTCAAAAAGAAAAGAAAATAATATATATTTCTAGACAATGACAAATGTGTGTGTGTGTGTGTTTATGTGTGCGTGAGAGAAAGAGAGAGAGAGAGAGAGATTGAGAGAAAGAGAGATCCCGCTATAGCCGTTGATTAAATAAGGTGTTCAGTTAACAATTTTCATGAAGTTTAACCAGATAACTTTATGACTGAAGAAGGCCGAAGAGTGCAACGACGACAACATTACGGAAATGTAATGAGTGGTGGCTCGTCACCCAAGAAATTCAGAAAAAAACGAAATCCATGACTTCACTACACAAACATAATTGTTTTAAATGGCAATCATAGCCGTTAATGACAGCCTTTTCCTTTTTGACATTTATTGATCAAGCAACTAGTACTGTTTTTGACTGAAATTTATAAAAAATTTTATCTGAAAATGCTTTTTAGGAAAACTAGTTTTTGAAGTGCTCTAGATATTCATTTTCATTTATTTTTATTTTTACATTGGTATCACCCAAAGAATTACAGTAATCCACCAAAACCCAAGGGTGTAGAAGAATTAGTGCCAGAAACATCAGCAGTTAGCAAAAAAAAAAAAAAAAGAAAAAAGAAAAAAAAAGACTGTTAAAGATGACAGTAGACAGCGATTGAAATTACATTTAAATTTTTCCAGATTAAAGTTGGTTAGAAGATATAGAACAAAAAGTTAGATCCAGAAGCGAGAAATGCGAGAAAAAAAATTCTTAGCATAGGACTTACGGTTGCATCTAAACAGCTTAAGTGGAAGTTGGTGAGATTTCGACACCAGTCTGTTCGGTCAGTCAGTTAAGTTCCATACATGAAACACGTTTGGGCGATCATGTCTCGAAAGAGACATGAATGACTGGGCAGAGGATTATCCCGCAGTAGGTCGCCATTGCTTTCTGCGGTAAACCGGTTGCCAGCCAAGACTATAGAACCCAGTTGCCCTGTTATTTAACCCATAACTGAAAGGAAGAGACGAATTAATACCTTTCCCAAGGGTCTTTGCGCGTAAGTGAATGCAATGAATTCAACTGGAATTCGAACTCGGCTCCCCGACTTTTCGTTCCACGCCGATATTCACTGCACCACAACTCACATCCTCTGCACATCCACTGCACCACAACGCACAACCAGTCAGGTACTGGGCTTAAATAAAAAAATACGTCTAGGTAACATGACGAAAAGCTTAATTAAATAATTACCATGAAAGTGTCTATCTGTCTTTCCAGTATTGATGAATAGTTTTCTTTCAAACCCACTATTTGATGTAGTGTAGAACGTTAACATTTTGAGTATGTCATTATCTTCTGTTCCGGTTATGTTTATTGTCTATTTTCGTTGTTACGGCTGTTGGTGGTCCACAAGTGAAGTGCTTTCTGTTATTTGGATAATTCATTTTTTGTGATTCTGTAACGCCATTCCATAAGATTCGACTTACGGTCATATCACGTTGAATACACCGGATATCGTGCAATCACCGAAGTTAAGCAACGTTGAGCCTGGTCAGTACTTAGATGGGAATACAAGGTGCTGTAAGCGTTTAGTGACGGATGTGCGTGCTTACGGTCATATCACGTTGAATACACTGGTTCTCGCTCAGTCACCGAAGTTAAGCAACGTTGAGCCTGGTCATTACTTAGATAAGTGACCGCTTGGAAATACCAGGTGCTGTGTTCCTTTAAGAATGGATGTGCGTTGTGGTGCAGTGGATATCGGCTCGGAAAGTGAAATCGGTGAGCAGAGTTCGAATTCCAGTTGAATAACCTGAATTCACTTAAGCACTGGTACCCTTGGGAAAGGTATTATTCCGTCCCTTCTCTCCAGTTATGGGTTAAATAACAGGGTAGGACTTGGGGACCCTGACCTTAATAAAAACAAATCCCAATGAATCTTGATACTCGAAAAGAAAAAAGTATTGCTAGACACAAAACTTATATAAAAACAACAATAAATTGTTGAACGAAAAAAGTATTACCATAAATAAATAAAATTTAGTTGGCAATAAATTGTCCGCCGAGGTTGATATGCCATAAAACAAAGCAAGCAACCAACCAACCATAAGATTCAAAGCAGGGTGATCTTTACTATGGGCCCCAGGCTTTAATCACAAAATATCCAAAATCTAAGCAGTGTATTAAGAAACAAGAAAATTTTGTCCAAAATAAAGATAAGAATACTGGACTGTTATGCTATATCTCTTATCCTATATGACGTTTGGAGTTGCGTTGCGGTGCAGTGGATATCAGCTAGGTATGAGAAATCGGGGATCCGAGTTCGAATTCCAATTGAATTGCTTGCATTCACTTACGCGCAAATACTCTTGGGAAAGGTATTTATCCGTCTCTTCTCTCCAGTTAAGGGTTAAATAGCAGGACATTGGGTTCTATAACAACAAGTCTACCGCAGAACGTAATGGCAACCTACTGCTGGGTAATCTTCTGCTCAGTCAGTCATGCCTCTTTCGAGACATGATCGCTCAAGCTTGTATCACGGATGACACTTGAGTGACTGATATGACATTTGTTGCTAGATTTTTTTTTTTTTTAACGAGAAGTGGAGACCTGAAGCAACAAAATTTGGTTATGATGTAGAGAATAATGTGAGCAACGACCAAGTTTTAATGAAAATGGAAAAAAAAATTCAATAAGGAAAAGACAGTTAAAATTCCTAGGGCATATAATGATGAAAGAGGGCTTAGTGAACAGAAAAATCATGGTACATATTGAAGGCAAAAGGGACAGACAAAAGCGGCGAATACCTATCTAACGAGCTTGTGTATAATTGACTCAACAGGGATTAGGAGAGATAACAAAAATACAAACATTGTTAAGAGCCACAAAGGACATTAAGTTGTAAAGAACCATGATCGTTAAATTCCTGAAGAAACACGTTATATAGAAGAAGAGTTTGTTTGAGTTTGAGTTTCGTTTAACGGCCTATCAACCTCTGTGGGTTATTTCATGCCAAAAGGAGGGGTTTAAGGTATTTTTCATAATGTTCAGTTATAGTGAAAATGTTGATTTAGTCATATTTTAATGAAAATTTTGTTTTTATTCTGTATTTTAGAAAACTGAAAATGTCTTATAGTCTTCTATTCAAAAATGTTTTGCTGAAAATAATTCTTTTCCTTCTAAAATGTATATTTTTTTTAATAAAAGTCGATTTTTATGTCTATATTTCTATGAAAGTGTATTTTTTATACTTTCATAGTGCTTTGATTCCAGTTTGGAGGTTAAATATTTGCCCATAGCTGGGACCCGAATAGATGCTACCGCTCCGGGGGCAGGGTAGACCTGGGAACAACAGCAATTAAGAGGTGGTTCCACGCTCCTCACAACCTCCCAATTAGAGACGCTGCTGCCGGACGCAGTTTACTGTCACACCCAGGACCAAAAACCAAAAATAAAACAAAACAACATGAAAAAAATACAATGTAAAGGAGATTGATACAATTTCTAGGATATTCTTTCTTATAATGAATACGTATTTATTTATTTATTGATAACCTTATTTTCGACGACTTTAATGAAAAAATAACTGAATATACAGTGGGCGAACAAATTATTATTTAAAAAAAATTCATAGCAGTCATAAACTTAAACGTATGTCAACTTTTTCTTTTTCATTAATTTTGTTTTATTTTCTATTATTATGTTGTCATTTTTCATCATATTTAGATTTCTGCTATGGCAGGTCGTGGTGTGTCGTTATGGCTCCATTTCATGTTTTTTCTATCTCCCCTATCATCCCTAGCGTTACATAGACAAAGTTCTCTTTTGTGTGTAGGCTGTACCTAATAAGACAATTTTTTGTATATCTCTTTAGCTGGGGTTTCCAAGGCTTTTTCAATGTGTTGTTTTGTTCCATTTTTTATTATTCCAAGAGCACCTACTTTTACTGGCACAATTCTTGTTTTCAATTTCCACATTTTGTCTATTTTAATTTCCAGGTCTTTATATTTTTGATAGTTTTTCGAATTCCTCGTTTGCTATGTTACAATCCACTGGACAAGCCATATCAATTAATAGGCAAGTTTATTATTATTATTATTATTATTATTATTATTATTATTATTATTATTATTATCTTACCAGATATTGATTTAAGTGCCTAATTAACAACCTCTTTCCGGGTTCTTTGAGCGAAAAAGGCACGTTAATAGAGTTATCCATGCGCATTTGGGACGTTTCCTTAAAATAGAGGGGATTTTACGAATAATATGTTCAGTTAGGCACAAAGTAATGTTTTGTTACTCTGACATACTGATGCATCCAGAGATTTTACACGTATGATTTTCAATCCCTTTTTATATTATGCTCAGTGCCTCAATTACAAGCGAGATAAGCGTAGATTTAATTTTCTCCGTTTTTGTTACTTCATTTTGCAGATCCTAATAATTTGGAAGTCTTTGAAAATAGTTTTTAGAAGCAGTGGAATCCTGAGGGCAAGATTTATTAATTAGTTGGCAAGTTCCGTTTTTGAAATCGTTTATCACTATGCATCAATTTTCGACCGGGTAATATATCTCAATTTTCATAAAAATATTATTATTATTATTATGTCATTTCTCATCATATTTTTTTTATTTCTGCTATGGTCGCACGTCCTACTAAATCTGCGGAAAGACCTAAGGCAGGTCGTGGTGTGTTGCTATGGATCCATTTCATGTTTTTTCTATCACCCCTAACATCCCTAGCATTACATAGACAAAGTTCTCCTTAGTGTGTGGGCTGTACTTAACAAGATAATTTTTTGTATATCTCTTAAGCTGGGGTTTCCAAGGATTCTTTCAATGTGTTGTTTTGTTCCATTTTTTATCATTCCAAGTGCACTTACTATCACTAGCACGATTCTTGTTTTCAATTTCCACATTTTTTCTATTTCAATTTCCAGGTCTTTATATTTTGACAGTTTTTCGAATTCCTTGGTTGCTATATTACAATCCGCTGGACTAGACATAACAATTTATAGGCAAGTTTATTCTTTCTGGTTTTAACAATAATGTCCGGCCTATTTGCATCAATTTTTCTGTCTGTGTAGATGGTGTAATCCCATAGAATGGTTACATCTTTTATTTCTGTAAATGGAGCTGAGTGGTGTTCATACCAATGTTTGTTTACATATTTTCCATAGTGTTTGTACATTGTCCTCACTCTATTGTGACGATTTTTATATTCGTTTGGGGCAAGTACAAAACATCCTGAGATTAGATGGTCTATTGTTTCTTGGTATTTTCACAGAACCTGCATTTTGGATCCACATTATTATGTACACTATATGCCTGAAAGTTCCTTGTGAAAAGACTTTGGTCTTGCGCTGCTAGAATAAAGCCTTCAGTCTCAGACTTTAATCCAGATGCACGTAACCATCTATGAGCATTAACTTTATCAACATTGGATTTATTGGCACGTTCTGGATATTGGCCATGCAGAGGTTTGTCTTGCAAGCGTTGTTTCATCTGTTCAAGAGCTTTATCCTTGGCTTTCTTGTTCATATTTATTGCTGCAGTAGTTGATTCTTGGCTTCTGTTTTGCTTTTTTACAGACTCTACTAAATGTAAATCTTGTTTGTATTTACTGCCTTCTTCCATTCTTGAATATTTTTTCTTTTTATTTTCATGTTGTTTGACTAATTGTATCATTCAGTCCTTTGTTGTTTCTATGTATGTTAGTAAGCCAATAGTTGTCTTGTTTGACAATTCTCGCTGAATAAGACCTCTTCCACCTTCTTTACGGAGTATGTATAGACGGTTGACATCAGCCTTTGGATGATGCATCTTATGCTTAGTAAGAAGCTTTCTTGTCTTAGAATCCATTCGTCTGATGTCGTTTAGAGTCCAGTTCAAGATGTTGAAACTATATTAGACCACTGGGATGGCAAGGCTATTAATTGCCATAATTCTGGTCTGAGAATTCAATTCAGTTCTTAATATCAGTAGTAGTTTTATATAGTACTCTTTACGCACTATTTCTTTTATTTTTATGGTGAATTTTTTCACTCTCATTTACATCTAGGCATTTATAAGCTTCTTCTGGCTCTAAATCTTTTATTTTTACAGCAGGGTCTAAGCTAATTGAGGATGTTTGTTGTAGCGATCCTCGTAAAACAGTAGCATTAGCACATTTATTCAAATTGAATTTCATTCCAATGTCTTCACTGAAGCATTTTACAGTTTGCAGACTACCTTCCAGCTCATTATCATTCTAGGCATACAACTTTAAGTCGTTCATGTAAAATAGATGGCCTATTTTCTTTTGGGCTATTTTATAACCACATTCTGTTTTGTTAAGTTGTCTGGTTAGTGTTATTAATGATATGCAGAATAGTAAGGAAGACAAAGAGTCAACTTGAAATATACCTCTTTTGATGTTTTTTTTTTTACCAAACTTATAGGTTCCATTTATAAAATTGAGGTAAAGGGTTGTTTTCCATATCGACATAGATTGTTTGATGAAATTGATGATGACGAGTGATACCTTGTATATATTTAAAGTCTTTAAGATCCAGAAATGCGGTCCACTATCGAATGCCTTACGATAATCTATCCAGGCAGTACTAAGATTTTTCTTCTTTTTCTTCTTCTTCTTCTTCTTCTTCTTCTTCTTCTTCTTATTATTATTATTATTATTATTATCTTTTTTTTCGAATTTCTTTCATCGGCCTATTATACCTGAATTCTGTCAGAGGCTTGCTCAGAACGTCTTTCCTAGTAATCATAGAAATTGGCCCTAACTTGATGCACATATACACCATGCCAGAAGAGCGGAGAAAAGCTTGAAGAATGAGGAGAAAAGGTGACCAAAAAAGTAGGTTGATTGATTGATTGTATTTTTGGCTTATCAATATTTGGCAGGTTATTCAAACCAGACGGTATTTTTTTGGGGGACTGTAATAATTTTTTAAAAAATATTATTTTTTACTGACACAGTCCTACTAATTAACCCTTAGCTAGGGGAAGAAGAGGTGGGTTCACACCGTTGCCTAGGGTATTTTCGCGAAAGTGAATGTATCTAACTTGACTGAAATTGGAACTAGGCTCTCTGTGTCGTTATGCATCATACCACCCTTACATCCAAGAATAGGGCATGTGGTATTCCTAAGCGGTCAAGCATCTAGGCACGAGCCAAATTCGACGTTGGTTAATGTCAACCTGATATGGCAGTAGGCAAGAAGTTGAAGGAGAAGGAGCAGAAGAAAAAAGGAGATATCATGAGGAAAAAAAGATGAGCAAAGTAAGAAGGAGGGGGAGGAGGAGGAGGAGTGGGGAGGAGAAAGAATCGAATTCTTTTACCCGTGGGCAGTCTGCTTTTAGTTTTCTAGAAGCTTGGACAAATCAGTCCGCTTTTACCCAGAGTATTTAATTTTGTAATAAGATCGTCGTATAACAGTTTTTTTCTGAATCAAAACTAGGCGTTAGCAATACTTGATAACAGATTTAAAATTTAGCTTCAAAATTCAATATGTACAGTGAAGTACTACTCACATATTAAAAGAACTTGCAACAGTGTTCACAGAAACCGGTATATGTTTTAGTGTACCTCTGCACGAATGTACTAGTAAAATAACCAAAAATAACCGAAAAATATTTTTTTCGTCACTAAAACGCCAGCGCGCACGGAGACAGAAACGTTTTCTGAATATACTAGCTGAATGATATCATACAATTATCTCAATATTTAAGCAATTTTGCAATTGGTTTGGTGATACTTTCTGCACGAGTAGTCTAGCATTTTTATCGTTGCAATTAGATATTTTGTCGTATCGGAGACTAAAGACCTTTTTAAATTATTAAAAGAAAAAGAAGATACATTCGAAAAAATAAATTATACCACACATCCTGCATAAAAGAGGGCAATATTTATCTAACTTTATATTTACCAGTCACATTTTTGTGTCGGATGGGTAACAAAATCATCTCTAAGTTGCGTCTCTGTCCTCGAAGACAGAGAGTGTCTCAGTTGTTGCTCCGTCTGCGAGGTCAGGGTTGCTTCTGAGGAAAATTACACTGATAGATGCCCGGTCCCGGGGAACAGTGTCACGCGACCGCGCCACCCTATTGCAGCAGAGGTGCTCGTCAACGGGGCCAGCTCAACTGGCGGTTGCGGGGACTGGGGAATTTTGTTCCTTCGCCCATCCGTACGCAGTCGGGCTCCCCACGTTAAAAAAGACCTTGTGTTACATCCCGCTCTAGTGGGAGAGTAGGGCAAATAGCATAATTATCTAACTTTGCACACTTCTCTGTGTCGCACCTTCCATGTCCTGTTAGAATATTTAAATTTAGGTATTTAAATTTTTGTACTTTTTTTTAATCGTTTCACCCCGAGCAAGGCATTTCACCGCCACTATTGCGCAGGGGGTTACATAGGGTCGGTGAAGTGATAGGAAAAGGATGGTTAGATATAGGAAATGTCAGAAGGAGGGTGATAGACGAGTAAGGGTACCGAGAATGAGGGTTGGTTAGATGGTGAGAGTGTTTGAGAGAATAGATGCAAGTTAGTGTGTTAGAAGGTGTTTATGAGCTTAGATTTAAACTCCTGGAGATTGTAGCTGTCGGGGAAGCAGGCATGTGGAAGGGAATTCCACAGGCGAGAAGCGCGAGAAAAGAAGCTGTTGGAGTAGAAGTTACAGTTACATCTTATGTGTTTCACTGTAAAAAAGTGGGACCTAGTTGCTAATACTTGCTTGATTCTGGTATCCCCCTCCTGTATTTGGCATTTTGGGTTGCTCAGTCATGTCTCTTCTGAGACAAGATCACCCAAGCGTGTATCACGTATGGCACTTAACTGTCTTGGATTATGAAAATGACATAAAGTATTAAATATATTTATTGCATAACCGATATACAAGAGTTCGACATATTAGCTAAGATTCGTGTTGGGGCTTACGCCATATCACGTTGAATACACCGGTTAGCGCTCGATCACCGAAGTTAAGCAACATTTAGCTTGATCAGTGAGTAGATGGGTGACCCCTTGGGAATAGCAGGTGCTGTAAGCGTTTAGTGATGGATGTGCGTTGTGGTGCAGTGGATATCGTCTCGGAAAGAGAAATGGAGTAAATAACAAGAGTAGGACTAGGGGACTTTGCTCTTAAAAACTAATCCCAATGAATCTTGATACACGAAAAGAAAAAAATTTTGTAAAAATAAAATAACCTTACCCAAATAATCAATGGTTATGACCTTAAATGATCCCATAATGATTAATAGGTCGTTATACCTCGAAACAACAAACAACAACAAAAAAAAAAAGATTCGTATATTACATTACTGAGATGGCCACCACTACGAAGAGAACATAAAGATGTTCTCTTTTTTTCAAACACAGTACAGCTTAGCATTTCATCAGGAACAGCAACAATCTCTTTACGGATTATTTGATTTGGAACTGGACATCCAGATGAACATTCAGTATAAGTGTAATTCAACCGTCAAAACTTAAAGGTCAGTCATGTCTCTTCTGAGACATGATCACCCAAGCGTGTATCACGGATGGCACTTAACTGTCATGGATTATGAAAATGACTTCAAGTACTAAATATATTTATTGCATAACCTATATACAAGAGTTCGACATATTAACTAAGCGAGCGGACTAAAGCACTTCGTGTCAGACACTAGTTTTCTATAGAAAAGCTTTAATGCTAATTTTTCTAATTAAGACTCTCAAATACGTAGGCCAGTGGATGTTACCGCGTCATTCAAGAATTTTCGACGGAGTATATTAAATTATCGGAAATTTTCGTGAAAAATGAGTTCTGAAATGTCTTGTAATATAAATCGAACTTATACGGTAGCGAATTCTGTGAAACAATTTCCACGTGAAGATTTGATTTGAATTAACAGAGGTGGGGTTCTACAGAAGGATGCTGAGAATAACATGAACGGATCGGATGCGCCACTAAGAAATTTGTAAGAAATTGATAACAAAATGGTTACAAAATAGGGTGTCCCACAACGATGGGATACATTTTAAATGCAAGTACCTTGGATTATAATAATGACATAGCTTACCAACCATATATATTTATTACATAACATATATACAAGACTCCAGTATATATATATATATATATATTTATATATATATGTGTGTGTGTGTGTGTGTGTGTGTGTGAAATGATTTGTTTGAACATTATTTTGATCGATACTCGTATTTAAGTAGATATTCTGTTTATAATCAAACAGTATTATATATTTATTTTTACCGGCCTGTTTATTTAGGATAATCTTTTGTTACGAAAATGTATCATTCGGCCAGATGATATATATATATATATATATATATATATATATATATATATTAGTGAGCACTCTGGAAGAATGGGCGTCTTTGAAAATAGTAGCTACTCCGGCATATACGCATCGCTCATTCAATAATGAATTAGAGCACTCTGGCTATTGGGCGTGTATAATGATATACGCACTAAAAAGTATGCCTTCCTCTGCCGAACGCCCGTAGCCCAGAAGCAGAATCGCCGACTGATACCAATTCGGTCGTGTTTCAATCCTGGGTTAAAAAGCAATCGGTTTCTAACCGTGCTGAGGAGCTGTGATACAGCGAAACAGATCTGTCTGCGGAAGACTCTCTCTCTCTCTCTCTCTCTATATATATATATATATATATATATAGGTTGTACCATAATAACCGGCCACGTATCTTGTCTCATAAAAATGACATAGAATGCCAAATATATTCATTCTATAACTGACATAACGTATTATCTAAGATTTAAAGATTACATCCCTGATATGGTCACCACCAAGAAGATAATATGCACGAATTCGCATTCTTATTTCAAACACAGTTTGGTTCCCATACGGATGTTTTGTTTTAATTTCAAAGCTGTATGTGAATTAAATCAAAACATCCGTAGAATGATTCTAATTAAAATGCAAAGCCATACTGTGCATGTTCTCTTCGTAGTGGTGACCATCACATGGTTGTTGGTTGATTTTGTTTAGCAGCGTTTCAAACTCTATCGGTTATTTAATGCCGAAATCTAAATAGGATTTAATGAATAGGTAATGAATATGTATACACCTTGGTTTCCCCTCATTGGAATGTGATTGGCTTGTGTCAGCCATAAATATAGACTAAGGCGAAGAGGTCCAGAGAACTACCAGCAGAGATTTACCCCTAGATGTCTTCCACTAGAGATCTACCGCTATTGATCTACGGCTATTAACTACGCCTACATCCCAGGATACAGCATACGACAAGTTCTGTCGATTACGTCTAGTTACTAGATTTTCTACCCCGTTACATTGGCCTAAACCGCTTAACTAACTCGAATGATATATATATTTTGATATGTCCCGGAACAATTTTATGGCTTCAAGTAAATATATTTTTAACGTAATTGTCTGCCTTCGACTACAAATGTGTCATATTGCTGTAAAATGTAATGTTGGTAATTTTATTTTATTTTTTATATATATAAAAAGTGTTTCTGGTATTTTATCATGAGAACAAAATTTTATATATTCATAATGTTTTTTGTTCAGGGCTTTAATATTTACCCATAGATGGGAACGTAACAGGTGGTACCATCCTTCTCAAGGATATAATATTAAAATCTTAGATAATATGTTGAACTCTTGTATAACATTTACGTAAAAAAAAATTAGTACTTTGTCATTTTTTTAATCCAAAATATTTTAATTTCAAACGTCTACCATTATTGTTTGACACATTGTATATTCAAAGAATGCTAAAACACTTCTTACTATGAATCATCATGGCAAAAGTAAGTTTTCAAATTAATTGGTTGTATTTTTTACATACGTAATTTAAAATGTTTATATATACACTTAAAGGTATTGTGGTATGTAAGCAACAACACTTTTTTGTAAATGATTGAAAGTAAAAAAAAATATTTACAGAAAGCTAACGGAGACCAATTTAAATATATCTGCAATTGCATTGTCTACAGTTTCTGTGCAAGGTATAAGTAAATTTTTTCACATTATTAACTCTGTTGTCACTTGAAAGAAAATATATCTAACTTTCTGTTTTTGAAACCATTAAAAAATGGATGAGCTCAAGTTATTTAGAAAATATTTAAACAAATGTCAGAAAGTGCGATAGACACGAACCATTTCAAATGATAATCAGTGTATTAAGAAACAGAACAAAAAACTTTGTTAAAAACAAAGAAACCAGTACTGAACTAACATGTGATATCTGTCATCCTTTATGAGAGTAAAAGTTAGAAATCTCTTCAAAGATGAGGAAGAGACTTGAAACAAAAGAAATGTGACATTATGGATCGGCTTACGGCCATCACGTTGAATACACCGGTTCTCGCTCGATCACCGAAGTTAAGCAACGTTTAACCTGGTCAATACTTAGATGGGTGACCGCTTGGGAATACCAGGTGCTGTAAGCGTTTAGTGACGGATGTGCATTGTGGTGCAGTGGATATCGGCTCGGAAAGAGAAATCGGTGAGACGAGTTCGAATTCCAGTTGAGTACCCTGCATTCATTTTAGCACTGGTACCCTTGGGAAAGGTATTAATCCGTCACTTCCCTCCAGTTATGGTTTAAATAACAAGATAAGACCTGGAGGCAACCCATCTAGTGTTAGTGTCACAATAAAACCAACCTTGGTAGCCCTGGCAAAGCATCAAGTATTACCCTTGGGAAAGGTGTTAATCTGTCCCTTCCCTCCAGTTATGTGTTGCCCTATAAAAACAAAACAAATCCCAATGAATCTTGATCCACCCCCCCCAAAAAAAAGTATTACTAGACACAAAACTTATATAAAAACAACAATAAATTGTTGAAAGAAAAATGTATTACCAGCAATAAATAAATTAAAAAAAAGTTTAGTTGGCAATAAATGACCCGCCGAGGTTGATATACCATAAAACAAACCAACCAACATTACAGACCGATGTTGACGATACTATGGGCAGAATATATGAGCAACGACGAATTTTTAAAGAAAATGGAACCAAAAAGGGAACGCGTACTTAACATTAGAGAGCGACGTAAAATTTCTAGGGCATATAATAAGGAAAGACGGCTTTGAAAATCAGATGTTCTCAGGACCTATCGAGTGAGTGAGTTTTATTTAACCACATATCAAACTCTGTCAGCCATTAAATGCTAAAATGATGAGGTTTTAAGGTATCATTTTTTTTTAACATTCGGTTATAGTGAGAAGGTTAATTTAGTCAGATTTTAACGAAAATTTTGTTTTTATTCTTTTTTATTTTAGAAAACTGAAAATGTATTCTAGTTTTGTAATCAAAATGTTTTACTGAGAATAATATTTTCCTTCAAAATGTATATTTTTCTATAAAAGTCTATTTTTATGTATTTATGTATATATATTTCTATAAAAGCATTTTTATACTTTCATAGTGTTTTGACCCTAGTTTCGGGGTTAACTATTTGCCCATAGCTGGGACCCTAACAGGTGCTAACACTCCGAGTAAAAGGCCTTGCTTGAGGCGACACAATTATAAAAAATATATTTAGCCACACTAGTTTTTAAAAGAAATGATGTATTTTATACTATGTTTAATATTTATTGCCAAGTGGATAATTCTAAATGAATACAGAATGGTTCTTTTATTATAATTATTTTGCTAAATTTTACAAGAGGCAAAGATGAACTCGTCCGAATCAACCTAAATTTTCTTCATTCTTTGATTGTTGAAACTGCAATATAGGTAATTATTAAATATTTATAAATTCATTTGATGCACATGTTATTGTGCAGTATTAACGAAAGAACCATTCTATTTTCATTTACAATGATTCACTTGGCAATAAACACGAAAAATAGTATGAAATGCATCATTAATTTTTGTTTTAAACTGGGGTGGCTTAATAATTATAACCGGTAATGTATATATATATATATAGCAAGTCTACAGAGTGCGATGGGTAAATTGTTGCTATTTGCCTTGTAAAAGTTTTGCAAAGTAATAATAACAAAAGAACCATTCTCTTTTCATTTAGAATTATTCACTTGGCAATAAATATTAAAAATAGTATGAAATACATCATCTTCTTTAAAACACTGGGGTGGCCTAATAATAATGACCAGTATTATATATATATATATATATATAAAATCTAGAGGTTGCGACGGGTAAATTGTCGCCTTTTGCCTTGCAAGATTTTGCAACCATTCTCTTTTTATTTAGAATTATTCAGTTGGCAATAAAGATTAAAAAATAGCTTGGTTCGGGTGAATTGATTAAAAGAAAGTTGTCTTCACAGATACGAAGAAATCGTTAACTCCTTTAAACCTTTTTTTACTTGTTCATAGTCACTGTCTATTCTACAAATACTTTCACTGATTTTGCTCCGACGAGTTTAGCTCCTTGATGCCGCACTACGCGAATTTACTCGACCTACTAGACCGGCATTAAGGTCACACTCTTTTACTGTGAAAACAATCAAGTGTAACCACAACTTCTACACGTCAGCTTTTTTCCTCGCACTTACCGTCTGTGGAACTTCCTTCCGTATTCTTGTTTAGCTTATACGAATAAATAAGGTGAATTTTGCGGTATAAGGATTTCTAAGAGGGCCATTCAATAAATAAGGTGAATTGTCGGTATTAGGACTTCTACGAGGGTCATTCAATAAATAAGGTGAATTGTCGGTATCAGAACTTCTACGAGGGTCAATCAATAAATAAGGTGAATTTTTCGGTATAAGGACTTCTACGAGGTTCATTCAATAAATAAGGTGAAGTTTTCGGTATCAGGACTTCTACGAGGGTCAACCAATAAATAAGGTGAATTTTTCGGTATAAGGACTTCTACGAGGTTCATTCAATAAATAAGGTGAAGTTTTCGGTATCAGGACTTCTACGAGGGTCAATCAATAAATAAGGTGAATTTTTCGGTATAAGGACTTCTACGAGGTTCATTCAATAAATAAGGTGAAGTTTTCGGTATAAGGACTTCTACGAGGGTCAATCAATAAAAAAGGTGAATTTTTCTGTTTATGGACTTCTACGAGGATCTTTCAATAAATAAGGTGAATCTTTCGTTATAAGAACTTCTAATACAGATAGAAGCTTACTTTTGTGTTTAATTTTTTTTCTTTACTTCTTTTTCAAAGGGATTTAATTTTTTACTTTTTGAAAAAAAAATACCTTTGAGAGTTTTGGAGATTAACAAAGATGGCAGACCAAGAAGCATGCTCCAGTATTGAACAGAGGTCAGTTATCAAGTTTTTGGATGCTAAAGGGTGCAAACCAGTTAGAATTCATACGAGAATGTCAACTGTGTATGGTGCTACGTGTTTCAGCAACAAAAAAAATGTCTACAAGTTGGCTAAATTGTTTAAAGAAGGACGGAGCAGTGTTTAGCATGAAGACAGGCTTGGGAGGCCTACAGAAGTGAGGCCCCCTGAGGTGATCGAACCAGTCAATGACCTCATTCAGTCTGACAGAAGGATGACAGCGGATGACATTGCAAGGACTTTGAGCCTATCTGTTGCGACAGCTCACAAAATTGTCCATGATGACCTTGCCTACTCGAAGACAACGCAGGACCTCACACAGCAGCTCAAACGGTGCAGTCCATCAACGAGCTATCCTTGGAACTGCTCTCTCATCCCCTTCACAGCCCAGACCTTGCCCCTTCAGACTTTCACAAGTTTGGTTCCTTGAAAGCGTTCACGAGAGACACGAAGTTTGAACGTGATGATGAAGTCAAAAGTGCTGTGAGCGATTGGCTGAAACGGAATGAAAGGGAACACGGAAGCTTGTGCACAGATGGGAAAATTGTGTGACACTGCTGGGAGACTAAAAAAAAAATTTTTTTAAAAAGTAAGCTTCTATCTGTATTAGAATTCTTTATACCGAACAATTCACATAGTTTTTTGGATGACCCTCATAGCTACAATTTCCAAGAGTTTAAATGCAACGTCAACTGTCATTTCTTATATCCTTGATTCCAATCCTTTCTTCTCACTTTACACTTTGCTCTCACGCAGCTCTCTTCACATCAATGGAAACGTTCTTCTCTTACCCATTCCTCGATACTTATTGTAACCTCCTCTCCCTTCACTCTCCTATTATGTAACCCCCCTGCGCGCCAGTGGCAGTTCAATGCAAAAGTTGAATTCGTTAACTTTAACAGCTTTCACGTTAATAAAACCTGCTATTTTTTCTTCATCAATCTTTAGATGACATCCAAACTGATTACATTCCATCACTGCCAATCAGAAGCTGATCTACCGCCAGTCAGGATGAATGTATGACCCAGCGAGGAAGCTCCTTGAGATGATATTAGGTCTCAAACTCGCACCGACCTCAAGTGGTACTCCCATGTACAATCCATCGCTAATGATGCTGATCAGATGATTGGCTCTCTGTACTGCTTCAGAAAGTGCTTAAAGCCTCATACAATCCTTTACCTTTATAAGAGCCAGTTCCGGCCTAAAATGGAGTGTTGTTGCCATATTTTGGGTAGCAGCTGCCCAGACCTCACTTTCTAGTCTTCACAGAGTTTCAAAGCGTATTCGAAACCTTGAAAGAAAATAATTATTTTCCATCTGTCACCCACAAGTAAAATAGTGATTTTCTAAGCGTAGCATAGATGTGGTACAAGGCCAAAAGTTAGGGGCATCCAATGAGGATAGAACTCACTACTCTGTTGTAATGATTATAGCGAGACAAGCTTTCTAGTCATTACACAACCTCCAGGTACCGATATGTTAGCGTAAGTTGATTTACTAATTTACTCAGTTGTAATAGGTTCTAGCTAGACAAGCTTACTAACCATTACACCACGTCGTGGTACCCCACCCACAGGTGAAATGTGTCTAGCCTCTCATTGCCCTATCGCTACTAACACGGAAAGTTATCGGACGAACTACATCGCACCAGGTCTGATATCTACGGCTAGGAACCACCATGCAACTTACATAGTAACAAACTATTCCCTTCGTATGAGAGTAAATTTCACATACAGCTTTTTTACAGGGGTCCGCTTCCCTGTAGAATGTTTCCGCGATTGCTAGAGTCTTAACAATTTCACCTCTACCTTTAACCGTTATCTTCCAATTCTTCCAATATAAATTACCCTTAACGTAACACACTACCTTGAATGGCTCCCGAGAATTGTAAAGTGTGGACCCTACTTTAAAAAATTATCTGTAGAAGCAAAATTACGAAATGTATTCATCGCCGGCATTAACGATGTCTTTTATGCAAAATTATTCTATTCAGTAACGCAGTAAAAACTGATATATATTTCTGCTTAACCGATTAACCCCAGAAAGGCAACAATAACACTAAGATGCAGGTGATAACAGTAAGAAAAATGAGACTGAAAAAAATTTAGTGAGAAGTGGGTTGAAATGGCAATAAAAGAACAGAAAAGATGGTGTTGCATTTTAATTTTTGAAAATTGTAGTTGGTTAGAAGCAAGAAATAGCAACAGAGCTACACAGGCGGGAAAAGAAACTGTTAAAATAAAACCTGTTGGTACATCTCTCTGTTTCAACTGCTAAAATGTGAGACCTAATTTCCAATCAAGTATTACGCTTAAATTAAATCCGATGAGTCAATAATGACAACAGCTTATTCGAACAATTACTATGAAGACTTTTATAGAAATGATTGAGGGATGACACGTCGCTTCGGTGGGAAAGTGACTAAAATCGAATATAAATTAAAATAAAATGCGAAACAGACTCCATCTATTTGAAAAAAAGTCTGAAGATTAGATCGATAAAGAATCACTTCAGTCATTTTACTATTTTACGTGATACACGCATAAGCAGTCATGTCTCTTTCGAGACATGACTGACTAGGCAGAAGATTTTCCCGCAGTAGGTTGCTATTTCTTTCTGCGGTAGACTAATTATAAAACAACGCTATAGAATCCAATCGGACTTGATATTCATCTCTTTCAACGAGAACACTCATTTAAGTGCCAGATGTGATAAATGCTCGTGTGATCATGTCACTTTATATCATGGTTGACTAGCCAGAAGATATTCCCGCAGTAGGTTGCAATTTCTTTCAACATTAGACTAATTAGACTAACTATCTAGCGGTAGTCTAGTTATTATACAGCGCTATAGATGACAATCAGTCCTGCTATTTTTCTCTTTTAACCAGATCACTCATTTAAGTGCCAGATGTGATACACGCTTGTGAGTTCATGTCATTAATATCATGGTTGACTAGCCAGAAGATATTCCCGCAGTAGATTGCAATTTTCTTTCTACATTAGACTAATTATCAAGCAATGCTATAGAACCCAATCAGTCCTGCTATTCAATTCTTTTAACCAGATCTCTCAGTTGAGTTCCAGATGTGATACACGCATGTGCGATCATGTCATTTTATCATGACTAACTAGGTAGATGATTTCTCGAAGTATGTTGCTATTTCTTTTTTCGGTAGACTAATTATCAAACAAGGCTATAAACCCAAACGGACTTGCTATTCATCTCTTTCGACCAGAACACTCATTTAAGTGCTAGATGCGATACACGCTTGTGCGATCATGTCATTTTATATCAGGATTGGCTAGCCAGAAGATATTCCCGCAGTATATTGCAATATCTTTCTACATTAGACTAATTATCAAACAATGCTATAGAACCCAATCAGTCCTGCTATTCAATTCTTTTAACCAGATCTCTCAGTTGAGTTCCAGATGTGATACACGCATGTGCGATCATGTCATTTTATATCAGGATTGGCTAGCCAGAAGATATTCCCGCAGTAGATTGCAATTTCTTTATAAATTAGACTAATTATCAAACAATGCTATAGAACCCAATCAGTCCTGCTATTCAATTCTTTTATCCAGATCTCTCAGTTGAGTTCCAGATGTGATACACGCATGTGCGATCATGTCATTTTATCATGACTGACTAGGTAGAAGATTTCTCGAAGTATGTTGCTATTTCTTTCTTCGGTAGACTAATTATCAAACAACGCTATCATTTCTGCTATTCAATTCTTTTAACCAGATCACTCAGTTAAGTGCCAGATGTGATACACGCTTGTGCGATCATGTCACTTTATATTATGACTGACTAGGTAGATTTTTCGCAGTAGGTTAATACTCCCTCTTACTAGCTGTTGTTCCTAGGTCTACCCTGACCCGGGGTGTTAGCAACTGTTAAGGTTCTAGCTATGGGCAAACATTTAACCTCTAAACTGGGGTCAAAACACTATGAAAGCATAAAAATAAACTTTTATAGAAAAATATACGTTTTTGAAGGAAGAATATTACCAACAATACATTTTTGAAGAAAAGAAAATATTGCCATAACACATTTTTTAAGAAAAAATATATTGCCATAATACATTTTTGAATATCATACTAGAAGACATCTTCAGTTTTTTAAAAGAAAAGATAATAATAATAATGTTTTTTGCTCAAAATCTATCAACCTTCTCACTATAAACCGAACATTAAAAAAATGTTCTTAAAACTCTACCTTTTTGGCATTGAATGACCCAAAGAGGTTGATATACAGTTAAACAAAACTAAAACATTCCATGTAGTACATTAAAAAACACCTAGTATCAACTTAATAATTACTGAGGGAATAGTATTATATTATGTATAATGTAAACCCACTGTAAATTATTTTACTATAGAAATTAGAGTAAAATATCAGGAAGAAAGATATAGTAAAGATTTGGTAATCATTGTTGAGAGAACAGGGTTATTGTGTATGTATGTGCGTTGTGGCGCAGTGGATATCGGCTCAGAACGAGAAATCGGGGAACCGAGTTCGAATTCCAGTTGAATCCCCTGCAATCACTTACGCGCAAATATCCTTGGGAAAAGTATTAATCCGTCTCTTCCCTCCAGTTATGAGTTAAATAATAGAACAGATTGGATTCTATAGCAACCAGTCTACCGCAGAAAGCAATGGCAACCTACTGAGGGATAATCTTCTGCCCAGTCAGTCATGTCTCTTTCGAGACATGATCGCCCAAGCGTGTATCGCGCATGGCACTTAACTGACTGACTGAATGTAAGCCTGATGTTACTGATTTTAATATAAACATAAACGAGAAAAATGATTAATAGTAAAAAATTAATGGCATCTATTAACTATTCGATATAAATTAATTGCTAATTAATGTATTAAGCCAATGCGTAAAATCAGTTGTGAGTAAGAATAATTTTTTATAACAAGTAAAAACTATTTGAAATAATTTTTAAAAAATACCGTACTACCAAGGATCGTGAATTAAATGTACTATTATAGAAAGAATTGGACTGTCATATATATATATATATATATAAATCTCTTCCGTATTCTTGCTTTCCTGACGGCTACAACATCCAGGAGTTTAAATGCAATGTCAATACTCATGACATAATCACTTGACTCCAGTTTTTTCTACATCACCCTGTATATCTTTTCCTTTCTCTTTACCTTTGCAACTGCAATTACACCTGTAACCTCATCCTTCTCTTGCTTCTTTTCTCTGACACCCACTGTAACTTTACTCTCCTCCTATCTAATTTTTCTCTTATGTACTCTCCCGTGCATCTGTGGCGTTACCGCCTTGCTTGGGGTAAAACAACACACACACACACACACACACACACACACACACACACACACACACACACACACACACATATATATATATAGATATATATATATATATCCAAGAATATGATTGGTAAGATTGAATAAAATTACAATATAAAAAAATGACTATTCTTAAAATAGTGCTCAATACAAAGTGGATCAAATATTATTTATTGAAAATTTGTATGTTATGACATCACTACAAAGTAGCCTTTTTATTTCGACACTTCGTGTGTCTTGTCAAGGGCATATACATCACCATCACTTGACAAGACACAAGAAATGTTGAAACAAAACATTTTGTCACATACTTATGTTATATATATATATATATATATATATATGAAATCTATATATATATACATTCATATATATATTTCATACGTATATATATATATATATATATATGAAATATATATGAATGTGTATATATATATATATATATATATATATATGAAATATATATGAATGTGTGTATATATATATATATATATATATATATATAGTGTACTGTAATGGTTGTTACAATGTTTTTATAAATTCATAGCATCACTACACATGGTATCATTACATTTGTATCGAGCACTGTTTATAAAAGTAAATGCATGAACAAAAGGTTAAAAAACCTACGAGTTCAACAACTTAGTTACAATACTATATATATATATATAATAAAAGTATGTTATAACATCACTACAGTGTAGTTATTTTGTGTGTATATATATATATATATATATAATCTGTAAATGTGGAAAGAAGAAATTGCCAGTGATCAGGAATTAAATTAGATTTTTTAAAAGCAGGTAAGATGTCATAAGTTTTGAAGCTGCAGCAGCGCAGTCTTCCATGTTTATTTTCTTTCAGCATTCGGATAAGAACAACAGTAACCGTGTAAACTATGACACATTCCAAAGGATTTATTCTAAAAATATGTCTAGGCTTAAAAAGAAAATATATCGTACAGAAATGACACAAAATTATCTCTCCGTTTCTCTATCTAGCTATGTTCACACGCACACACACACACACACACACACACACACACACATATATATATATATATATGTAAAAATTTTAAACAGAGTGAATGTGTAAACGGATAATATGAATAAAGACAAAAGACAAATTTATCTTAGCCGGCAAATTTCGTTCTCTGAGGGAGTTTATCAAGGCAAATATGAGGGTTTGATTTGGTGTCAAGTGTTTATTTAAGGAGGGTAAAAATGTTTGTTGAGTTTTCGAAAATTTGAGGTGATACATATATATATATAGGGATGTACAAAAAATCACTGCGCATTTTCGATACCTCAATTTAAATTTAATTTTTAAAAATAAAAACATTTTCTTGAAGCTTTAATTTTACCTTTAATTGAAAGCCAAGAGATTAAATTTACTAATTACCATAAGCAAAATACCCTGGTTTAGTTCAAACCGAAATTATATAGCTCGGAATCAAAAATTTAACTGCAGAAAAAATTTTTTTTTAAATTTACCGCCATTATTGACGAATCGACAGATTTTGTAAACAGTAGCTAAATTTCTGATTTAAAAATCTTGCAAAAAAAAATATACCTCCTTGACACGTTATTTAAGTCGATTTTTATAATTGAAACCTACCTTTATCTGATTTCAAACAAGCATTAAGTGCTTACTAACTTGATATTTGCGAAATAAATCACTCTTTAAAAACAGTAGCCCTCTTGTCAGCGCTTATCTAGGCGATAAATGACGTGTTGACAAGTAGCAGGTGTGAATGACGTTTGGATGGCGGCCGTAAGTGACAAAAAATTCATGTTGCTTAAAATGTAACATTTCGAAATTTAATTTTTTTTTTGTTGTTTTTTAATTAAATAGTAAAATTGAAAATTTAACATATATTCAGCAAGTATAATATTTTATAGAATTTTATAGCCAGACTATGCTTTTATCTGAATAAATAAAAATTTACTTTTCTTTTAAAATAATTTAATAAAACAGAAGTTAAAATAACCAAACTAAGTTATATTGTTAATGTTATTTATTAATATTTTTCTGAAATATTAAATATTTTTGTTTAAATATTACATATTTTTCTGAAACTATTAATATGCTTTCTGAAAAATTAAAAAAATTAAATTTCTTTTAGAATAATTTTTAATTTAATGAAATTAAAATATCCAAACTAAGTTATATTATGATATTTATTATTAATTTATTTTAAAATAACCAAACTAAGTTATATTATGTTAGTTACTAATAATTTTATTATGCTATTTACTAATAATTTTATTATGCTATTTACTAATAATTTTCTTAGGTTATTTATTAATAATTTTATTATGCTATTTACTAATAATTTTCTTAGGTTATTTATTAATAATTTTTTTTTTTTTTTGATCATATCACCCCGAGAAAGGCGGTAACGCCACTGATGTGCAGGGGGCTGTGTAATAGTGAAAGGATCAGAAAGGAGAAAGCCGGAAACCACATCCTAGACAGGGAACGGGGGATGGGCCTCTTGACCTGTTCAGTGGACGTGGGTGGAATGTGAACTGGGCGATAGATAGATCTAGGTTATTTATTAATAATTTTATTTGGTTATTTATTAATAATTATATTATATATTTTTCATATTATTAATAAGTTATCATTAAGTTTAAGACATGGTAATAATATGTAATTTAATTTTTATAGTACTGCAGATGTTAATATATATATTTGGTTCCATCATTTTTACGCAATATTTTGTGTTCAGAGAAAAGACTTTTTGGAATATTTTGTGGCCCTGAAAAGGGCCTTTTTTTTTTCTTCAGTTGCCTGTTTTTTTCTTCTCTTGCCTGTTCAACTCTGCTCATCTTCAAGAAAAAGGTCCTGCATAACATAGTCAGCACCAACTTCATATTGGTTCAATTGACAGTTGTCAACCAAATCATTGAGATAAATAAACGTCTTGAAGAGATTAGAATCAGAATTGAAGTGAGGTTTGTCTCGTTTCCGATGTAAGGGCAGTTAATCCAAACACTTGTTAACTTCTAAAAACAATACGACCCCTACGGAAACGTATTATGACTCATATGGAACACCGTACTTAATAAAAATTAACAAATTTATTTTTTTAAAAATTATTTTAAAATTGAAATGGGTGAACGATTTTTATCAAACTTTTCAATTTTCGATAGGTAATATAATCACCAATTCTTAAGTAAAATGGCATTAAACAACGTTTTCATAAAAGGTTTTTAAAATATTAGAAACACTTTTATGAATTATTATAGTAAAAAATAAAAAAATAAAATCAATTCTTTCAAAATTTTATTAGTAAACGAAAAAATTTTTTTTCTTCAGACTATAATGTCCTTCATAATTATTATTAATTCCAGCAATTAAAAGTTTATCAAATTAAATTATATCAGAGTTTTATTGTATGTTTTATTTTACGCTTCGGGGCAGATTTACGGTCGGGTTGTCCATTTTAAAATAAAAAGCATAGATGATTTATATGCCCCAATGAGTCCTGCGTTTATTTAATAAAAAAAATTTATACAGATATTTAAATTTACTAAAATTTCATGGATTTACGTAGAGGGAGGGTAATATACTTAAAAAAAAATATTTTCATCAAGATATTTCAAAAATAATAATTTAAAAAATAATTTCATTCATTTGTGAATGAGTACTGAAAGTTTCATTCAAATCTGACAATTATTTGATTTTTGCGAGAATTTTCAAATTAATGTGTTTGTTACCGTGAAAAAAGTGGGTTGTGTCATCATTACCACGTAACCTATTGTAATAAAGGCGTAATATTTTTTTTAGCCGCTAACTCAAACAAAACAACATTTTCTATCAAAATTTCGAAAATGTTAGCAGGGATTCAAAAAATTTTAAAAATAATTAAAAATTGCTTTGATCTTTCCTCTTAATAAAAATATAAATATTTTGATAGAAAAAGTTTGTTTTATTAAGTTTATGAACTTTTTTATTCATACTATGCTGTTTCACGCTGTTTTTTAGCGATATTTTGTACGTCCCTATATATATATATATATATATATATATATATATGAGGAGTTATATATATATATATATATATATATATATACGAGGAGTTATATATATATATATATACATGAAGTTATATATATATATATATATATATATATATATATCAGTAAATAAGGCACTAGTTAGACCAGTAGATTCTTATTTTAAAAAAGTCATCAATACACAATCGAAAGAGCTGAATATGCAGTGCCTATAATTTATGTTTGTGTGTGTGTGTGTGTGTGTGTGTGTGTGTGTGTGTGTGTGTGTGTGTGTGTGTGTGTGTGTGTGTGTGAGGTGTAGGGACTAAATGTTTGTAAGTCATTTCGCTAATGTTTAATTCGCAGATTTATTAATTGTTTCGTTTCTTTCTTCGTAAACTTTCTTAATGTTTCCCTTCCTTGATAAAAATGTCTTTCATTGATTTTTTTCCTTCTTATATGCTGTAATGCAACTGACATATAATCACCTGACAACCGTATATGCCGAATTCATGCTATTCTTTTTACTCGATTTGTATTTATAACGTGGGAAATTGAGCATAGCGTAGGATTAAAAACAGTGTATATCGCTTAATAACTGCGAAGTATACAAAAAAGATAGACGACGGATTAAAAATGTACAGCACAACTCGAAGTCACTGGATGAGAGCAAGTGTCAGTTAAACTCAGCAGTCGGTGTAAGTTCTGTTTAATTAAAAAGAATATTACAAAGACTGTTTTAAAAATGAGCCAGTGCAACAAGCACTTGTTGATTTCCAGAGTTTGGCTGCTTACGGTTAAATCACTTTGAATTTGATGAGAGAACGCTTGGGAAGACCAGATGCTAGAAGTAAGATGTGTTCGTAGTGCATGATATAACGCCTTGAATTTGAATGCAGAAAAACAAATTTCAATCCTAGTTTATCTCCTTATATTAAATTACATGCAAATATCCTTAGGTAACATGTGAATTCACTTTCGTTGCTCCCCCATCTTTGTGATAATTAGTTGGACTTTTATTAGTAAAGCATTCTTATATCCGAAAAAAGGTTTATAATCCAAAAATATTTTCGTGCATTAAATAACCGGCAAACAGTTGCCAAGCCGTAAAAAATCAGTCAAATTGGAGATTTTGGGTATAATTTTATACAAGTTATTTGCCATCTTCGAGAAATGGTATAATTTTTAATCAATCAAACATAAGAAAGACCATTGTATATATATATATATATATATATATATATATATATATATAAAGTAGAATAATTGGTATTTAAGTCTGGTAAATTTCGATAGAGCCGAACACAAAAAACTCAATGTTAAATTTATTTATTTAATTTAACAGAGTAATATAATCAAGAATAAATTTCAGATATTCTACAATTTCATGGGTAATACATATTTCACAGACAGAAAAAAGCTGCTCGTCAGACACAAAAGATTTTCTGCGAAATATGTATTACCCATGAAATTGTAGAATATTTAAAAAATTTTCGTGAATATATATATATATATATATATATATTCTCTTTTGTCACGCTCATAGGAAGTGAAGCAATAGCGAAGTAGCGTCAGCTCAAGCCATTCTCTTTACTAGCAATTATTAAACGTTACTACCAGTTAAGAACGCCCTTGCCGCGTGTTCGCTCTTTAATAGTGTCCTCTTATTATTTTTTACAACAACTATATCGTAGAATAGTGAAGTATATACTCATACATGCATATATATATATATATATATATATATATATATATCCTCCCTATTATAATAAAGGACGTTGTGTATTTATCTGTATATATATATATATATATATATATATATATATATGTATACTGTGATTTTGTTATTACAACGGTTTATAAAAGCATTATATCATTACATAAAAATATTCATGCTTCAGAACAATACTGTTCTTTTTCAGGTGATATGTTAAAATAAATGGTGAAAATTATTTTCACTATTTTTTTAACATATCACCTGAAGATTAACAGTATTGTTTTGAAAAATTATTATTTTTTTCTCGTGATATAATGGTTTTATAAACCGTTGTAATAACGATATATATATATATATATATATATATATATATATATATATACAACGCTCTTTATTATAATAGGGAGTATATATATATGTATGTATGTACGAATATATACTCTTCACTACTCTACAATATAGTTATTGCAAAAACTAATCAGGACACTATTAAATACTGTTCTTATTTAGGTGATATATTAAAATAAATGGTGAAAATGATTTTCACTATTTTTTAACATATCACCTGAAGAAAAACAGATTTGTCCTGAAAAATGAAAATTTCTTTGTAGTGATATAACGCTTTTTTATAACATTGTAATAACAAAACTACAATATCAAGAACTACACTGTTTCGATCAATTTTTATTAAAACAAAAAAGATTAAACAGTAAATTTTAATCTACGTGTTCTTTCACTTTCTTATAATATCATATTATATATATATATATATATATATATATATATATATATATATATATATATAATTTTCTTGGAAAAAATAGTATCTGTAACTCGTTTAACGACATCTACTCTTTATGCCTGAGTGAAAAGCTGCAAATTCTAAGGTACCCTAACAATGGTGAATTATTGAATTAACAGTGTTATGTAAACATCGAAAATGTTTTTTCGTTAAAATTTAATTAATCAAATGGTGTCAGTTATAACCTGTGCTCTTAATATTTGAAGTATTATGTGCCCCCACTAGATACCTTACTCGGAGAATAAAATCCTCCCTAAAAGTTAATTAATATCCATGTTTCATCCACAAAATAAATAAAAAAAAATGAATATTGTATTCATAAAATAAAATAACCCCATACAATTCTAAAAAGTCACACTATTTTCTCCACTCATAGATAGTAGCTAAATCAAAATTGTCTATTTAATTAAAAAATCTAAGGTCCACTATGCGATTTACTCAGACAAAACTAAAAAGTGACCTATTCAAAACTAAGCCACCTCGCCCCTCTCTCCTAACCCAAATCTGTATCCCTGTGGTTACAAACTGCCGATGGACCAGCTTAGAGATACTAAATTCCCATGTCCCACATCACCTACATATCATATTCCAAAAAATAAATCGTTTCCACCATATATTTTCAGTTCCATATATCACCCAAAGAGGAGCGATTGTGCTTCGAGACATTTTTTGTGTAGTGAAACTATGCTTTTATAAACCATTTTAACTACTATTAGAATATATATATATATATATATATATATATATATATATATATATATATATATATATATATTAAAATGAATAAGAACGAAGAAAATAATTGAAACGTTCAAAACATTAATTTAAAACAGTGATCAATATAAAAATAGAGCAATATGTTTTTATTATTAATTATTACGTTCGAATATGTGAAACAGTACAAACTGCTACAAAATTGTGCATTTTGTTTCTATATTGAAAAATCAATCTCTCATCAGGTAATTAATAATGATGATAGTTGATTGTTAAATTCTTGATGAGACATTGTTCTTTCAAAGTAGAAACAAAATGTACAATTTTGTAGTAGTTTGTAGCTTTACACGTGTTCTAACGTAGCAATATGTATATATATATATATATTATAAATCATATTTTAGAACATGTACATAATTTTTCTATATATATCCACGACAAAGGTACGTTTGTTTCGACATTGAAACTTCAATGTCTCATCAGGCGGTGTTTTAGACGTTGTAAGAATTCGTTCTTCGTTCTGTATTGACCCGGATATATATATATTAATTCAGATACTTCAATCCAAGGGAAAAAAGCAGGAAGGTAAATTCCAAAAACCCGATCCTAATTAATATTAAAAATTTTATTTTAATATTAAAAAATGATACAGGAAGAGAGCTCCATGTAATAAAATATTACAGAGCAAATATATATTTAAAAAGTTGTTGAATGGCCATTTCGATATGAAGATCCCCACGGGGGATAACACATCACCTCAGCAACAGAAAAATCCTTTCAGAAACCCTATATATATATATATATATATATATATATATATATATATATATGTCCCTGCTTCCCATACTTCAAGGATTTGATTATTTTTTTTTATATGTTATTGCAAGAAAGTCTCACTTTAGGTACATCAATATATATATCGCAGTTATTTTAGGCGGCGTATCGATATGAATAGTTTGTCGGCATTTCACTGCACGGGCAAACTAGTTTAGAATATTTGACAAATAATTCATGTATGTCCAAAGAATTAGATTCTGATCCATTCCAGAATAACTGACTCTTTTACGCAACAAGTTGGTTACACTCTATTTTAGGTGAAATGCCATTAAAATATTGGATTAACATTTTTGGATTACACCACATCGCGTCCATAGTTTGATTTTTTGTTCTTGCCTATTTATTTGCGGACTTCCTAATGGTTGTTTGAAATTAATTATTAGCATTAAACAAACAACAACGAAAAAGAAACGAAAATTGCTATTAAATTTATAAAAAATATGAAAACTTTTTAGCACTTCAATCATTATATTCTAAGAATAATCGCAATTAGATAGCTACCAATTTCATTCTTGCTGCGTTATTTTTTTCACTAACGCAGATGATAAGTTTTCTTGTACTTTTTTTCATCATTCAACTAACAATTTTATTGAGGTAGGCGCATGAAGAAATAGAAGTTTGCAATGATTAAACGTTCTGCAATACTGCTATTTTTTTCAACGATCCGCAGTAGACAGAAGATCCGTGTATGCTTGTTTTAAATTAACTATTGGATTTTGTTATTAATGATTTGCTGTTAGATATTGACATTTGGAAAAGGAAAAAAAGCAAAAGAAAAAGAACTGTGAAACAAATTTAACAGATAGAAGAAAACTAAATCGATGGGATTTCATCATTACATGTCATTGAACACATTATTATCTGATGCTAATATTTGTTTCGCAGGGATACACATACACACAGATAGCCACGCACACGGACAGACATAAAGATAGATAGATAGATAGATAGATAGATAGATAGATAGATAGATAGATAGATAGATAGATATAAACAGACTAATATAGATAGATAGATAGATAGAGAGAGAGAGAGAGAAATAGAGAGAGATAAACAAACTAATATAGATAGAGTGAAGATTGAAGCAAATAGATTGATTTCAAAGATAGATGAATAGATAGATAGATAGATAGATAGATAGATAATGAACAGTCTGAGATAGATAGATAGATAGATAGATAGATAGATAGATAGATAGATAGATAGATAGATAGATAGATATAGTTTTGCCATAATGTAAAAGAGATAGACAAATCGAGACAGAATGTTAAAAAAGAGATAGATAGATAGATAGATAGATAGATATAAACAGACTAATATATATATATATATATATACATATATATATATATATATATATATATATAAACAGACTAATATAGATAGAGTGAAGAGTGATAGATAGATAGATAGATAGATAGATAGATAGATAGATAGATATGGACAGTGAAGTCGATAATTTGACAGATAGATAAGTATATAAACTGAAAGAGAGATGTGCGCCGTAATATAACACAAACACACACACATAAACACACGAATTATATATTATATATATATATATATATATATATATATATATGTGAGTATGTGTTTGTGGGTGTGTGTGTTTATATGTGATTTCGAATACCTATCAAAATTTTAAATTATAAGTATTTCAGTATACATATATTTATAAAAACAGATAGATAGATAGATAGATAGATAGATAGATAGATAGATAGATAGATAGATAAATTCAGTTAACATGGATAGATCAACATGAATAGACAAAATTGATTAATAAACAATTAAGATAGAAAAATAGTTAAAAACATAAACATAGATAGATAGATAGACAGAGAGAGAGAGAGAGAGAAGTGCGTCGTATCGTGACATATATATATATATATATATATATATATATATATATATATATATATATATATTTAAAAATTCTGCATTTGGGCCACTCTCTTTTTTATACAGGTCTTACTAAAAATGATAGCCAAGGTATAATCATTAAGTCTTACATATAGTTTTTCATTTGTTCATATATTTTTTCGGAATTAAAATTATATAAGAATTGTTCAAAGCATTTGTACTTTCGAGCGATTTCGGCTAGTCATTATCAAGAAATAATTTAGATTTACTTGCTAGTAAACATTTGTAAGGTTTATGGATATAGAGTCTTGTGTATGTAAAATATATATATATATATATATATATATATATATATATATATAACATATATAAATAGATAGATAAATATATTGACAGAGAGAGACAGAATAAGAAATATATGTATATGTGCAATTTTGTATACATAGGGCGAGATAGGTACATAGGCAAACAGATAAACAGAATTTAACATATTTTGATTGATTAATGCACAAAATAAATAGATAGTTCTGTACAAATAGAATTAAATATTTTCAGTATTCCATATATATATAATATATATATATATATATATATATAAAGAGGTAGATAGATAGATAGATAGATAGATAGATAGATAGATAGATAGATAAGAACATATTGAAATAGATACATGAATAGATAGATACTTATTGATAAAACTAACTCAATCTCAGTCAGAATCTGTTAATATATCCATGCATACATATATATATCACCAGGTATGTATGTAATTATGTATAAAAAAAACTCCATATTTGAAAAGGTTGCTATCATATACATGAAGCCAAATTTCATTCTTATTGGAGAAAAGTTAAATACATAACTAATTTGAATAAATTAAATATTTCCCTCATCACTCCAACAATGACTGTTCAATCTTTTATACATACACAATGTTAATGAAGTGAGTTTGATGATTCGCATTACGAAAAAATTGACGAAAAAAAAATCCCGAAAAGCAAATTTCATTCATATAGTTGTTTTCGTATTTATTGTTGCAACGATTTAATGCTAATTCAATCTAATAAAAAGAATCAGTAAAATTGATGTCTCATCCAACTCTGTCATGTGACTAGCATAAACTCTGACATCGGGTATATGTGCAATGTGCATATATTTATATCAGTATTCCATTCAAACTCACGGCCACATTAAGTTGATACACTGCTTCCTCTACGATAACCCACCGAATTTAAGTAACTTTCAGCCTGGTCACACGCGATATATATATATATATATATATATATATATATATATATATATATATATATATATATCTGTTGACCAGGCTGGAAGTTGCTTCATATGTCTGTCTGCGGATGACTATAGTTTCTTTCTTCTTGTACATATATATATAGATTCTTTCTTCATATATATATATATAAATTCGTGTAAAATCTTTTGTACAATAAAGACGTAAACTGATGATGGTTCGCCTGAAATAGGCCCATACTTCCGATTTACCATGAAATAACGTGTCTGCCTTAATTTTTCTTTTATTTGCTCTATATGTATTTATATACATATATATTTAGAGCTCACTTAGAGAGTTATCCTACGAGTGTATGTACCGGATACTCCTTTGGATTCTTCTCTTTCTAAACTGCATGCTGATATATATATATATATATATATATATATATATATATATATATATATATATATATATTAATCGTACTAGATGGGTGACCGTTTGGGAATACCAGGTGCTGTAAGCGGTTATGGACGGATGTGTTTGTGGTGCAGTGGATATCGGCTTGGAAAGAGGGATCGGTGAGCCGAGTTCGATTTCCAGTCGAATACGCTGCATTCACTTACGCACTGGTACCCTTGGAAAAGGTATTAATCCATCCTTTCCTTCCAGTTATGGGTTAAATATCTGAGGTCTGCTGTTCATGCGGTCCGTGGCGAACTTCTGCACAGATTGTTTGTTATCAGCAGTTCCAAAAAGTGTGGATGGTGCTATACATGCCTTCACAACTCTAAACAATTCTCTGTGTGGTAGTCTAACTGAGTTAGACACTCATACGTCGAAATCGACGGGAGAGTCCATAATATTAATCGTATCACCCCAAGCAAGGTGGTAACGCCACTGATGTACAGGTGGCTACATAAGAGTAAAAAGATTAGGGTGCTACATAAGAGTAAACGTTTAGATAGGAAAAAAGAAAGTGAAGAGAAAGACTACCCAGTTAGAAAGAAGCAAGAGAAGGATGGGAATACAGGTGTGATGACAGTTGCAAAGGTGGAGAGAAAGGAAAAGATATACAGCGTGGTGAAGAAAGAACTAGAGTCAAGTGGCTAAGCGATGGGTATTGACATTGCATATAAATTCCTGGAGGTTGTAGCCGTCAGGAAAGCAAGAATATGGAAGCGAGTTCCACAGTCGGGGTGTGCGAGCAAAGAAGCTGCAGGAGTATAATTGTTGTCTGCATTTGGTTGATCTAACTCTGAATGTGTGGGACCTAGTTGCCAGTCTGGTTGCACGACTGAACATCTGTTGCAAGGGCGCCTGTAACTTAAGTTTGTTGAAGTAGAAGCCATGAAAGTATTTATAGAACAGACAACGGGAAGCCACATCCCGACGGTGGAAAAGTGGCTTGAGTCGAGCAGCCAAGTCGGTACCTATTACATTATTGATACTTCTTTGGAGCCTGTCAAGAATACTGAGATGAACAGCAGGGGCGCCTGACCGTATGTGACAGCAGTACTCCATGCACGGACGAATGGTTGATATATATATATATATATATATATATGTATACGGTCAGATGTTAGTGTTAAGCTGAATATGTTGGGCGGTCCACTGAGAGACTATAGCCTCGAAATTGTCAACATGATTTAGCTAGTATATGATCAAGTAACCTGAGTCCTCTCTCACAGACTATTCAGTTTGCGCATCATTCAACCATATATCAAGTAATATTATGACTTTTTCACAGTTTTACATAGAGCCCAGTCTTCACACCATTTACATGTAGCCGAAGTGGTCTATATGAAATTACACTAAGTGGGCCTGTGCAAACTTTATTCGCTCCCTTTGTTTCTTTGGACGGTTGTGAGTAAAATCTTTTTGTTATTGTACTCGCATTTTACTTTTACTATTTTTATATTCGAAAATTCAGTCAGTCAGTCAGTTAAGTGGTATAAGTGATACACGTATGGGCGATCATGTCCCGAAAGAGACATGATTGACTGGGCAGAAGATTATCCCGCAATTGGTTGCCATTGCTTTCTGCTGTAGACTGGTAGCCAACCAAGGCTATAAAAACCAATCTATCCTGATTTTTAACATATAGCTAGGAGGAGCGACGGATTGATGCCTTTCCCAAAGGAATTTGAGCGTAAGTGAATGCAACGAATTCAAATACGTTTGGGAAAGGTATGAATGATTCGAAATTTACATTATTAATGAATTGTTTTGTCTTCCAGGTTTTCTCCTCGTTACCTAATATTTTTTTCTGTGGAAAGATGTCTTCTTAAGTCGTCTAATTTTGGCAACTGTTTACTTCTGATGACGTGTTGGTACGAGAGGATCCCTAAAGGAAAAATACATTAAGAGAAAACGCCTTCGTGTTTTTTTTCAAATCGTTAGTTATGCTCTGTCATATCATTTCTTTATATATATATATATATATATATATATATTATAAACATATATTGTTAAATATAACAACAATGAATGTCTATTTAATCATGATTCGTTCTAAACATCGTATTTTGGTTTTAATTTCAGGAGAAAATAAAGAAAAAATTGTCCAACGTATGGATATTTTTTCATTATGCTGGTTCTAAGCTTTCGGCTCACATTAGCAATCTTCAGAGAGGTTACAGGGACTGTTTCTTGTGTTGGCATACAACTTTGCTATGCAACAATAACAGTCACCGAATAGCAGGTGCATTTCGTAAATTTTTAAAGCGGTTTATGTTAACGTCCCTGTATCCTCTCTGAAGATGGCTCATCTGAGCCGAAAGCTTAGAAGCAGCATAATAAAAACATATCCAAACATTACACTAATTTTTGTCGTTATTTTCAACTAAATTAAAGCCAAAATACGATGTTTAGAACGGCTCATCATTAAACATAATAAGCATTCATTGTTTGTTATATTTAAGAGTATACGTTCAGAAAATTATTTGTTGCCTCGATACACTAAATATATAATATATATATACATACATATATACATATATACACACACGCAAACACACACACACACACACATATATATAAATTATATTTTAGAACATGTACATAATTTATAATAATATTCACAGCTCTGTATTATATATCAAGCACTGATTTAAATTAATGTCTTGGACGTTGTAAATTTTTTTTTTGTTCCTTATTCACTCATATATATATAGGCGGTAAAAATCTATGATACGTTTGGTAAATAATCCGGGGGATTCCTAGATATACCGTTAATATATTAAAACTGATCTAAAGAGAACTCAATGTAAATTAATTTGATTTACAGAGAGGATATTTTTATCTGTTTCTGTTAATAAGGGTTTGATGAATGCATGTATTAAAATGACATGTCGAATATGGCTATTTCCCCGCTTAGTTTAATCTGAATTTACAGATAAATAAATAATTTTATATATATATATATATATATATATATATATATATATATATATATATATATATAATCAATTCCACCCCAAGCAAGGCAGTAAAACCATCGCGACGTAAGCGGTTTCTCTGTGCTGAAAAATTAGAAAAATGTTCATTCCTAATGCATGAAAACCGAGGAATATTACTCAGGAAGTCAGCTGATTGCAATCAACAATGCATTTAAATTTTCGTACATTAATTTTAGCTGAAAATCATAGAAGCGGAAGAAAGATATTTATACATTATTTATATGAAAACAAATCCATTTATTACTGAGTTGCAAATCAGATTAATGTTTAAAAATAAGAACTATTAATCTTTGTTGCCTTTCAAAAAAGATGTGGTAATTAGATCAAATATTAAATTAAATTAAATTACAAATTAAGTTAAATTATAAATTAAATTCATGTTTAGAAATCGTCAAATAAAATATTAATAAACTGTTCCTTACACCTAATGGTGTGTAGGGCAGCATTTTCGCCCTTTCCGTAACAAACTGTTTTTTATGGGATGGGGTTACTAGCCCTGCGCCCAACCCCTGAACATAGGGAAGGTGATTTTCTAAGCGTAACATAGATGTACCACACGGCCGAAAGTGGGAAAAGTCAGTCAGAATCGAACGCACTACTCAGTCATAATGATTCCAGCGAGACAAGCTTGCTAACCATTACACCACGAATAGGGGGCACACAAGTCAAACATTTTAGAGAAACTAACTTAATAATTAACTTATTAACTCATTTAATTAACTTATTTAAACTAGCATGTCGACACCTCTTTTACGTAAAAGTTTTTTTTTAAATTTTTAAAATGTTTATGGATCCCCGGTGAATATTGAATTCATTATCTAATTGTAATATTCAAACAGAATTATTTAAAATCTAATTTTTATATGGAGCATCTAGAATACACACTCAGTTACGTGCCATATGTGATACCCACGTGAGCGATCATATCTCGAAAAAAACATGACTGTCTGGGTAGAAGATTTTCTCGCATTAGGTTGCCATTACTTTCTATGGTAGACTGGATGCCAACCAAGAACCCAATCTATGCCGCTATTTATTCCATAGCTGGAGGGAGAAAGGACAGATTGATACCATTTCTAAGGGTATTTGCGCGTAAATGGAATTCGAAATCGACAAATCGTTTTTTTTTTTAATCATTTCACCCCAAGCTAGTCATTCCGTTGCCACTATTGCGCAGGGGGTTACATAGGAGAAAGTACTGAGAAAGAGTGGTTAGTCATAGAAAATATCAGAAGGAGGGTGGTAGACGGATGAGGATACCGAGAATGGGGGTTGGGTAGATGGGTAGAGTTTAGAGGGAATATATTCGAGTTAGTGTGATAGATGTCTATTAACCTTACATTTAAATTCCTGGAGATTCTAGCTGTCGGGAAAGCAAGTATATAGAAGGGAATTCCATAGGCGGGAAGCAGCGTATTTAGCAATCGACTCCATAGAGTCATTCCACTTGAGGTCCGATGAGAGTGCGAGGAATGAAGCTATTAGAGTAGAAATTGCGGTTACATTTTATGTTTCACTGTAAAAGGGTGGGACCTAGTTGCTAATCTAGTATCTCTTCCAAATTCATATCTAGAGGGCACCAGTGAACTAAGTTCATCGGAGCAGAAGCCGTGAAAATATTTGTAGAAGAGACACAGGGAAGCCACATCACGCCGGTGAGAGAGTGACTGCAGCCGGGCTGCCAAGTCGGCATCGATTACATTACAGCTTTTCCGTTGTATTTTCTCAAGGATCCCGAGGAAAATAGTAGGGACACCGGACCAGATGTGGCAGCAATATTCAATACACGGGCGGATGGTAGATTTATAGATGTGCAGGATGGACTCAGGCGGGAAAAACTTCCGGGTCCTAAACAGAGAACAGACTTTCATAGCAGCGGATTTAGCCATCGATTCCATAGAGTCATTACACTTGAGAGTGTGAGGCCAAGAAGGCATACCGTTTTACTCTCAGGGGAGGCAGGCCTGTTGTGGTGAGTTCGAATTTAACTCCTTGCATTCACTTACGCACAAATACCCTTGGTAAATATATTAATCTGTCCCCTCCCTCCAGTTATGGGTTAAACAATAGAACAGATTGGGTTCTATAGCAACCAGTCTACCGCAGAAAGCAATGGCAACCTACTGCGGGATAATTTTCTGCCCAGTCAGTCAAGTCAATTTTGAGACATGATCCCCCAAACTGTGTATTACGTATGACGCTTAACTGACAGAGTGAATATAATAGTTTGAAACATAAATAAAATTCGTATTGGACATAAATTGGGGGATAAGTTTTCTACTGCTACGAAGTAATAAACTGATCCCCCATTAATTATACTTAATATTATAATGTAATATAATTTTTCTCTTCTCCTTAAAGATATGAGTTAAATGGGGAGAACAAACTGGGTTCTATAGCCTTTGCTGGCAACCAGTCTTCCGCAGAAAGCAATGGCAAACTACTGCGGGATAATCTTCTGCTCAGTCACTCATGTCTCTTTTGAGACATGATCACCCAAATCGTGTATCACGTATGGCACTTAACTGACTGATAAACAAATAATGCGATTACTAAAGATTTTTGTAGAAGTATATACCTCATTTAAAATGGCACTGTGTCAGACATCACATTTTTATTGTCCCGGTTACAAGGCCCTTTACATAAATTATTTATTTAGAATACTAAAAAAAAAAACAAAAAAAAACAATCAGCATTGACAAATTCTGATAAAATTTAACAAAACCATTCGCTTATGAAATCCAATTCAACAAGTGAATTTTTTACACCCGCACATGCACCCATGCATACTTACACACATACATAGATATATATGCGTGATGAGTTGAGATGAGTTTGTTCCTTGGTAATTCAAAGATTTATTTGAGAAATATTTCAATCTAGATGTTTTTATAATATTCTCAAAATTAGAATACATTTAGGAATTTGGCAAGAGGGTGAAAAAATATGCTCACGTGATTTACAGTCGCGCGCGTCTTCTGAGAGCTTGGAATGAGCGCTTCTTTTTCAAAACAACATAAAATAAATTACGTTACAGTCAAAACGAGAAAAAATAACAACATCGCAAACCTATGACCCTTGAGAATGGCCAGAGAATTGGCTGAAAGCGCATTTAAAAATCATTATGTTTTAGCTATGCTGTATTTAAAGTGCTACATATCAGGGATAAAGCGTATGTAAGTATAGAATATATTCAACACCCAGAGGCGACAGTCTGTTTCATGCTAAATGTAATTGTCAGACCATAAAAAACACACACATATATATATATGTGTGTGTGTGTGTCTGTGTTTGTGCGTGTTTGTGCGTGTGTGTATACGATTTTTTTTTAATCATCCACTGATGAGCGTGGGGGGGGGGCTACATAACTGTAAAAAGATTAATTAGAAAAGAGTGAGGAGTACAAACTAGTTCGAAAGGAGCAATAGAAAGCTGAGAATGCAGGTGCGATGACAGATACATAAGGCGGAGAGAAAGGGGAAAGGGGGGGATATTCGGGGGTGGGGAGAGAGCTAGAGGCCAGTGGTTAATAGATGAGTATTGACATTGCATTTAAATTTCTGGAAGGTCAGGAAAGCAAGAATATGGGAGCTAGTTCCACAGGCGGGAAGTGCAAGAGAAGAAGCTGCAGGAGTAGAATTTTTCCAAAAAATTAAGATCGAGTTAAGCTGCTTGGTAAATTCGAATTTGAAGAACAGACCATAGAGATTTCACAGGGGAGGAGTAACAAGTAACCAGTGACTGCCGATACCTTGGCCAGATAGCTTCGCATAACAGAATATATATATATACATATATATGTATATATATATATATATATATAGGCAAGTCAATTAATAATTATAGATATGGGAATACACATATGTTCAAAAATGTTATTTAGCTGTTAATAAATCCGTGCTCCATGTAGTGTAAACAGAGATAGTAATTATATATAAATAAATATACATATTATCCTAGCTTGGTGGCCCGTCTCAACGTTTCCTGCATTACGCAATCATCAGGTGCATGTATACTGAGACAGCAAAATTTCTTAAAATATATTTCTTTGAATATGACAGACAAGGAAAATTTGAGAAATTTTTGTTCGTTTCTTCTCTCATTTTTAAATATTTATCTTCGTTTGGGTCTAAAGAAATGTAAAAAAAATGTTCTCGGTTTCTTCCGTCCTAAGCACTTTTGGCCACTTCTTCACGAGTTTCCATTAGTAACATATAATCCAGTTTATAACTACTGTTCCATTCATTTCTCAGGTTCACTGGGTATTTAAATTATTATTCTGATTTTAACTGTTTATTCTTTAAACTAGACGAAGCATTTGATTCACTTATCGAAGAATTAAACCGAACTTGTTATCCCTAAGGATTGCCTTAAAAAAACACGTCCAATGAAATAAGGTTGGAATATGTATGCCACAGAGCCAATCGGTTTTAAAACAATAATGGCGCAGTTAAATTTTCTTTGGTAAAGTCATGAGATATAAATATTTCAAAATATTTAATGTCTTTGGCTACTGTTTTAGCAAGGAACACAAATAACCTGTACATTACATGTTCCCCGGTAATTATTTAATACCTCATAGTTTATTTGAATTTATCAATATATATATATATATATATATATATATATATATATATATATACTAGCAGTATAGCCCGGCGCTGCTCGGGTGTAATGAAAGCTTTAAAACCAATCCATGGTCCTGGAGCTCAGACTCTTTGGACGTTGGCACGAAAGACTAAAAATCAGTAGTTGTTTCCAGTTAAAGCGAAACCGTCGACTAAAAGAAAAATGAATGGATGTAAGTCAAATTTTGATTTCCTGGTATCGATATCAAATTTTCTACACTATTGTAGGAACTGCAACCTTGAAACTTCTGAATATCGTTTCTTATAACTCTGAGTGTATCAAATTTGATTAAAATCGGACCACTCCTTCTATAACCCGATTTTTTCGATTATCGATTTTCGATATTTATCGGGGGTACCTCGACACAAAACCTAGCTAAGAACACTCGCTGACGCTTATAGTACAACTGTGTAAATTTTTAAGAAAATCGGTTCAGCCGTTTAGGAGTCTATAGGTAACGGATACACACACACACAGACACACACACAAACAGACAAAATTCCATTTATAAATAAGTTTATATATATATAAGGAGAGAGAGAGGGATGGAGAGAGAGAAGGAACAGAAAGACGATGAGGGAGAGCAAGAGTAAAAGCAAGAAGGAGAGCAAAGTTGAGACCAAGAAGGAGAGCGAAGAGGAGACAAAAACGGAGAACAAGAAGGAGGGCTAAATGGAGAGTAAGGAGGAGGAGAGAGAGAGAGAGAGAGAGACAAAAATCCAGCGAGAAGAGAGAGCGAAATGGTAAGCTTCAGATTAAGACTAGACTGATAAATGGAGAAAAATATTGGCCTTGTTTAAATATGGATCGGCACATCAGATTCATGAAGTTCACCGTCTCGATAGGAGCAGAATTTAGCTAACCATACCACTGGCTACGATCAGTATAGTATCTGTGCTTTATTGACTGACGTAATTTTTACAGCGGCCGCGAAAGCTTACGGTCGGGTGATTGAATCTGAACTGGATTCGATGTTGATATGGAGGGAACAACATAGAGAAAACCTAACACAAATGCACGCACACACAAAAACACATTTATTCATATTTGACAATTATTACATATTTTATATATATATATATATATATATATATATATATATATATATATATATTCCATTTGTAAACAAGTTTCTACCATGAGTGGTGTCTTCAGGCGAACCTCTCAATACAAATGTGCACTGGTCTAATTTTGTTATGACTAAAACCTAAGTAATTAAACAATCAATATATATATATATATATATATGTGTGTGTGTGTGTGTGTGTGTGTGTGTAGGTATTTATGCATATATATATTGTTTGTGTGTGAGTGTGTGTGCATTCTTGGTATATTTTCAGTAACTGACAATATATACTAATAATATTTTACCATTTCCTATAATATAAGGCACATACACTGAGACCATAGCCTAAATATTATCTACTCTTACCATTATATATATATAAATATATATGTAGTTGTGTACGTATATATATATATATATATATATATATATATATATATATATATATAACCTTACTGATGAACTGTGATACAGTGAAACAGATCTGTCTGCGGATGACAATATATGTATATATAGAGAGAGAAAGAGAGAAAGAGAGTAAGAAGGAGAGAGAGATGAATAGATGGAGAGACAGAAACGTCTTGTGCCTTCATAAAATGTAAAGGTCATAAATGCGAATGTATATGTCTTTAACAATATGCAATATATATATATATATATATATATATATATATATATAGAGAGAGAGAGAGAGAGAGAGAGAGAGAAAGAGAAAGAGAAAGAGAGAGGGGTGATAGGTAGAGAGGGTATAAGAGAAGTCAGGAAAATGATTGTCAGTGTAGACATAAAAATCACATGTATGTTGGCTTTTACATTTCCCACAGATAATCGATCTATTCAGATGTAAAAAAGCATGTACCATGCAGTGTTTATTTCTTTTAGTATGGTGCAGTGTCCTCTTGCCAGACATAGCATCTTTCACCAGCCGCCCTCTAAGGTCAGCACTAACTACTCAAGTCATTTGATGTGTCCCGCCGTGTTGAGTCTGATACCTTCAACAACAATTTCGCGTATTTTCTTTTTTCTATTCAGAATGAGCAGAGTGTGTTTTCCGATCTTCTTTTCTTTCGGAATCACCATTAGTTTCATCTGACTCTTTTCGAATGTACAGCATTTTTCTCAGATTGACACCCAAATACTCTGAAATATTCGTATTTAGAGGTTCTGGTGCGAATTCCAAGCTGTGCAGTATGCCTTTAACAAATATCTGGTGAATTGATTGACATCTTGGTGCACTCTTGCTCAAAGACTGTGCCCAACTGGCAGTATTATACAGTGCATTTGACAAACTCATAAATAACGCGCATAAACTTTATTGTGAAATAAAGACGGAAGATGATGATAGGTCGCCTGAAATAGACCTATACTTCCGATTCACCATGGAATAATGTGTCTGCCTTAATTTTTCTTATATTTGCTCTATATGTATTTATATGTATATGTGTTTAGAGCTCTCATAGAGAGTTATCCTACCATTATATGTACAGGATACTCTATACAAGATTCTTTTATACCCAAACTGCATGCTGATATACATATATATATATATATATATATATATGTGTGTGTGTGTGTGTGTGTGTGTGTGTGCGCGTGCAATACCAGCCATAATTATTAGGCCACCCCAGTGTTTTACAAAAAGGTTGTATTTCATATTATTTTTTAGTATTTATTGCCAAGTGAATAATTGTAAATGAAAATAGAATGGTTCTTTTGTTAATACTGCACAATAACATGTGCATCAAATATTGCACAATAACATGTGCATCAAATGAATTTAATAATTAACTATATTGCAGTTGCATCAATGAAAGAATTAAGAAGATTTAGGGTGATTTGAACGATTTCATCTTTGCTTCCTGACCTCGTAAAATTTTGCAAAGTAATAATAACAAAAGAACAATTCTATTTTCATTTAGAATTATCCACTTGGCTAGAAATACTATTTTTAGTATTTATTCCCATCATTTCTTTTAAAAAAACTGTGGTGGCCTAATAATTATGGCCGGTAGTGTAAATATTATGAAATAATATAACATTTTTATTATTAAATTTTATAACATTTTTAACGCATATAATGTAAAATCAGAAAGCCGTGTCCGAATTTTGCCTTCTATAGTTCTATAGACATAAAATGGGGGATAGGTTTTCTATTGTTATTAAGTAATAAACTGATCCCCCATTAATTATACTTAATATAATAATGTAATATAATCTTTATCTTCTCCCTAAAGCTATGAGTTAAATGGAAGGACAGACTATGTTCTATAGACTTGGGTGGCAACCAGTCTACCGCAGAAAGCAATGGCAACCTACTGCAGGAAAATCTTCTGCCCAGCGGGTATCACGTTCGACAATTAACGGTCTACCTAAGACTTTCACATAAAGCATTAAATTTGTGTTTGTGGATTTTTTGTAATGTTGTGCATGCGTAGGAACATGAATACCTGTCTCATCAGCTGGGTACGCGTGAGTGTATATGAAAAAGCTACAACTACAAAGTATAATGTTTTCAGAATGGATTATTAAGAAATTTTGGATGGCGTAATGCTGAGGTTGTGCGTTGTGGTGCAGCAGATATTGACTGGGAACGACAAATCGGGGAGCTGAGTTCGAATTCCAGTTGTATTTCTCGCATTCACTTACGCACAGATACCCTTGGGAAAGATATTAATCCGTGTCCTCCCTCCAGCCATGCGTTAAACAATAGAACAGATTAGGTTCTATAGCCTTGGTTGGCAACCAGTCTACCACAGAAAGAAATGGCAACCTAGTGCGAGATAATATTCTGCCCAGTAAGTCATGACTCTGTCGAGACATAATCGCTCAAAGGGTGTATCACGTATGGCACTTAACTGACTGAATGAAGATTATAGTTTGAGATATTAATAAAAGTTCTACCGAGCACAAAGTAGGGGATAGTTTTTCTATTACTATGGAGTAATAAACTGATCCCCCACTAATTACTACTTAATAATATAATACATTTCTTCCCCCTCTAACTATGAGTCACATAACAGGACAGATTGGATTCTATAGTCTTGGCCAGCAACCAGTCTAGAGCAGAAAGCAATGGCAACCTACTGCGGAATAATCTCCTGTCCAGTCAGTCATGTCTCTTTCGAGACATGATCGCCCAAATCGTGTAGTAAGTATGGCATTTACCTGACCGAATGCTGAGGATGCTGAGGACAAAACGTGAGAAAGGGCGCGGTTTTGAAGAGGATAGACACGAAAAGAAACTAATACTTAATCAAGAAAAGACAGCTGAAGTTTCTGGGATATGTAGTGAGGAAGGTGGGCTTGGAGAATCTGATGCTTACGGGACGAATAGAAGGAAGGAGAGACAAAGGAATGCCATACTTGATTAACTTTAGGAGATGGATGGCGGAGTGGAGTTTGAGCGGGATAATAAGAGAAGTGTTGTTAAGGGATAGGGAGATGTAATCACCCACGTGCCGAAGGGACTCGCACATATAATAAGAAGATATTGGAATAGGCTAGACCAGTTCAATTTCCGGTCATCAGGTGCCGTCACTGTCGAACAAATACAACTTCACCTGACATGAAAACACCTAATTCGTCGACCTGCTATTAAGGTACACTTAAGTCCGTAATAGATAAGCTAGATATATATATATTTTTTTTAAAGATCATTTAAAATGGATTCATTTTGAAAAGTGTTGTGAGGTGGCTAAAAAGGGAAAATATGATAAACGCGCACATTTTAACAAAGAAACAGTAGGTTAGAAATAAGTCAAAAGTAAAGTATTTGGAAAGATTCGTTTATTAGCGGTACAAGAACAGATTGGCCCTTTATGCCGTTTTTTAATCCAGTTTTATTACGGTATTTCGGCAAAAAAATCATATCAATGAACAGATATTAAATAAAGGAAAATGTGGAGACGCATAATCATTGGAGACATGAATTTTTTCTTTCTGTTACGTAATTAAATTATTCAGCACATGTCAAAGCAAATAAAAATATTTACTGCATATTCACAACTTTCACTCAACATAGATACATGTATAGATACACACACACACACACACACATATATACTGACATATAAATATAGATGAATTATATATATATATATATATATATATATATTTATATTTTTTTTTTTTCTTTTTTTTTTTTTTTCGGGTGAAGAGGACTCAAGCAAGATTTTACTATTGTGAGTGCCCCTCGGTATTTATTTTATTATGAACAGTGCTCAATATAATGAATATTATAGCGCTTAACATAATTATATGGTTACGAATTAATTGTACATTGCGACACGGAAATTTCTGTTTCGAGATAGATTCTCATCATCAGGTAATGTTGATGTTGGTTGTGCAGATGATTAACTTTTTTTTAATGTAAATCACCTGCACAACAAATATCAAACATTACCGAATAATGAGAATCTATCTCAAAATATAGAAATTTCCGTGTCGCAATGTACAATTAATTCATAAGTATACATATATATATATATATATATATATATATATATATATATTATGTCAGGTGCCGTCATTATGTCGACGTGTGCTGTCAGTAATTATTCAGGAAAATATACATGCAGATATATTTTGCATTTTATGCAATAAAAGTAGAGTAGGCTTCATACAAACACACATATA
>JBBBDQ010002006.1:505000-650000 GCA_037127315.1 Ascarosepion bandense
AAATTTATATACAAAAATGCTTCTACAGGTGTACGCTGTACGATTTATATATACATCTTTACATATATATATATTTATATATATGTGTGTATGTTTATATATCTACCTATATGCGTGTGCATTTTCTAAATACAAAGGTAACAATCTATATCTATCTATCTATATATTTTTATATATATAATATACAATTAAGGATTAATTTCTGTATATGTAGGTGTACACTATATAGGTGGGGGATATACGCTTGTGTCGATGTAGGAAGAGTTGTCAATTTAAGTATATATTCCCTTTTGTAGACTTACACTTTTACAGATAATGAATATATGAAGCTCACAAGATCGTCGAGATAATCGGGACTAACTTTTAAGTAAAAGAGTTGTGCGTCCCTCCGACGGACTGCAATCCGTGTGTTGGTTCGTTTCGTTATATTTCGTCCTTTAAAATGTGTTGTATGCGCTATGTCGGACTTTCTCTGCCGCTCTCCTCCTTCTTTCCCTTATCGCTTCTTCTTTTTTCTCCTCCTCTCCGTTTTCGCTGACGTTTCCTCTCTATTAGTGCTTATTTATCCTGGCTTTTTTTTTTACTTCTTTCTTCCCTCACTCCAGTCACTCTCTGAGTATCATCTAGCCGATTCTCAGTTTCCGCGACTGTGATTCCTTCTTTTATATCCAATCCCCAAACGTCTTCGTTCTTTCATTCTTTTTCATCTTCTTTCTTTCTTTCTTTCTTTCTTTCTTTCTTTCTTTCTTTAAATTCGTCCCCTCCGAGTTTGCTTCCTTTTCTTCTTCTTTGATAAGATCATCATCTTCTTCGTCGCCGTCTTCCGCCTTTTGATATTCGTCTTTTCCTTGACTTCTCTCGTCTGTCGTTCTGTTCCACAGATTCGTTCTGGTCATGCCTGCTGCCTTCCCTCTATCGTTGCGTCAAAAGAGGCTTCGTTAACAGGCAAAAATTAATGCGGACATTGACAATAACAACGACAAAGAAAATGCGACGATTTTTAATACAAGGAAGATGTGCTGAAAAGTTCTCGGCCAAAACAAGCAACCCCACCCTCCGCACTCAATACACAAAAACAAAGAAAAAAAAAATAAAACAAAATTTTTGAAAAACCCTTCTACAAAAAAAAAGTAAAAAAGTACTAAAAAAGTTTGATATATGATCATCTGGCAAAATTGCAAAATTTAGGTAAGTGTTCAGGATCTGTTTGATAATCTTCCAAGCCTTCTTTTGTAAATTAAGTTAATCGATATAAAAACGGCATCAGTATAATTATTATAACAATGATTGTCGTGATTTAAGTAAGAATAAACAATTATGCCTCCGTACATTTGGCTGCTAGTGGGTATCCCTGGAGATCAAGCGACAGTAAGTCTCATTACTGCAAAAGTATTTTTACACTGGCAAGCCATCAGTTAAGTGCCATATGGGATACACGCTTTAGCCGATCATGTTTCGAAAGAGACGTGATTGAATGGGCAGAATATTTCTGCGGTAGACTGGTTGCCAGCCAAGGCTATAGAACCAATTCTGTTCTATTATTTAACCCATAACTGAGGGTAAGAGACGGATTAATAACTTTTCCAAGAGTATTTGTGCGTAAATGAACGCGAGGAATTCACCTGGAATTCGAACTCGGCTCCCCGATTTGTCGTTCTGAATCGATATCCATTGCACCACAACGCACCTGGACTTCTAAATGACAAATTCCCACCAAGTTTATTGCGTTCAATTTGCACAAATACCTATTAGGATTTGCAACGATTCATATTTTACCGCCCCCTATGCTAGTAGTGCTTCAATTAAAATATTAGGCTGGGTTCTCAAACCTTGTCTAGCAGCCAGTCTAGGATGTTGACACTGAATTTCAAATCGTGAAAACACCACAAAGCGACTCTATTATCTTAAAAACAACAATCATGGCAAGCTGCCCTTTAATCGATCCTGACTTGGGATCTCGACTTCAGTCTTTTTCTCGGTGACTTGATATGGATTCCTTCTGTCTTTTCTACAAATAATTTCTCTGACTAGCTTTTTTTTTTCCTGGTGCCCCGACCGCATTTATTTTCACGTGATACTAGATTGGTATCAAGGTCCCACCCTCTTACCGGTGTAATAAATAAATGCAACAGCAGATTCTACCCTAACAGGTTCTTTTCTCGCACTTCCTGCATGTGGAACTCCCTTCCGTTTGTTTGCTTCCCTGATAGCTACCATCTCCAAAAGTTTAAATGCAACGTCAATTGCCATCTTTAGTCTTCTTGAACTCCATACGTCTCTTATCCTTTCTTTGATACAAATTGAACCTTGCTTTTTTTTTTATATATATCTCACTATAACCCCCTGTGCACCGTTGGCGGTCTGCCTTGCTTGTCGGAGGAGAAAATATTTTTTAAATTTGCAGATAATAATGAGAGGAAAAACGTGCAGATTGTTACGTATTTTTCGTCCTGATATTACATTAACTTTTTTTTTATCAGGTTGATTTCGATTTCTCATAAGGTAATTATTTCGGCTGTGCGTTGTGGTGCAGTGGTTATCGGCCAGGAAGGAGAATTCGGCGAGCCGAGTTCGAATTTCAGTTAAATTCCTTGCATTCACTTAAACGCAAATACCCTTGGGAAATGTATTAATTCTCCATTTATGGAGTTAAATAACAGGACATATTGGGTTATATAGCCCTGGCTGGCAAACAGTCTACCGCAGAAAGTAATGGCCAACCTACTGTGGGATAATCTTCTGCTCAGTCAGTCATGTCTCCTTCGAGATATGATCGCCCAAGCGTGTATCACGTATGGCATTTAACTGACTGATTAAATGTAATAGTTGGAAACATGATTAAGTCTTCTACTGAGCATAAAGTGGGGCTTCAGTTTTATATTGTTATGAAGTAATAAACTGATCCCCCACTAATTATTACTTAATAATATAATACATATTTTCTTCCCTCCCTCCAGTTACGGGTTAAATAACACGACACATTAGGTCCTATAGCCTTGACTGGCAACCAGTCTACCGCAGAATGCAATGGCCACATAATGCAGGATAATCTTCTGCACAGTCAGTCATGTCACTTTCGAGACATGATCACCCAAAGCGTGTATCACGTATGGCACTTAACTGATTTAATTATTTTGGAAACTTCGAAACTGTTTCCAGTGCTCCAAAAACGATACACATGACAGTCACATTCTTGTTACACATTTTAAAATGAATTCTTGTTAGCTCTATGCATATGCATTGAATTTTATTTTTGACACTTTACTCTAATTAATTTTCTTCTTGTTACGGATCGGGTACTGAAAAACTACCTTATCCTCGTAAGAATTAAATGCCCGTGGGCTATGAAATGTATATTCGTTTCCATATCTTCACTGTACAATTTAACACAGTCGTAACATTGTCGTCTATACTTTTGTTGTTATGGAAGAACCTTTCTTCCCCTAGCAATGGACTGTCACCCATTATAAATACAACACGAGCGAGTGAGCTGATGACCGGAAGACGACCAGGAACGGACGGAAGTACTCTACTCTCCATTTCTGTACATAGTGACTATTGTGTGGACTCTTAATATTTGTACCTTTAGTACAATAAACCTTATTGTTGAATTCAATCGTGTGCTCCTTAGTCTTTACCACACAGACTAACCACTCATTTGTTGGTATCGTATTTTCACGACGCAACAATTTTATTTGCTGTTTTTCCTCAGGACGTAGGCGGTCATGCCTCTCTACATCTTCCATAATCATTCGAGAAGAATAAAATAACCTGGGCTTTAGACATTGAAATCATGTTTTGCTGATGCTATTTTTAAAAAATGCCATCCATTTTAAGCTATATTAATGTTTTGAAAAAAAAAAAAAAGAAATAGATTTTATGAATAAGGTTCATGATATGTGCGGTCAAACATCAGCTTTTAACTTTGAACCTCTAAAGTCCTGCTGATCCTCGGATCAATTCTATTGTTCTTGGAAAACTGAACATCCCCCGTTGTTTCCTTAATCCTTGTTCTTTCGAAGCCTCAATTAATTACAAGAAAAAAAAAATGTATAATATTCTCTATAAATTGCTTCACTGTTCTGAAGATATTCAGAGATCAAACTAACATCCCAATCCTTAAAAGCATTCTTCTTTATATGCCGTGTCCTCTAAAGACGTTGACGATCATGTCTCTTCACACCTTCCTGTAATTTGTAATGCTTCATAAACAGTCTTTCTTTTAATTCTTTTAAGCCCTGTTCTACCATCAATTTAGTCTTATGTGTTTTTTTCATCTCTTGCTTTTATCATTCATGTGAGCATCAGATTTTTCAAGCCATACTTCCTCTTTTCAAGCCATACTTCCTCTTTTCAAGCCGTACTTCCTCTTCACGTGACCCAGTAATCTCAATTATCTCTTCCTGATGTAAAGTATTAGTTTTCTTTTTGTTTCCATTTTCACCAAACTTTCATCTTTTTGTGACTTATCCTTTCAGAATGTAAGCAACCATGGCTCTTCACAATTTCCTATCCTGCGCAGCTCTTAATAAATGTTCTTTATTTGATATTTTCTCTAATCTTGTTGAACCATAAATTTACACAAGCTTACTAAGTAAGTTATACATTGTTTCCTTTGTACATCTTGCCTTTTATCTGTCTCGTGAGTATCAGATTTTCCAAGCCTTGCTTCCTCGTTATGTGCCCCAGAAATTTATCTTCTTGATCTTAAATATTAGTTTCTTTTTGTTTCCATTATCCCCAAACCTTTGTCGTTGCTCATATTTTAAATTAAGACTGCGTCATTTTCATGTCTTATGCTGTTAAGATTGTAGCCTCCAAAAATAAATCCTGGTAGGTCTTTTTGCTCTCTCAGAATCGCCTCGCTGTATAGGTTAAACAAGTCCCATGAGAAGACTCATCCTTGTCATAAACTCCTTTCTGTTTTTGCATCAGTCAGTCAGTTAAGTGCCATACGTGAAACACGCTTGGGCGATCATATCTCGAAAGAGACATAACTGACTGGGCAGAAGATTATCCCGCAGTAGGTTGTCATTGCTTTCTGCGGTAGACTGGTTGCCGACCAAAGCTATAGAACCCAATCTGTCCTGGTATTTAACCCAATAACTGGAAGGAAGAGACGGATTAATACCTTTCCCAAGGGTATTTGCGCGTAAGTGAATACAATGGATTCAACTGGAATTCGAACTCGGCTCCCCAGCTTCTCGTTCCGAGCCGATATCCACTGCTCCACAACGCACCTCCTGACTGTTTTTGTATATGTTGTTTATTTGATATTTTTTTTTATCTTGTTGAACCATAAATTTACACAAGCTTACTAAATATGTTATGCTTTGTTTCCTTTCTACATCTTGCCTTCTATCTGTCCTGTGAGTATCAAATTTTCCAAACCTTGCTCCTTCATTATCTGCCCCAGAAATCCTTATTTCCAGCTTTTTTTCTATTCCTTAGTTGAGTTTGAGTTTTGTTTAATAGCATATCAACACCTCTGTGGGTTATTTAATGCCAAAAGTTTGGTGTTTTAAGGTATTTTTTTAAATGTTCGGTTACAGCTAGAAGGTTGATTTAGTCAGATTTTAATGAATTTCTTTGTTTTTATTCTTTTTTTATTTTAGAAAACTGAAAATGTCTTCTAGCTTTGTATTATAAAATGTTTTGCTGAGAATAGTTTTTTTTCCTTCAAAAATATGTTATGGTAATAATTTTTTTGTCAAAATACCTTGCATTCACCTACGCGCAAATACCCTTGGGAAAGGTATTAATCTGTCACTTCCCTCCAGTTATGGGTTAAATAACAGGACAGATTGGGTTCTATAGCCTTGGATTTTATAGTAATATATACATAAAAATAGACTTTTATAGAAAAAATATTACCAAAAATCAGTCAATCAGTTGTGCAATACGTGATACACGCTTTGGGTGATCATGTCTCGAAAGAGACATGACTAACTGGGAAGAAGAGCTTCCCGCAGTAGGTTGCCATTGCGTTCTGCGGTAGACTGGTTGCCAGCCAAAGCTATGGAACACAATCTGTTCTATTATTTAACCCATAAGTGGAGGGAAGAGACGGATTAATAACTTTCCCAAGGGTATTTGTGCGTAAGTGAATGCAAGGAATTCAAATGGAATTCGAACACGACACCCCAATCTGTCGCGTTCGATTTCATCATCTTCTTTTTCTTCTTTTTCTTCTTGTATATGCCTTGTCCTTTCAGGACGTAGGTGATCATGACCTTCCACATCTCCCTATCTCTGGTGGCTCTTCGCAAGCTTTCTACTGTTAATCTAGAAGCACCCGTTCTTTCATTCACCTACTCAGGCCCGTCAAATATGTTATCCGCTGTTTCCCTCGGTCTCTTTTTCCCTCTATCGGGCCTGTTAGTATCAGAATCTCCAAGCCCTCCTTCCTCATTGCATGTCTCAGGAACATCAGTTATCTCTTCCTGATGCTCAGTATTAATTTCCTTTTCGTTTCCATTTTTTCCAACAGTGAATCATTGCTCACATGCTCGGTCCCTCATATCCGCAGCATCCTTCTGTAGGACCACATTTCAGCTGCTTCAAGTTTTCCCTTCATCTTTGTTGATATTGTCCAACATTCACTGTTTTAGTGAAGAACTGACATAACATAGCAATCTAGTACTCTCTTCTTTGTGTCTAGTGAGAGTTTCATGTTTCTTAATACTTTACCCAGCTTCTGGAACGCGTCCTTTACCATGCCAATTCGCTTTTGGATTTCTGTGTCGCACTTTCCGTTTTCGGTTAGAACACATCCCAGATATTGAAATTTTGTTCGAATTCCATTTTCAAAAACCACTTAACTACCTCGAATGATATATATATATATATATATATATATATATATATATATATATATATATATCCCTTTCCGGGACATATCACTAGCATTAACACTGCGTCATCTACAAGATTTCTGCTGGGAAGATTGTCGCCGCCAATCATGAATTCTGGTGGGACGTTTTGCTCTCAAGAATCTCTAAGAATCGCCTCGCTGTATAGATTAAACAAGTTTCATGAGAAGACTCATCCTTGTCATAAACTCCTTTCTGTTTTGTATATGTTGTTTATTTTATAGTTGTTTAATCTTGTTGAACCATACATTTACACAAGCTTGTTATGCACATTTTCTTTTCTACATCTTGCCCTCTATCTGTCCTGTGAGTATCAGACTTTCCAAGCTTTGCTTCCTCATTATGTGCCCCAGAAATTTATTTTCTTGATTTTAAGTATTAGTTTCATTTTGTTTTCATTAACGCCAAACCTTTGTCGTTGCTCACATTTTAAATTAACCCTGCGTCATCTAGATGTCTTATGCTGTTAAGATTGTAGCCGCCAAAAATTTATCCTGGTAGGACTTTTAGCTCTCACAGAATCGCCTCGCTGAATAGGTTAAACAAGTCCGATGTTAAGATTCTTTCTTGTAATAAAATTCTTTTGTGTGTCTTGTAGATCGACTGGACTCATTTTATCTCTTTATGGAAGGTGTTTTGCTGTCTCTATACGTTTTTGATTTTTCCAGTGTAATTCCTAAATATATCAAGGTTTTTGTACTTGCTTGATTCTAGTATCCCCTACCTGTATTTATGGAAAGTGAGACACAGAAATCCGAAGGCGAATTGGTTTGGTGAAGGACGCATTCGAGAATCTGAGTAAAGTACTAAAACATAGGAAAATTTCCCTAGAAACAAAGAAGAGTGCTAAAATGTTATGTGATGTCTGTTCTTCAATACGGCAGTGAAAGCTGGACAATATCGAAGATGAGAAAAAACCTGAAGCAGCGAAAATGTGGTTTTACAGAAGAATGCTGCGGATATCATGGACCGAATATGTGAGCAACGATGAGGTTTTTGAAAGAATGGCATTGAAAAGAAAAAAAAGAGATAACTGAAGTTCCTGGGACATGCAGTGAGGAAGGAGAGCTTGGAGAACCTGATACTGACAGGCCAGATAGAAGGAAAAAGAGATAGAGGAAAGCAGCGGATAACATATTTGAAGGGCCTGATCAGGTGAATGACGGAACGGGGGTTATGTGGAGTAACAGAAGAAAAACCAAAAATATAAAAAACTGGCTGTTTATAAATTAAGCTAGTTATAAAGCAACCCGTTCAATTTTCTCTATAACGTGAATGTTGTGGTTATTCCTGGATTGAAATTTTCACAACTTGTAAATTTGTTACTCACTCAAAAAGTCGAATTGTCGGCTTTTGTACATCTTGACATGCATTAGTATTCTTGCACATTTGGTATTATTTTTCATGCTCTCTCTTGTCGTCAATTAGTCCCGTGCGTATTAAATTTGTCAAGCCTTCTTTACTCTTTATATAAAACATAAAAAAGGAGGAAAGCAGAAAAGCCTGAATGAACGGATGACGGAAAAAATGAAGGAAAGAAGGAATGAAATAAAATAGAAGCAATGAAAAAAAATTAAGGTATTTAAAAACAAAATTAAATTGCTGTAGAAAGAATAGAACGTAGGTTGGAAAGAAAGCAATGAATGAAGAAGAATTCGAATAGAGAAGAAAAAGAAAAGGAAAATGATTATGATGATGATGATGATGACACAAAAAATTGGTAGAAAGAATTTTCATCATCATCATCATCATTAGTAGCAACAGCGGAAGAAGAAGAAGAAGAAGAAGAAGAAGAAGAAGAAGAAGAAAGTATTAAGAAACGAAAAATCGAAAGAAAAAAAGCATTCACGAATACAGAAGAAAAAGAAAAAGAAAATCATTATGATGATGATGATGATGATGATGACTCAAAAAATTTGGTAGAAAGAATTGTCTTCATCATCATCATCATCATTAGTAGCAACAGCAGCAGCAGCAGCAGAAGAAGAAGAAGAAGAAGAAGAAGAAGAAGAAGAAGAATGTATTAAGAAACGAAAAATTGAAACAAAAAAAATGCATTCACGTAAAGGAACCAATAGAAGATGAAAATCCCAAAGATAACCAAATAATTTTAAAAAATAACAAAAAAAAAAAAGTAAAGAAATAACAAAGAGTAATTGAAAGGAAAAAGAAATGAAAAGAGATGCTGATTGTGAAAGCGAACAAAGAAAATGAAGCAAAGGAAATCAATAATCAAATAAAAGGGAAATGTGGGAAAAGAAGCTATGGAATCCGAGGAAGGGTAAGAATAAGGGCACAGGAAAGAAAGGCGAAGAAACATAGAGAGTCAAAGATAAAGAGAAAAAAGAAGGAAAACAGAAAAGCCAGAATGAATGGATGAAGGAGAAAAGGAAATAATGATCGAATAAAATAAAATGGTGCAATGAAAAAAATCTAAGATACCTACAAACAAAATATTCCAAAAGTCAACCACCCGTCCGTGCATGGAGTACCGCTGCCATTTATGGTCAGGCGCCCCTGCCGTTCTCCTCAGTGTTCTTGCGTTAGGGCGCCGCTCCTATTTGACTACAAATGGACTGTTCCCATTGCTATATATAGCAATGGTGGATTCTCTACAGGGGAGTGGTAGAGAGTCACTTGAGAGTCTCTAATGAGTTACTGAAGAGTAAGTGCGAGTCAGTGAGGAGTTAGTCACACTTCCGGTGGCGTACCGGAAGTAATCACGTATACACACGTCTTACGACGGACTGGACTCTTACGAGACGGATAGTGTGGAAAATAGACAAGGGAAATTATTGCATGGCATACGTGATTAATTTTGAGCAAATGGATGAAAGAGCGATTTGGGTGAGGTAACAGAAGAAATTGTGCTAAGAGCCACCAGGGATAGGGAGACGTGGAAAGCCATGATCGCCTACGTTCTGAAAGGACAGGACACAGAGAAGAAGAATATATATGCAAACTGTTTATAAGAAATTATAATGTGATTTTACGATGGGGGATCAAATCTATATTATAATCAATATATAAACTGGTCCCTCCTTTCGTTTCCATGCTAGTTTCTATACATTTATATTCTAGATTTATGGTCTTGAGCTAGTGGATAGCAAAGCGGGGTGGTGTAACAGAAGAAAGTGTGCTAAGAGGCTCTAGGGATAGGGAGATGGGGAAGGCCATGATCGCCTACATCCTGAAAGGGAGACGACAGATAGAAGAAGAAGAAGAAGAAGAAGAAGAAGAAGAAGAAGAAAGACTCTGAGAAAGAGAAGAAAAAGAAGTAATAAAAAAAGGAGAAAAAAGAAGCAGAAGAATGAAAAGTAAAAGAAAAAACAAGAACGGAAAGAACAAGAACAATAAAAAAAAGGAAGAAGAAAAAGAAGAAAAAAGAAGAACAAGAAGAAAAAGAAAATAGAACAAGAAGAAGAAAAAAGAAGAAAAGAAGAAGAAGAAAAAAGAAAAAGAATGAAAAGAAAAAGAACGAGAAGAATAAAAAAAGAAGAAAAATATAGAAGAACAAGAAGAAAAAAAACAAGAAGAAAAAAACAAGAACAAGACGAAAAATGAAGAACAAGAAGAAGTAAAAATGAAGAAAAAGAAGAAGAAAAAGAACAAAAAAGAAGAAAAAAAGAAACAGAAGAAAGAAGAAAACAAACAAGAAGAAAAAGAAAAAAGAAAAGAAAAGAAAGAAAAGAAGAAAAAAGAAGACGAACAAGGAGAAAAAAGAAGAACAAGAAGAAAAAAAGAAGAAGAAAAAAAACAAGAAGAAAAACAAGATGAAAAAATTAGAAGAATAAAAAAAAAAGGTTTTTGTCCATCCCGAAATTCCTCTCCGGCCTCAAGTATTTCTGTTACAATTCCCTCTGGCCCTGTCTCTTTATTTCTATTTAATCTGACGTGTTTTGATGGTAATTTTGATATTGATATTCCGGTCCGTCGATATTTCTGTGTATTACTTGTAGTTCCTATCTTGAAAATGTTATCCGATATGTTCCTTCTATCTTCGGAGCATTTTCCTTCCTCTGAGATCAGTGTTCCGCCCTTAGACTTTATCCATCCTGCTGTTGAGCATGTCTTACGCCTTATCTAATAGGTTATATACTCAATTTCACGCTATTTAACATTTTCTGCACCGGAAAATTAGTTCGTTGCCACTACATGGATCTTGTTTAGTGTCCGGACTATAGTCGTGTATCTACGTTTAAGAGAGCTAAGACGCTCCAGATCAATTGTTGGATTCCCCTATGTGGATCGGGGTCGCAGGTTCGAATCCTGCCGAATAACACTCATTTTCGTAACAAAAATTAATCGTAAATAATCCGGCCGGTAGAAATAAATATATAATACTGTTTGATTATAAACAGAATATCTACTTAAATACAAGTATCGATAAAAAGCAATGCTCAAACAAATCATTTATATATATATATATATATATATATATATATATATATATAGTGTATCGAGACAGCAAATAATTTTCTAAACATATACTGTTAAATATAAGAGACAATGAATGTCTATTATGTTTAATCATGAGCCGTTCTAAACATCGTATTTCGTCTTTAATATCAGTTGAAAATGAAGACAAAAATTCTCCAACATTTGGATAATTTTTTATTAAGTTGGTTCTAAGCTTTCGGCACACATGAGTCATCTTCAGAGAGGTTAGCACAAAAACATCCACCATCATATATATATATATATATATATATATACTACCTGCCATGATTATTAGGCCACTTCAGTCATTTAAAAAAATGAAGTATTTTATACTATTTTTAGTATTTATTGCCAAGTGAATAACTGTAAATCAAATTAGAATTGTTCTTTTGTTAATACAGCACAATAACATGTGCATCAAATGAATTTATAAATACTTAATAATTTCCTATATTACAGTTTTACCAGTGAAAGAATGAAGAAAGTTTAGGGTTCATCTTTGCTTCCTTGCCTTGTAAAATTTTGTAAAGTACTAACAAAAGATCTATTCTATTTTGCATTTAGAGTTATCTACTTAGTAATAAATACTAAAAATAGTATGAAATACATCATTTCTTTTTTAAAAAATGGGGTGGCCTAATAATTATAACCGGTAATATATATATATATATATATATATATATATATATATATATATATATATATATATAAATGAATAAGTTTCCGACGGTTTTACATGAAATGAATGATTTATATAGAAAAAAAACTGTAACATGTTACTGAAATAATTGTCCATCGCTAGCCACTGCTTTTCCCATCTTTCTAGCAGCTTTTAAATTCCACGTCTTTTGAGGCGAAACATGAGCTGACCCATTTTTTGGCATTTTCATAAAAATGAAAGTGCTTGCAAATCATCGAACTAACAATATAATCGGAAAATAAATATCCAGTACATTTAATGCTGAATACCGGGTCACGACATTCTTTTCGGTCCTAATAAAACACGAGTATTGCTACTGCTTGTGCTGTTTTTCGCTTTCCAGATCATAGTGATGTAACCAGATTTCATTATCATCGAAAATGCTGTTTGCCGCTAGTCTGCATTGATTCTGGTCGGCATTCAAACATAGCAAACACATGGCTGACAGATTCTATAAACACCCAACTGCTTATGAATTATAGACCGAACGCTCTTTGGGAAATTGACACTGTCTCTTCTATTCTTTAGGCTAAGATCTATGAACATAATCGACAGTTAAAAATATGAAATCTTTCAAGACTTGGCTCCACCGAAGATCTCATACTCGCTACGCAAGAAGTGTATACGCCGCTTCTTTACAGTCTTTTGTACCCGACTCTTTGCATTATGAATTCATATATTTTCTGTTATAACGAATGCTTCATTTTCATTATTTGTAAATTATACCGTTTGATATGATTTAATCTTGAAAAATATTCTAGTTTAATAGTAATGATCCTGAACATTGATTCTTTATAAAGTATGTATGTTTGTTTGTTTTTGAGGCTTGACGACCTATCAATCCTTATGGGATCATTTAAGGTCATAACCAATGATTTTGGGTAAGGTTATTTTATTTTTACAAAATTTTTCTTTTCACGATCCATTGGGATTTGTTTTTAAGAGCATGGTCCCCAAGTCCTACCCTTGTCATTTAACCAATAACAGGAGGGAAAGGAGGGATTAATACCTTTCCCAAGGGTAGCAGTGCTTAAGTGAATGCAGGGTATTCAACTGGAATTCGAACTCGGCTCACCGATTTCTCTTTCCGAGCCGATATTCCCTGCACCACAACGCACATCCGTCACTATACGCTTACAGCACCTGGTATTCCCAAGCGGTCACCCATCAAGTACTGACCAGGCTCAACGTTGTTTAACTTCGGTGATCGAGCGAGAACTCTTTATAAAGTAAACGAATACTGTGTCAAGCTTCAGTCACCAAATAACTCTCAGATTTAAGAACCGGGTTAAGAAATACATTTCCAATAGAATAGTTGATCTCATTTCGGGAGAGGAATTTTTATCTCGAACTTTCAGAGAACATAACGCAGTGTGTCAATACCTGGAAATCTCAGAAATAAAGGTAACTTTACACGTCAGTGTTAATTGCTGTTACCGTCAAAATACTCTATTTGTAAAAAGGATGGTGCTATTATTGGAATTTTTTTAAAAATTCATGTTACCCCAAGCAAGGCATTCCACTGCCACTATAGCGCAGGAGGTTACATAGGGCGATAGATGAGTTAGGATGTACATAGTGGGAGAGTTGGAGAGAATCGGTGTGAGTTAGTGTGTTAGGCGGTGTCTATTGACCTTACATTTAATAACCTGGAAGGCTATAGCCGTCGGGGAAGCAAGCATGCGGAAGGGAATTCCACAGGCGGGAAGTGCACGGAAAAGAAACTGTTGGAGTAGAAATTGCGGTTACATTTCATCGGCTTCACTGTAAAAGATGGGACCTAGTTGCCAGTCTAGTATCTCGTGCAAATTCACATCTAGGCGGCACCAGTGATTTAAGTTCGTTAGAGCAGAAGCCATGAAAGTATTTATAGAAGAGGCACAGGGAAGCCACGTCACACCGGTGAGAGAGTGACTGCAGGCGGTCAGCTATGTCGGTATCAATCACGTTACAGATTCTTCGCTGTATTTTGTCAAGAAGCCCGAGGAGAATAGTAGGGGCACCCGACCAGATGTGGCAACAGTATTCAAAACACAGGCAGATGGTAGATTTGTTTAAGTGAAGGATAGATTCAGACGGAAAGAATTTCCGGGCCCTGCACAGAGAGCCGACTTTCATAGCAGCGGATTTATCAATGGATTTGACGTAGTCATTCCACTTGAGGTCCGCTGAGAGTTATTCTTGAAACTTATTTATTGGAATAATATTCAGTATTATCGACATATGACTAGGATGTCAAAAAATCAAGTTTTCATGACATATTTTTACACTAAACCTGTCGATCTAGAAGAAGTAAGTTATGGTCTATTAAATTTTTGATCCATTTTTTGGAATCTTCATAAAAATTAATGTGCTGCTCAGCCAGGCCATGTGTCATCGATTCAGATCAAGATATAATCAGACGGGAAATGTCTGGTGAATTTGGCGGTGTGGAAGGACTTCATATTTAAGGGTTTCCAAGTAGGTTTACACTCATTTTACAACATGTGGACTAGCGTTGTCATTTTATGAAATCACTTTCTCGTGTCTCTGCACGTACAGCGGCTGTTCTTTTCTTCAATGCTCTGTTCAAACAACGAATTGTAATCGATAGTGTTCTCCTGCTATATTCGGTCGGTTTTATCAGCTCATAATAAACATCAACCAGCTGATCCCTTGAAATGGAGCGAGGTAGCTTCGAACGATAGATATTCGGTTTTCTCTCTCTCTCTCTCTCTCTCTCTATATATATATATATATATATATATATATATATATATATATATATATTTTCTAGACATATTCTATTAAATATAAGAGACAATGAATGTCTATTATGTTTAATCATGAGCCGTTCTAAACGTCGTATTTTTGCTTTAATTTCAGTTGAAAATAAAGACAAAAATTCTCCAACATTTGGATAATTATTTATTGGTTTTCTTCTAAGCTTTCGGCTCACATGAGCCATCTTCAGAGAGGTAGTTTAAACTGAAATATTATAAAATCCACCATCACCGACGATTTTATTTTGTTTTGACATAAAACTCCGCTTGGCAAATATATATATATATATATATATATATATATATATATATATATATATATATATATCATTTACCTGGATCAGTCAGTTAAGTGCCATACGTGATACACGCTTGGGCGATCATATCTCAAAAGAGACATGACTGACTGGGCAGAAGATTATCCCGCAGTAGGTCGCCATTGCTTTCTGCGGTAGACTGGTTGCCGACCAAGGCTATAGAACCCAGTCTGTCCTGCTATTTAACCCATAACTGGAAGGAAGAGACGGATTAATACCTTTCCCAAGGTTATTTGCGCGTATGTGAATACAATGAATTCAATTGGAATTCGAACTCGGCTCCCCGGTTTCTCGTTCCGAGCCGATATCCACTGTACCGCAACGCACATATTGCAACTTTCAAAATATTAATTTCAAACAGTTCCCAATATAAAAATAGAGCAATGAATAATTCATTATTAATTATACTTTAGAACATGTGCAAACTCCAATCTACTGCAAAATTGTACATTTTGTTTCGGCATTGAAAGAACAATGTCTCCTCAGATATTAAATAATGATAAATAATGATAAATAATAATGATAAATAATGATAAATAATAATGATAAATAATGATAAATAATGATAAATAATAATGATAAATAATGATAGTAATAAACGTTTTATTGAAAAGAAATAAAAAAAACACCACTTCGTTTTATTTTTGGAAATCTTTTTTGTATGAGGTAAGAAGATATTAAAAAAAAGGGGTGGGGAAAGAAAGAGGACAGAAAAGACGAGGAAACAAGATGAGAAATTGAGAAAGAGAAAGAAAGAAGAAAGGGAAAGACACAAAGGAAGATCCAGAAGAAGAGAGAAATTTTAAATTTAGGCAGGATGTGAATTATAGACAGATATAGATATCGGTTAAATGGTATCTGGGCTCAATTCTTTTTGCTTTATAAAAACCAAAAAAAACCTCTATACAAGAAAAAAGAAATAAAGAGGCAAAGGAAAGACACACAAAAAAGAAGCAGAAAGCGAAGAGGAGAACAAAGAGAAAAAGTGAGAAAATGCACAGAGGAAAGAAAGGGCAGAGCCAACAGAAACGGATAAGAAATAAAAATTCCAAACTTTGGCCGGAAATGAATTGCAGACAAATACAGACATCGGTTACATAATTTGAAACTAAATCATTTGGCATTTTTTTTTAAATTATGTTATCGCATACACACACACAGAAATTACTCATAAAACTTAAATTAGAGAATATTTAAAATCATAACACGAAGATATAGATTCATTAGCACTAATATAATAAATTGGAGAAATAAAATAAAAGAAATTAAAATTAAAATTAAAAATTAAATTTATAATAGAATTAAAATTAACATTAAATTAAAAGTAATTAAATTAAAATTAATATAAAAATTAAAATTTAACAAGTAAATATATCACAATTTTTAATGGAAAAGGAAGATAAAATAAATATAAAAAGAGAGATAAAAATGTTAAATAAAATTATCAAGATATTAAGATTAATACAGAAAGCGATTACAATTGTTTCATACCTTAGATTTTATAATTCTGGCATAATTCTATAATTCTATAATTCTAAATTTAATTCATTAATATGTTTACAATACGCTGTAGTTCCATGCTTTCACCGATTAAGTTATTCTGGCTTGATTGAGAATTTTCCATTTAACTTTATGTGCATTATTCTCTTCTTTTATGTTTCAAAATATTTAGAAAGTTATTTCATTTTGTTTATCCTTATTAGTAATAGATAGAAGATGATTGTAAAAACGTTTTTTAAAAGAGTTTATTGTATTACCAATATATATTTTAGTAACCCTAGGATTTTCTGCTGAAGAGACAGAGCACATATAGTTCAGGGTTTTAGTTAAATGCTCATTAGATAAGGAACATTGGTTGGGGTTTCTACAATTGCATAAGTTTTTACTCTGGGGCAAATTAAAATGAGTAGTAGAATTACTATTGTTAATGTTGTATAATTTCACTATTTTTATTGTTATGTAAATAAAGTAATTTTTCTAAATTGTTAGAGCAACTATAACTGAGTTTTAGCGTATTCCTATTGACAATTTTGCTTAAATGGTTATTTTTGGGAAAATATTTATCAATTAATTTAAGAAATGTATGTCCAAGTTTAATATTAACTGATTAAATGGAGATTTATACCATATGATTTTCTGTTTCTATTTTGCTTCCTGGAGCAACTATATTTTCCTACAAATCTAATCTCAGAAGATCGAAACCCACTATCCCGAAGAATTTAATCATAAATTGTTTTGTTTTTCTAATATTACTATGCTATAGGAGTGTATGCTAATGTAACCTTCAACTGATGATGGAATAGGTTTGATAACGGATGCTGGATGATCAGAGCCAGGGTTTATATAAGTTGGGTTAGCATTTTTTTTCATGTAAGCTTAAAAATATTGGACACTAACTCTAGCGTTAAGTTTAAGAAGTCAACTTGTTTTATGTTAGAATTAATAACTACGTTAAAACCAAAAGGTTTAAAAACTCTATAGATTAATTTTCTAAGTCTATCAGGCTTACCTCCTGTAGATTTATTTACTATCATGAGTCCATCATCTATATAAAGTCCTAAATTATTTAAATCAATGTCTTTATATGCCGTGAGGTGGTACAGAAGAAATAATCTAACTAAATCTAAGCACTGTGCAGAATTCCAGAGCTTCCGTAGGTAAATCAAAATTACCATTTGAATTTTTAATCCACTGTTAGTTATCGTTAACGTGGACTGACTTTCTGCTGTTCCAATCCAAATTATATATATATATATATATATATATATATATATATATATATACGACCAACCATAATTATAGACCACCCCAGTTTTTTAAAAGAAATGATGTGCTTCATACTATTTTTAGTATTTATTGCCAAGTGGATAATTGTAAATGAAAATAGAATGGTTCTTTAGTTATTATTACTTTGTAAAAATTCACAAGGCAAAGAAGCAAAGATGAACTCGTCCGAATCACCCTAACTTTTCTTTATTCTTTCAGTAATGAAAATGAAATATAGGTAATTATTGAATATTTATAAATTCATTGCATTTATATGTTTTTGTGCAGTATCAACAAAAGAACTGTTCATTTTACAATTCTAGACATCTACAACAACAGTTCTGTCTACATTCACAATATAAAAAATTAATGATCGATAACACAACTATCCGAAACCAATAAAACAACAAAAGCAAATTACAAATATTCATTAAAAAAATTAATCAGTCAATTAATAGAATCAGCTATGAATACTGTAGTAATGTTCTAAAATGTTTATGAAAATGTTTCTTTCATAATTTAAGACGTGCATGACCATGACATTATAACATGAAAAAATTGATTTTGGGTATTTTTTTCCGTTCTAGTGAACTCTAAGCAATTTATCAACCGTTATATTTGAAGCAGAAAAAAATTTTACAGTAATTTTTAGCAACACAGTTTTGCGGTTATATAGTGTTATCCATAACTTACACCCGTGAAGAGTTCTAAACTGGAGATCAAAAGTATTGGGTACACTGAGAAATGAATGATAAGAAGTAAGAATCTCTTTATGGGCATATAACAAAGCATTAGCACTGGCAGAAATAATGAATCTAAACTTATTTATAAATGGAACTTTGTCCCTGAGTGTGTGTGTGTGTTCGTTACCTATAGACTCCGAAACGGCTGAACCAATTTTTTTCAAAATTTACATAGTTGTACTATAAGCAGCTGCGAGTGTTCTTAGCTAGGTTTTGTGTCGAGGTACCCCAGATAAATATGGGAAATCGATAATCGAAAAAATCAGGTTATAGAAGGAGTGGTCCGATTTTAATCAAATTTGATAGACTCATAGACAAACACATAAGAAACTATAGTTAGAATTTTCAAGGTTGCAGTTCTTACAATAGTGCAGAAAATCGATATATATATATATATATATATATATATATATATATATATATATATATGAGGCAAGATGTTTGTGTGCGTGTCTCTGTTTATCTGCCTATCTGTATATTTGCATATTTACAGCCCTTTTATTTTAGTTTTTGCTCCGGGTTTGGCTCTAAGTAGGTATAATTGTAGTTCTTAGTCTTAGCCATGATACCATTTATTCAGAGGAACAATTTAGCCTTCAAAATTCAGTTTACGACGAAAAAACATTTTTGATATCGATACCAGGAAATCGAAATTTGACTTACATCCATTCATTTTTCTTTCAGTCTACGGTTTTGCTTTAACTGGAAATAACTATTGCTTTTTAGTCTTTCGTGCCAACGTCCAAAGAGTCTGAGCTCCAGGACTATGCATTACTTTTAAAGCTTTCATTATACCCGAGCAACGCCGGGCTATATTGAACATTTTTTATCTGTCTTCCGGAACGAAGAAAAGGGTGGGTTTTATTTCTGTGTTCTGTAACCAATATAATTATGTTATCTATGCATTATGGAACCAAGATAAATGCTTTTATCGTTTTCTTGATTCTGAAACACAAAGATGAAAAGCACATTCACGGTTCCAGAAAACATATATAAATAGTATATCTTGGTTCTGGAACACACAGATAAGAAAGGTCTGCATGGTTCCGGAATACATAATTAACATTTATTTTTGTCCCCGGATAACATAGCTAGTCCCTGGACACGTAGCTCAAGAGAGTTTTCTTGTTTCAGAAACACATATATAAAGAGTTTATCTTGTGTCCCAGAAAAAATACGTAAATAACTTTATATTAGTTACAGGATACACAGAAAAATATTTATTTGGTTTAATAAAACATAAATACAACGTATACACCATGAATAAAAACATCATGGACGTTTACACATGATAAGAACTGTTTTCATGCTACCTGAATACATACCTAAAAACGTTTTCTAAATTTTGGAACATATAGAAATAACGTTACATGATTCATGAATACATGGTTGATAAGGTTTTCTTTATTCTGGAACAGATAATCTTTTTCTTGTTGCTGCAACACGTCGATAAAAGACGTATTTCTTGGTTCCAGAACGCATAGCTAAAAACGTTTTCTTCTTTCCAGAACACATGAAAAGGTTTTCTTGGGTCTGCAACACGTAGATAAAAATCTTTTATGTTGGTTCTAAAAAACATTGATAAAAAAAGGTCTGTTTGATTTCGGAACACATAGATAAAATGTTCAACATGATACTGAAACACATAGATGAAAAACATTTTTTTAGTTCTGGAACACATGAATAAATAATGTTTTTTGATTCCGAAATACAACGAAAAACTGTTTTCTTCGTTCTGGAAACCATAGATTGTAACACTTTTATTTTGTTACGAAATACAAATAATAATAACTTTTTCTTTATTCCGGAACATATCGATGAAATAGTTTAGTTTCTGGTTTCGGAAAGCATATAATAAAAACGTCTTATTTATTCCGAAACATAACGATAAAAACTTTGTCTTTGTCCCAGAACAAATAGATAAAATTTTTAATTTGTTTCCGGAACAGACAGATAAAATAAATTTATTAGTTCCAGAACACATTAAAAAATAGTTTTCTTTTTTCCCGAACACATAAATAAAAATCGTATAATAGGTTCTGGAACACATAAATAAATAACATTTTAAAGTTTCCAGAACACATATTAACACAATTAAAAAAATGTTTACTTAATTCTGGAACAGGTACAAAAAACAAATTTAACTTGGTAGTGGAACTATATGATAAAAATAAATCTTTTTTCTAGTTTCCAGAACACAGTTAAAAGGCTTAACATTATTCTGAAACACATAGATGCAAAATATTTTCTTAGTTTTGCAACACATAAATAAAAAAAATTGGTTTAAGAATACATCGATAAAAACATTTTCTTGTTTCTGGTACATATTTACAAAAACATTTTTTAAGATTCTCTAAACACGTAAATAAAATTGTTAGCTTTGTTCTAGGACACATAAATAAAACATTTAATATCGTTTCCGAAACACATATAAAAACCTTTTCTAGGTTTTAAAACATATCAGCAACAAACGTTCTTTTCGGTCGTGAACACATAGTTTTAATTTTTTTTTATTCTGAAACATGTAAATAAAAACATTTCTTGGTTCCGTAACATGTACATAAAAAACATTTATTTTGGTTCCAAAACGCATAGATGAAAAAAGTTTTTTTTTTCTGAACACATAGATAACATAATGTTATAGTTGACAGAACACAGAAATAAAAATCACCCTTTTTTCGTTCAGGAAGACAGATAAAAAAGTTCTCTAGGTTCCAGAACACATAAGTAAATGACGTTTTCTTGTTTCTAGAATACATAGATAAAAACGTTTTCCTTTTTCCAGAAAACAGAAAAAGTTTATCTCGGTTCCAGAACATGTAAATAATTTTTTCGACTCAGAACTAACAGATAAATAAAAACTTTTTCTTTTTATCTATTGGTTTTCCTTGTTCTGAAGTTCATATAAAAACTTTTTCAAGTTTTCGGAACATATAGATATAAATCATTCTCTTGGTTTTGGAACACAAGGATGAAAATGATTATCTTGGTTACGGATCACATAGAATAAAATAAGTTTTTTTGGTTCCGGAACACATAAAGAATAAACCTTTTCTTGATTCTGGAACACAGATAAAATATTTGCCTTGGTACTGGAATAAATAGAAAAAATCTTTTTCTTGGTTCCGGAATATATAGATAAAAAACGTTTTCTTGCTTCCAGAACACATAGTTAAAACATATTTTCTTGTTTCCAAAGCATAGAGAAAAGATCATTTCCAAACACACAGATTAAATGTTTTACGTTTCCGAAACACATAAATATATATTGTTTTTGGTTCCAGAATAGATAGATGTCTTGTGCTTGCTTCCGGAAATTATACATAAAAAACGTTTGCTTAGTTTTGAAACACATAGATAAAACGTTTAAAATTATTCTGGAACGCATTAAAAAAAGAATTCTGTTTCCGGAATACATATATAAAAAAGTCTCCTTGATTTCAAAACATTTATACAAAAAGCGTTTTCTCGTTTCCAGAAGACATAGAAAAAAATAATCATATTGGTTATCGCAAGAATTTATTTTTCTCAGAAGTTGTTTCATTGCATAAGTAGAATAGATCAGGTGAGAAAACACGTAAAAAACGTTTTCTTGGTTCTAGAACACACAGATAAAATATTAATTTTGGTTCTGGCAAGAATCAAATTTCTCACAAAATAGTTTCACTGCATCAGGTGAATAGATCCGGTGAGAAAACATAAAACATTTTCTTGGTTCTAGAACAAATAGATAAAATATTAATTTTGGTTTCAGCAAGGATTTATTTCTCTCAGAATTACTTCATTGCCTAATTTGAATAGATCCGGTGAGAAAACATATAAAAACATTTTCTTGGTTCAAGAACACATAGATAAAATATTAATTTTGGTTTCGGCAAGGATTTATCTCTCTCAGAATTACTTCACTGCCTAATTTGAATAGATCCGGTGAGAAAACATATAAAAACATTTTCTTCGTTCTAGAACACATAGATAAAATATTAATTTTGGTTTCGGCAAGGATTTATCTCTCTCAGAATTACTTCAATGCCTAATTTGAATAGATCCGGTGAGAAAACATATAAAAACATTTTCTTGGTTCAAGAATACATAAATAAAACATTAATTTTGGTTTCGGCAAGGATTTATTTCTCTCAGAATTACTTCATTGCCTAATTTGAATAGATCCGGTGAGAAAACATATAAAAACATTTTCTTGGTTCAAGAACACATAGATAAAATATTAATTTTGGTTTCGGCAAGGATTTATTTCTCTCAGAATTACTTCATTGCCTAATTTGAATAGATCCGGTGAGAAAACATATAAAAACATTTTCTTGGTTCAAGAACACATAGATAAAATATTAATTTTGGTTTCGGCAAGGATTTATTTCTCTCAGAATTACTTCATTGCCTAATTTGAATAGATCCGGTGAGAAAACATATAAAAACATTTTCTTGGTTCTAGAACACATAGATAAAATATTAATTTTGGTTTCGGCAAGGATTTATCGCTCTCAGAATTACTTCAATGCCTAATTTGAATAGATCCGGTGAGAAAACATATAAAAACATTTTCTTCGTTCTAGAACACATAGATAAAATATTAATTTTGGTTTCGGCAAGGATTTATCTCTCTCAGAATTACTTCAATGCCTAATATGAATAGATCCGGTGAGAAAACACATAAAAACATTTTCTTCGTTCTAGAACACATAGATAAAATATTAATTTTGGTTTCGGCATGGATTTATCTCTCTCAGAATTACTTCAATGCCTAATTTGAATAGATCCTGTGAGAAAATATATAAAAACATTTTCTTTGTTCAGGAACACATAGATAAAATATTAATTTTGGTTTCGGCAAGGATTTATCTCTCTCAGAATTACTTCAATGCCTAATTTGAATAGATCCGGTGAGAAAACATATAAAAACATTTTCTTCGTTCTAGAACACATAGATAAAATATTAATTTTGGTTTCGGCAAGGATTTATTTCTCTCGAATTACTTCATTGCCTAATTTGAATAGATCCGGTGAGAAAACATATAAAAACATTTTCTTGGTTCTAGAACACATAGATAATATATTAATTTTGGTTTCGGCAAGGATTTATTTCTCTCAGAATTACTTCATTGCCTAATTTGAATAGATCCGGTGAGAAAACATATAAAAACATTTTCTTGGTTCAAGAACACATAGATAAAATATTAATTTTGGTTCTGGCAAGGATTTATTTCTCTCAGAATTACTTCATTGCCTAATTTGAATAGATCCGGTGAGAAAACATATAAAAACATTTTCTTGGTTCAAGAACACATAGATAAAATATTAATTTTGGTTCTGGCAAGGATTTATTTCTCTCAGAATTACTTCATTGCCTAATTTGAATAGATCCGGTGAGAAAACATATAAAAACATTTTCTTGGTTCTAGAACACATAGATAATATATTAATTTTGGTTTCGGCAAGGATTTATTTCTCTCAGAATTACTTCATTGCCTAATTTGAATAGATCCGGTGAGAAAACATATAAAAACATTTTCTTGGTTCAAGAACACATAGATAAAATATTAATTTTGGTTCTGGCAAGGATTTATTTCTCTCAGAATTACTTCATTGCCTAATTTGAATAGATCCGGTGAGAAAACATATAAAAACATTTTCTTGGTTCAAGAACACATAGATAATATATTAATTTTGGTTCTGGCAAGGATTTATTTCTCTCAGAATTACTTCATTGCCTAATTTGAATAGATCCGGTGAGAAAACATATAAAAACATTTTCTTGGTTCTAGAACACATAGATAAAATATTAATTTTGGTTTCGGCAAGGATTTATTTCTCTCAGAATTACTTCATTGCCTAATTTGAATAGATCCGGTGAGAAAACATATAAAAACATTTTCTTGGTTCTAGAACACATAGATAATATATTAATTTTGGTTTCGGCAAGGATTTATTTCTCTCAGAATTACTTCATTGACTAATTTGAATAGATCCGGTGAGAAAACATATAAAAACATTTTCTCGGTTCAAGAACACATAGATAAAATATTAATTTTGGTTCTGGCAAGGATTTATTTCTCTCAGAATTACTTCATTGCCTAATTTGAATAGATCCGGTGAGAAAACATATAAAAACATTTTCTTGGTTCAAGAACACATAGATAAAATATTAATTTTGGTTTCGGCAAGGATTTATCTCTCTCAGAATTACTTCAATGCCTAATTTGAATAGATCCGGTGAGAAAACACATAAAAACATTTTCTTCGTTCTAGAACACATAGATAAAATATTAATTTTGGTTTCGGCATGGATTTATCTCTCTCAGAATTACTTCAATGCCTAATTTGAATAGATCCTGTGAGAAAATATATAAAAACATTTTCTTTGTTCAGGAACACATAGATAAAATATTAATTTTGGTTTCGGCAAGGATTTATCTCTCTCAGAATTACTTCAATGCCTAATTTGAATAGATCCGGTGAGAAAACATATAAAAACATTTTCTTCGTTCTAGAACACATAGATAAAATATTAATTTTGGTTTCGGCAAGGATTTATTTCTCTCAGAATTACTTCATTGCCTAATTTGAATAGATCCGGTGAGAAAACATATAAAAACATTTTCTTGGTTCTAGAACACATAGATAATATATTAATTTTGGTTTCGGCAAGGATTTATTTCTCTCAGAATTACTTCATTGCCTAATTTGAATAGATCCGGTGAGAAAACATATAAAAACATTTTCTTGGTTCAAGAACACATAGATAAAATATTAATTTTGGTTCTGGCAAGGATTTATTTCTCTCAGAATTACTTCATTGCCTAATTTGAATAGATCCGGTGAGAAAACATATAAAAACATTTTCTTGGTTCAAGAACACATAGATAAAATATTAATTTTGGTTCTGGCAAGGATTTATTTCTCTCAGAATTACTTCATTGCCTAATTTGAATAGATCCGGTGAGAAAACATATAAAAACATTTTCTTGGTTCTAGAACACATAGATAAAATATTAATTTTGGTTTCGGCAAGGATTTATTTCTCTCAGAATTACTTCATTGCCTAATTTGAATAGATCCGGTGAGAAAACATATAAAAACATTTTCTTGGTTCTAGAACACATAGATAATATATTAATTTTGGTTTCGGCAAGGATTTATTTCTCTCAGAATTACTTCATTGACTAATTTGAATAGATCCGGTGAGAAAACATATAAAAACATTTTCTCGGTTCAAGAACACATAGATAAAATATTAATTTTGGTTCTGGCAAGGATTTATTTCTCTCAGAATTACTTCATTGCCTAATTTGAATAGATCCGGTGAGAAAACATATAAAAACATTTTCTTGGTTCAAGAACACATAGATAAAATATTAATTTTGGTTTCGGCAAGGATTTATCTCTCTCAGAATTATTTCATTGCCTAATCTGAATAGATCCTGTGATAAAACGCATAAAAACGTTTTCTCGGTTCTAGAACACATAGATAATTTTTTTATTGTACCACCGCACATATTCATCATATTTAAGTTCTTAAATATTTAATTACTTTCTTTGACTGGTAAATAATAGTAAATCAGATTTGTTTTGCGGTAGGTCATTGGTAGCTGTTTTAATCCGTTTCGCCGATATGATTTGATGATAAGAAAATATGAGTAATTCAACTCGGAGCCGTTGAGTAATATTTTTTACACTATTTATATTTGCACTATTCTCCTCACCTGTGAACATTTTTATCAGAACCCATCAGCCATTCTTCCCTCTGGCTTTAATCAGGTTTATATGAGTAAGTTCTTGGGAATTCGAATTTTATTTATTTTATCTACGAGTATAGACTGTTCTCGTTCCACTTCTCTTGTCTTGAAATATAATTTAGTTTTTATTTTTAGTACGGCTCATTTTTTTGTTTGTTTTGTAATCATTTCTATGTTAGGATATGAGGACGTCCTTAGTAGGTCTGACATAGAAATAAATGCAATACGGGAGCCGCTATTAAAGAAACAAAGACAAACGAATTTGAAGTCTTCAACAGGAGAAACATACAAATATGACGGACAGAAGCATCAGCTGCAATCAATATATGACAAACACCAGCAGCAGTCAAAACATGAGTGGTAGCAGCAGAAGCGTCGGTAAAGCCACTCATTAAGCAAGTTACGTTCTAAGCTCTAAATTCACGACAGCGAATTGTCCTTAATTGACATTAGCCTAGTGAATTTTTTTTAATCATTTCACCCCAAGAAAGAAGCTTATCACTTGTGAAAAAATTCAATCCACGAATTACCACATCATGGCTTCCCCGTGCTTTTTCTACAAATACTTTCACGGTTTCTGCTCCAATGAACTTAGCTCACTGGTGACCCCATGTATGAATTTACACGAGTTACTAGACTAGCAACTAGGTCCCACCCTTTGACAGTAAAACAGATAAAATGTTACCGCAATTTCTACTCTAACAGCTTCCTTTCTCGACACTTCCCGCCTGTGGAAATCCTTTGAGCTCCTCTTTTTACTGATAACCATTTATTCAGAAAGAATCAAATATGAACGGCCATAGCCCTAAACGTTTCCCTAAACCAAATAAAGGTTTATAGACAGAATTATCAACATTTATTATTGGCCTCTCAGTAAAACAATATACATGCTTATAGACTCAATATTTACCTGTGAGAATTTCTAGGATGAGGATTTATCATTAATTACATTATTTATATTCGAACAATTTTCTTTAGGTGCATATTGATCTGGGTATTCTTAACTGGCCTCTTTATGTTATCTACGTGAATAGACTATTCAACTGCTCAGATCTGGTGATATCTCGTCTATTTTTTTTAGTTCCTATTGCTCACCTGTATAACAGCACAGTGATTGAACTCACAGTTGCTCACAAATATCCTAGAACTATTGCTCTGCTGATACTGACAAAGCGAACATTGCTTAGAAGGACTTCCAATCTGTGGAGTGCTGGGTAAGAAATGGCTCTTAAATTTTAATGCTTTAAGATACTGGGGAAATGTTTTGACAGAGGATGGAAAATGCGACACGGAGATCTAAATATCTACTAGCATGGCTAAAGACGCATTTCAGAAGATAAAAAGAGTACTGAAAGACAGGAAAATCTCATTACAAAAAAGAAGAAAGTACTGGATTGGTATGTAATATCTGTCCTTCTTTATGGAAGTGAATGCTGGACGATCTCATCAAAGATGAAGGAGAGGCTTGAGGCAGCAGAAATGTGATTTTACAGAAGGATGCTGAGGATACCATGGACAGAGCACCTGTGCAAAGATGAGGTATTGGAAAGGATGCGAACGAGAAGAAAACTGTTAATAAACATCAGGAAGAGACAAATGAGGTACCTGGGACACGTAATGAGATAGAGAGGCCTGTAGAACTCGATACTCATAGGTCGCATAAATGAAAGGAGATACAGGGGAAAGCAGAGTGAGAGGTACTTGATAGGGCTGAGCAAATGGTTGACCAAGCGGGGCTTAGAAGAGATACCAAGAGAAAAATAATTGAGAGCGAAGAGACAGCCAAGTGAAAGTCCATGATCGCCTACGTTCTAAAGGGACACGGCACATGAAGAAGAAAAATGTATTATGACTATAACAATTACATTTAGACTTTAGAAGATCAAGATTTAATAATACGGAAAATACGAGGGTCATTAAATAAGTTGAATATTTCGATATAAGAAATTCTGATACAGCGAGAAGCTTACTTTCTTTAAAATAAATTCCTTTACTTCTTTTTCAAAGGGATTTAACTTTTTTTTTCTTTTTTTTTTTTTGGCAGATTGAAAAAAAAACTTTGAGAGATTTGGAGATTAACAAAGATGGCCAACCAAGAAGCATACTCCAGGATTGAACAGGGATCAGTTATCAAGTTATTGGTTGCTGAAGGAGGCAAACCAGTTGAAATTCATAAGAGAATATCAACTGTGTATGGTACAACATGTTTCAGTCAACAAATGTCTACAAGTCGGCTAAATTGTTTAAAGAATGACGAAACAGTGATGAGTATGAAGAGAAGTTTAGGAGACCTACAGAAGTGAGGTCTCCTGTGGTGACTGAATCAGTCAATGAGCTCATTCAGTCTGACAGAAGGGTGAAGATTGATGACATTGCAAGGAGTTTGAGCTGGGCTGGGAACTGCTCCCTCTTCCCCCTTACAGTCCAGACCTTGCCAATTCAGACTTTCACCTGTTTGGTTCCTTGAAAGGGTTCACGAGTGGCACTATGTTTGAAAGTAACGATGAAGTCAAAAGTGCTGTGAGCAATTGGCTGAGACATTAATCCAAAGATTTGTACACTGAGAGAAAACGAAAGCTTGTGCACAGATGGAAAATATGTGTGACACTGCTGGGAGAATACGTTGAAAAATTAAAAGAAGTAAGCTTCTATCTGTATTAGAAGTTATTATACCGAAAAATTAATTTATTTATTGAATGACCCTCGTCGAAGTCTTTCTACCGAAAAATTCACCTTATTTCTTGAATGACCCTCGTAGAAGTCCTTATACCGAAAAAGTCACCTTATTTATTGAATAACTCTCGTTGAAGTCCTTATACCGAAAAATTCACCTTATTTATTGAATGACACTCGTAGAAGTCCTTATACCGAAAAATTCACCTTATTTTGAATGACCCTCGTAGAAGTCCTTATAGCGAAAATTTCATCTTATTTATTGAATGACTCTCGTAGAAGTCCTTATACCGAAAAGTTCACCTTATTTATTGAATGACCCTCGTAGAAGACCTTATAGCAAAAATTCACCTTATTTATTGAATGACCCTCGTATATTGGCGAGAAAGTGTTCTACAAAGCAGCAATTCTTGGAAAGAAGCGGTGTGAATGAAACATTAACTAATGGATCACGAATGGAATGGGAAAGATTCAAGTTGTACACCTAACATGGTGGGACACAGCTGCAAAAGTCAGACCTGTTATTGGTCATTAATATTTCTGTCAGATAGCATTTACTTGGGTCAGGAATATTAATACATAAATATTTACTTTGATAAAGATATGCAAATACAGGTTTTCATAGAAAAGGCTATCAGATGGTTGATGAATAGATAGTTATTTAAGATTAATAATTGAGTAGATAATCATATATTCCGTTCGTGAAAACATTTTAATTAGCTATTTATAGGTGAATCGCTAATCTTTTACCAAGTTTCGTGAATAGATCAACATTGAGCATTTATATTTAAGTCAGTAATCCTTAACATGTTTCGGGTATCTTGTTCTTTTCTTGAATCTTGTTTTTTTTTTCCTTGTATATTGTTCTTTTCTGGTATCTTGTTTTTTTTCTTGTATCTTGTTCTTTTCTTGTATCTTGTTTTTTTTCTTGTATCTTGTTCTTTTCTTGTATCTTGTTTTTTTTCTTGTATCTTGTTCTTTTCTTGTATCTTGTTTTTTTTCTTGTATCTTGTTCTTTTCTTGTATCTTGTTCTTTTCTTGTATCTTGTTTTTTTTCTTGTATCTTGTTCTTTTCTTGTATCTTGTTTTTTTTCTTGTATCTTGTTCTTTTCTTGTATCTTGTTTTTTTTTTCTTGTATCTTGTTCTTTTCTGGTATCTTGTTTTTTTTCTTGTATCTTGTTCTTTTCTTGTATCTTGTTTTTTTTCTTGTATCTTGTTTTTTTCTTGTATCTTGTTCTTTTCTTGTATCTTGTTTTTTTTCTTGTATCTTGTTCTTTTCTGGTATCTTGTTTTTTTTTTTCTTGTATCTTGTTTTTTCTTGTATCTTGTTCTTTTCTTGTATCTTGTTTTTTTCTTGTATCTTGTTCTTTTCTTGTATCTTGTTTTTTTTCTTGTATCTTGTTCTTTTCTTGTATCTTGTTTTTTTTTTCTTGTATCTTGTTTTTTCTTGTATCTTGTTTTTTTCTTGTATCTTGTTCTTTTCTTGTATCTTGTTCTTTTCTTGTATCTTGTTCTTTACCTTTTTTCTACCTACCCAACTGTCTTCACTCCTGTGTTCACATCTTTTTCTTGCTCTTTCTCTTTCGCCCCCTGTAGTTGGTTCATCTTTCTCTTCACTCTCCTGCTGCGTAAAAATTTAGCACTCTTATGTAGCCCCCTGCACATCAGTCGCGATACTGCCTTGCTTGGGGTGAAATGATTAATATATATATATATATATATATATATATATATATATATATATAATATTGAGTGTTCATAGGTCAGTCGAAAAACATTTTTAGTGGATGTATACATAAAAATTAGGCTTAAGGCCCATCACGTTGAATAGACCGGTTCTCGCTCGATCACCGATGTTAAGCAACGTTGATCCTTGTCAGTACTTAGATACAAGCGTATACTGACGGATGTGCGTTATGGTGCAGTGGAAATCGGCTCGGAAAGAGAAATCGGTGAGCCGAGTTCAAATTCCAGTTGAATACCCTGCATTCACTTAAGCACTAGTTACCTGGGGAAAGGTATTAATTCGCCCATTCCCTCCAGTTATGGGTTAAATAACAAGGGTAGGACTTGGGGACCCTGCTCTTAAAAACAAATCCCAATGAATCTTGAGGTTCGAAAAGAAAAATGTATTACTAGACACAAAACTTATTTAAACAACAATAAATTGTTGAAAGATAAAGGTATTATAAATAAATTAAGTTTAGTTGGCAATAAATGATCCGCCGAGGTTGATTTGCCATAAAAACAAAACAACCAACCAACATAAAAGCCATAAGCATTTCCTCGATTCGTGAATAGATAATCATTGAGTGTTTATATTTGAGGCGATAAACACTTCCCTTGTTATGAACAAATACATATGACCGTCTATATGTCCGTCTATAATCAATTCCTTAGTTCGTGATTAGATAAATACTGAAGGATTATTTATGCTTCAGTCATCATTTACATGTTTAGTCAATAGCTAAATATTGACCGTTCATATGCGAGTCGATAATTATATATTTGGTTCGTGAATTATTAAATATTGGGTGTTGGATTGCAGTCGATAATAATTACAAGCTTCAAGGAAAGGTAAGCATTGAGCGTTTTTATTTATGTCGATAATCATTTCCTTGGTTCGTGAATAGATGTGTGTTGTGCCGTTATATTTGAGACAATAATCCTATAATTGCTTGGTGAGTTGATAGATGTTAAGCGTCCACAAGTGAGTCGATTATCATTTCCTTGGGTCGTGAATAGGTAAATATTAAGTGTTTATATTTGAATCGATGATCATTTACTTGGTTCGTGAAGAGATGTGTGTTGTGCCGTTATATTTGAGACAATAATCCTATAATTGCTTCGTGAGTTGATAGATGTTAAGCGTCCACAAGTGAGTCGATTATCATTTCCTGGGATCGTGAACAGGTAAATATTAAGTGTTTATATTTGAATCGATGATCATTTACTTGGTTCGTGAAAAATTAAGTATGGAATATTTATAACTGAGCCGATAATAATTTAATTGGATTGAAAATAGATGAATATTGAGCATTAATTTGTAAGTCGATATTTGTTTTATGGTTCGTGAAAAGGTAAATATTTATATATGAGTCGATAATGATTTATATGGTTCGCGAATAAACAAGAAATTGAGAGTTTATTTGTTAGTCAATATTCATTTTATAGGTAACAGAATAGGGAAGAATTAGATGTTTATAACTGAGACGATAAGCGTTTCCTTATTTCGTAAATACCGAGAACTAATTTGTGAATTGATAATCAATTACTTGACTGCTTTATAGACGAATTTTAAGCGTTTATATTTGTTTCAATATATGGTTCGTGAATAAATAAATACTGAGCGTCTATATGTAAGTCAATAATCATTTATTTGGTTCTGGAATAAGTCTAAATTAGTTGTCGTTATTAGTATCGATTACCATTTACCTGCTCCAGGAATAGGAAATTATTAAATTAATGGGCGTTTTTATTTGAGATTAGCAGTATAGCCCGGCATTGATCGGGTGTAATGAAAGCTTTAAAACTAATCCATGGTCCTGGAGCTCAGGCCATGCCTAAAGAGTATTTGAAATAATAAATAATTACGACAATTTATCAATCGCACCTAGAGTATATATATATATATATATATATATATATATATATATATATATATATATATATATATATACTAGCAGTATAGCCCGGCGTTGCTCGGGTGTAATGAAAGCTTTAAAACTAATCCATGGTCCTTGAGCTCAGAATCTTTAAACGTTGGCACGAAAGACTCAAAAGTAATAGTTGTTTCCAGTTAAAGCGAAACCGTAGACTAAAAGAAAAATGAATGGATGTAAGTCAAATTTTGATTTCCTTGTATCGATATCAAATAAGTTTTTTCGTCGTAAACTGAATTTTGAAGGCTAAATAAGTACTCTGAGTAAAAGGTATCATGGCTGAGACTAAGAACTACAATTATACCTACTTAGAGCCAAACCTGAATCAAAAACTAAAATAAGAGGGCTGTAAAAATACAGACATACAGGCAGATAAACAAACACACACATACAAACATCTTGCCTTATATATATATATATATATATATATATATATATATATATATATATATTTACTAGCAGTATAGCCCGGCGTTGCACGGGTGTAAAGCAATCAAGTAATTGATTATCAATTCACAAATTAGTTCTCGGTATTTAAAAGAAGTTTGAGAGGATAATCGTCCTATGTTTTTAAATAAGTAATTATTGTGCGTTTATCTAAACCTATTTATAAATGGAACTTTGTCTGTGTGTGTGTGTCTGTGTGTCTGTGTGTGTCCGTTACCTATAGACTCCGAAATGTCTGAACCGATTTTCTTGAAAATTTACATAGTTGTACAATAAGCGTCTTCGAGTGTTCTTAGCTAGGTTTTGTGTCGAGGTACCCCCGCTAAATATCGAAAATCGATAATCTAAAAAATCAGGTTATAGAAGTAGTGGTCCGATTTTAATTAAATTTGATACACTCATAGACAAAGACATAAGAAACGATATTCAGAAGTTTCAAGGTTGCAGTTCTTACAATAATGCAGAAAATTGATAATATATATATATATATAAAAGGCAAGATGTTTGTATGTGTGTCTGTTTATCTGCCTGTATGTCTATTTTTTCAGTCCTTTTATTTTAGTTTTGCTTCGGGTTTGTCTCTAAGTAGGTACAATTGTAGTTCTTAGTCTCAGCCATGATACAATTTACTCAGAGGACTTATTTAGCCTTCAAAATATAATTTACGAGGAAAAAAACTTATTTGATATCGATACCAGGAAATCAGAATTTGACTTACATCCATTCATTTTTCTTTCAGCCTACGGTTTCGCTTTAACTTGAAACAACTATTGCTTTTTAGTCTTTCGTGCCAACGTCCAAAGAGTCTGAGCTCCAGGACCATGGATTAGTTTTAAAGCTTTCATTACACCCGAGCAACGCCGGGTTATACTGCTAGTATATATTTATATAAATTCTGAAGAAGCTTGTTAATGTCAAACATGTCAGATTGAACACACTTTTTAGTAGCTGCTCTTTCTATTCATAATAGAATTAGTAAAAAACAAACAGGAAAAGTGTTTTAAACTAGCATGTTTCACTTTTATACTTAAGTCATTTTTCCAACTTTCCTTATTCTATCATCGTATCAGATTTCAATTCATTTATTCAAGTCATATCCGTTGTAGGTTTCGGACGTTGTACGTTTCGGCCTTCTTCAGGTGCTAGAAATTTCGTACCGAATCTTTTATTTCGATCACTGAACTATGTCATTCTCATTTCATGTGTGATGCCACTTCCGGATGCTATGTAGTTATGTCCCTTTTCACGTCAACTCTCTAAGTTATTTATTCACCTCTGGTGTAGCCAGATATTGAACTCACAACTCTTTGGGTCAGCTCACTGGAACTAATCGAAGCTTATATCCACTGGGTTATGTTTATTTAAAGACACATCGTAAAAATAAAACGTTGGTTTGTTCTAGAGAAATAAAATAAAGAAAGAAAAAACATACACAGAGCCGAACAGAAGAAGAATAATTAAATTTTTATCAGATTCTCACCAAACTTTATACAAATATCCTTTAAACATGCTCCAGGACCATGGATTAGTTTTAAAGCTTTCGTTTCACCCAAGCAACGCCGGGCTATACTGCTAGTATATATATATATGTATATATATATATATATATATATTAGGTGCGATCGGTAAATTGTTGCAATTATTTTATTTTTTCAAATATTCTTTAGGCTGAGTCTGAGTTCCAGGAGCGTGGATTAGTTTTAAAGCTTTCATCACACCGGAGCAACGCCGGGCTATACTGCTAATATATATATATATATATATATATATATATATATATATTAGGTGCGATTGGTAAATTGTCGCAATTATTTTATTTTTTTCAAATATGTTTTATGCTCAGTTTGAGCTCCAGGACCATGGATTAGTTTTAAATCTTTCATTACACCCGAGCAACCCCGGTCTATACTGTTAGTATTTGAAACAAAAAGCATCTACCTGGTTGGTGACTAGAAATATAACTGAGAATACTGAATATTTATTTATTCTCAAAACAAGTAAATGATTATCACCTTAGATATTTATCTAAGGTGATAATCATTTACTTGTTTTGAGAATAAATAAATATTCAGTATTTATATTTTATTCCATAATCACTGACAGATCTCGAATAGGTAATTTTTTAGTGTTTGTAATTGAATCAATAATCTTGTTCTGCAAGAAGGTGAATATTGAACAATTATATTTGAGTAAATAATCATTCACATGGATCTGAATAGATAAATATTGAGTCACCATATGTGAGTCAGTCATCCTTTATTTGCGAAGTGAATAGTTAAACATTGGGTGAGTCTATATTCATTTGAAGGGTCTGTGAAAATGTAAATATTGGACGTTCTTACTTGAAGAACCTTTATCTGTGCTTTATAAACTACGCAAAGGCATTTGACAAAGTATGACAGAGAGACTTCATAGAGATGCTTGACAACCTTGACATTTTCGTAAAAAGGCATTAGGATAGTCAATAATCTATATTAGCTGCAAACCGCTTGTGTACGGTTAGGAGTTGAACTCAGCAAGTATGCAAAATTAGAAATTGATGTTAATCATTAATTTCGTGCAAGAATAGGTAAATAGTGTATATATATATATATATATGTCGATGTTATTTACTTCTTCTTCTATGTGCCCTGTCTCTTCAGGACGTAGGCGATCCTGACTTTCCACGTCTTTCTAACCGAAGTGAATCATAGCACACTTTCTCCTGTTACACAATGCAACCCTCGTTCCAACATCCACCTGATTAGGTCCTTCAAATATGTTATCCGTTGCTTTCCCTGTCTCTTTTTCCCTCTACTTGGCCTGTTAGTATCAGGTTCTCCAAGCCCTCCTTCCTCATTGCATAACCCAGGAACTTCAGCTGTCTCTTTCTGATGCTCAGTATTAATTTCATTTTTGTTTGCATCATTTGTAAGACCTCATCATTGCCAACATGCTCGATCCATGATATTCGCAGCATCCTTCTGTAGAACCGCATTTCAGTTGCTTCAAGTTTTTCCTTCATCTTTGTTGATATTGTCTAGCATTCACTGCCATATTGAAGAATTGACAACACATAGCAATCCAGTACCCTAGTCTTTGTTTCTAGCAAAATTATTCTGTTTATTAATACTTTACTCAACTTCTGGAATGCTTCTTCGACATACTAATTCGCCTTTGGATCTCTGTGTCGCACTTTCCATCTTCTGTTATAACACTTCCCAGGTATTTAAATTTTTGTACCTGCTTCATTCTAGTATCTCCGACCTGTATTTGGCATATTGGGCAATCCTTTTTACTGATGACTATGCATTCGGTTTTCTTGCAGTTTTTTGTAATCCTTTATTTTCGCTCTCTTCAGCTACCTTCTGTAGGAGGTCTTGTAGTTTCCTTTCTGTGTCTGCTATCAGCACTGTATCATCTGCGTACCTTAGGTTGTTTAAATTGTGGCTTCTGATGACAAATCCAGGCATAACTTCTTGGGTCCTCAAAATATTCTCGCCATACAAATTGAACAGATCCGGTGAAAAGACACATCCTTGTCTTACGCTTCTATCTATCTTTGTATATCTGTTGAATTCATTACCTCTGCGTAAGTTCGTGAAAATTTAAAAATTGTGTGTTTATATATAGATTGGTAATCATTTTCTCGGTACGGGAATAGATAAGTATTGAAACTTTATATTTGAGACGATAATCATTTAATTGTTTCTTGAGTAGATAAATATTGAGAGTCAATATGGGGGTCAATAAACATTTTCTTGGTTCGAGATTAAGGAGTTACCGAATGTTTGTATTTGAGTTGTTAATCATGTATCATGTTCGTGAATAGGTAAAGATTACATGTTCATATTTGAATTGAAAATCATTTACTTGGATCGTGAACATCTAAATATTGAACATTTATATCTGAGTCGATAAACATTTACTTAGTTCGTAAATAGCGGCATTTCCAACGTGAAAAGTCAGATATTGACTAAATGAGCCGATAGTCATTTAATTGGTTTGGAAATAGATAAGATTTGGGCGTATATATTGATGTCAATAATCATTTACATGGTGCGTAAATAGGTAAATAGTGAGCGTCCACACGTGAGTCGATAAGCGTTTAGATTCTTCCTGAATAGGTAAATAATGAGCGTGTACATTTGTGTCGATAAGCGTTTAGAATATTATTGAATAGGTAAATAGTGAGCGTTAACATTTGTGTCGATAAGCGTTTTGATTATTATTGAATAGGTAAATAGTGAGCGTTAACATTTGTGTCGATAAGCGTTTAGATTATTATTGAATAGGGAAATAGTGAGCGTTAACATTTGTGTCGATAAGCGTTTAGATTATTATTGAATAGGGAAATAGTGAGCGTTAACATTTGTGTCGATAAGCGTTTAGATTGTTATTGAATAGGGAAATAGTGAGCGTTAACATTTGTGTCTATAAGAGTTTAGATTATTATTGAATAGGTAAATAGCGAGCGTTAACATTCGTGTCGATAAGCGTATAGATTATTATTGAATAGGGAAATAGTGAGCGTTAAGAATTTCTGTCGATAAGCGTTTAGATTATTATTGAATAGTTTAATAGTGAGCGTTAACATTCGTGTCGATAAGCGTTTAGATTATTATTGAATAGGTAAATAGTGAGCGTTAACATTCGTGTCGATAAGCGTTTAGATTATTATTGAATAGGGAAATAGTGAGCGTTAACATTTGTGTCAATAAGAGTTTAGATTATTATTGAATAGGTAAATAGTGAGCGTTAACATTCGTGTCGATAAGCGTTTAGATTATTATTGAATAGGGAAATAGTGAGAGTTAACATTCGTGTCGATAAGCGTTTAGATTATTATTGAATAGGGAAATAGTGAGCGTTAACATTCGTGTCGATAAGCGTTTAGATTATTATTGAATAGGGAAATAGTGAGCGTTAACATTTGTGTCAATAAGAGTTTAGATTATTATTGAATAGGTAAATAGTGAGCGTTAACATTTGTGTCGATAAGCGTTTAGATTATTATTGAATAGGTAAATAGTGAGCCTTAACATTTGTGTCGATAGGCGTTTAGATTATTATTGAATAGGTAAATAGTGAGCGTTAACATTTGTGTCAATAAGCGTTTAGATTATTATTGAATAGGGAAATAGTGAGCGTTAACATTTGTGTTGATAAGCGTTTAGATTATTATTGAATAGGGAAATAGTGAGCGTTAACATTTGTATCAATAAGAGTTTAGATTATTATTGAATAGGGAAATAGTGAGCGTTAACATTTGTGTTGATAAGCGTTTAGAATATTATTGAATAGGGAAATAGTGAGCGTTAAAATTCGTGTCGATAAGCGTTTAGATTATTATTGAATAGGTAAATAGTGAGCGTTAACATTTGTGTCGATAAGCGTTTAGATTATTATTGAATAGGGAAATAGTGAGCGTTAACATTCGTGTCGATAAGCGTTTAGATTATTATTGAATAGGTAAATAGTGAGCGTTAACATTTGTGTCGATAAGCGTTTAGATTATTATTGAATAGGTAAATAGTGAGCGTTAACATTCGTGTCGATAAGCGTTTAGATTATTATTGAATAGGTAAATAGTGAGCGTTAACATTTGTGTCGATAAGCGATTAGATTATTATTGAATAGGTAAATAGTGAGCGTTAACATTCGTGTCGATAAGCGTTTAGATTATTATTGAATAGGGAAATAGTGAGCGTTAACATTTATGTCGATAAACGTTTAGATTATTATTGAATAGGGAAATAGTGAGCGTTAACATTTGTGTCTATAAGAGTTTAGATTATTTTTGAATAGGGAAATAGAGAGCGTTAACATTTGTGTCGATAAGCATTTAGATTACTATTGAATAGGGAAATATTGAGCGTTAACATTTGTGTCAATAAGAGTTTAGATTATTATTGAATAGGTAAATAGTGAGCGTTAACATTTGTGTCGATAAGCGTTTAGATTATTATTGAATAGGGAAATAGTGAGCGTTAACATTTGTGTCGATAAGTGTTTAGATTATTATTGAATAGGGAAATAGTGTGCGTTAACATTTGTGTCGATAAGCGTTTAGATTATTATTGAATAGGGAAATAGTGAGCGTTAACATTCGTGTCGATAAGCGTTTAGATTATAATTGAATAGGGAAATAGTGACCGTTAACATTCGTGTCGATAAGCGTTTAGATTATTATTGAATAGGTAAATAGTGAGCGTTAACATTCGTGTCGATAAGCGTTTAGATTATTATTGAATAGGGAAATAGTGAGCGTTAACATTCGTGTCGATAACCGTTTAGATTATTATTGAATAGGGAAATAGTGAGCATTAACATTCGTGTCAATAAGCGGTTAGATTATTATTGAATAGGGAAATAGTGAGCGTTAACATTTGTGTCAATAAGAGTTTAGATTATTATTGAATAGGGAAATAGTGAGCGTTAACATTTGTGTCAATAAGAGTTTAGATTATTATTGAATAGGTAAATAGTGAGCGTTAACATTTGTGTCGATAAGCGTTTAGATTATTATTGAATAGGTAAATAGTGAGCATTAACATTTGTGTTGATAAGCGTTTAGATTATGATTGAATAGGTAAATAGTGAGCGTTAACATGTGTCGATAAGCGTTTAGATTATTATTGAATAGGGAAATAGTGAGCGTTAACATTCGTGTCGATAAGCGTTTAGATTATTATTGAATAGGTAAATAGTGAGCTTTAACATTTGTGTCGATAAGCGTTTAGATTATTATTGAATAGGTAAATAGTGAGCGTTAACATTCGTGTCGATAAGCGTTTAGATTATTATTGAATAGGTAAATAGTGAGCGTTAACATTTGTGTCGATAAGCGTTTAGATTATTATTGAATAGGTAAATAGTGAGCGTTAACATTTTTGTCGATAAGCGTTTAGATTATTATTGAATAGGGAAATAGTGAGCATTAACATTTATGTCGATAAGCGTTTAGATTATTATTGAATAGGTAAATAGTGAGCTTTAACATTTGTGTCGATAAGCGTATAGATTATTATTGAATAGGGAAATAGTTAGCGTTAACATTTGTGTCGAAAAGCGTTTAGATTATTATTGAATAGGGAAATAGTGTGCATTAACATTTGTGTCGATAAGCGTTTAGATTATTAATGAATAGTGAAATAGTGAGCGTTAACATTTGTGTCATTAAGAGTTTAGTTTATTATTGAATAGGGAAATAGTGAGCGTTAACATTTGTGTCAATAAGAGTTTAGATTATTATTGAATAGGTAAATAGTGAGCGTTAACATTCGTGTCGATAAGCGTTTAGATTATTATTGAATAGGGAAATAGTGAGCGTTAAGAATTTGTGTCGATAAGCGTTTAGATTATTATTGAATAGTTAAATAGTGAGCGTTAACATTCCTGTCGATAAGCGTTTAGATTATTATTGAATAGGTAAATAGTGAGCGTTAACATTCGTGTCGATAATCGTTTAGATTATTATAGAATAGGGAAATAGTGAGCATTAACATTTGTGTCAATAAGAGTTTAGATTATTATTGAATAGGTAAATAGTGAGCGTTAACATTCGTGTCGATAAGCGTTTAGATTATTATTGAATAGGGAAATAGTGAGAGTTAACATTCGTGTCGATAAGCGTTTAGATTATTATTGAATAGGTAAATAGTGAGCGTTAACATTCGTGTCGATAAGCGTTTAGATTATTATTGAATAGGGAAATAGTGAGCGTTAACGTTTGTGTCAATAAGAGTTTAGATTATTATTGAATAGGTAAATAGTGAGCATTAACATTTGTGTCGATAAGCGTTTAGATTATTATTGAATAGGGAAATAGTGAGCATTAACATTTGTGTCGATAAGCATTTAGATTATTATTGAATAGGTAAATAGTGAGCGTTAACATTTGTGTCAATAAGCGTTTAGATTATTATTGAATAGGGAAATAGTGAGCGTTAACATTTGTGTCAATAAGCGTTTAGATTATTATTGAATAGGGAAATAGTGAGCGTTAACATTTGTGTCGATAAGCGTTTAGATTATTATTGAATAGGGAAATAGTGAGCGTTAACATTTGTATCAATAAGAGTTTAGATTATTATTGAATAGGGAAATAGTGAGCGTTAACATTTGTGTTGATAAGCGTTTAGAATATTATTGAATAGGGAAATAGTGAGCGTTAAAATTCGTGTCGATAAGCGTTTAGATTATTATTGAATAGGTAAATAGTGAGCGTTAACATTTGTGTCGATAAGCGTTTAGATTATTATTGAATAGGGAAATAGTGAGCGTTAACATTCGTGTCGATAAGCGTTTAGATTATTATTGAATAGGTAAATAGTGAGCGTTAACATTTGTGTCGATAAGCGTTTAGATTATTATTGAATAGGTAAATAGTGAGCGTTAACATTCGTGTCGATAAGCGTTTAGATTATTATTGAATAGGTAAATAGTGAGCGTTAATATTTGTGTCGATAAGCGATTAGATTATTATTGAATAGGTAAATAGTGAGCGTTAACATTCGTGTCGATAAGCGTTTAGATTATTATTGAATAGGGAAATAGTGAGCGTTAACATTTATGTCGATAAACGTTTAGATTATTATTGAATAGGGAAATAGTGAGCGTTAACATTTGTGTCTATAAGAGTTTAGATTATTTTTGAATAGGGAAATAGAGAGCGTTAACATTTGTGTCGATAAGCATTTAGATTATTATTGAATAGGGAAATATTGAGCGTTAACATTTGTGTCAATAAGAGTTTAGATTATTATTGAATAGGTAAATAGTGAGCGTTAACATTTGTGTCGATAAGCGTTTAGATTATTATTGAATAGGGAAATAGTGAGCGTTAACATTTGTGTCGATAAGTGTTTAGATTATTATTGAATAGGGAAATAGTGTGCGTTAACATTTGTGTCGATAAGCGTTTAGATTATTATTGAATAGGGAAATAGTGAGCGTTAACATTCGTGTCGATAAGCGTTTAGATTATAATTGAATAGGGAAATAGTGACCGTTAACATTCGTGTCGATAAGCGTTTAGATTATTATTGAATAGGTAAATAGTGAGCGTTAACATTCGTGTCGATAAGCGTTTAGATTATTATTGAATAGGGAAATAGTGAGCGTTAACATTCGTGTTGATAAGCACTTAGATTATTATTGAATAGGGAAATAGTGAGCGTTAACATTCGTGTCGATAAGCGTTTAGATTATTATTGAATAGGGAAATAGTGAGCGTTAACATTCGTGTCGATAAGCGTTTAGATTATTATTGAATAGGGAAATAGTGAGCATTAACATTCGTGTCAATAAGCGGTTAGATTATTATTGAATAGGGAAATAGTGAGCGTTAACATTTGTGTCAATAAGAGTTTAGATTATTATTGAACAGGGAAATAGTGAGCGTTAACATTTGTGTCAATAAGAGTTTAGATTATTATTGAATAGGTAAATAGTGAGCGTTAACATTTGTGTCGATAAGCGTTTAGATTATTATTGAATAGGTAAATAGTGAGCGTTAACATTTGTGTTGATAAACGTTTAGATTATTATTGAATAGGTAAATAGTGAGCGTTAACATGTGTCGATAAGCGTTTAGATTATTATTGAGTAGGGAAATAGTGAGCGTTAACATTCGTGTCGATAAGCGTTTAGATTATTATTGAATAGGTAAATAGTGAGCTTTAACATTTGTGTCGATAAGCGTTTAGATTATTATTGAATAGGTAAATAGTGAGCGTTAACATTCGTGTCGATAAGCGTTTAGATTATTATTGAATAGGTAAATAGTGAGCGTTAACATTTGTGTCGATAAGCGTTTAGATTATTATTGAATAGGTAAATAGTGAGCGTTAACATTTTTGTCGATAAGCGTTTAGATTATTATTGAATAGGGAAATAGTGAGCATTAACATTTATGTCGATAAGCGTTTAGATTATTATTGAATAGGGAAATAGTGAGCGTTAACATTTGTGTCAATAAGAGTTTAGATTATTATTAAATAGGGAAATAGAGAGCGTTAACATTCGTGTCGATAAGCGTTTAGATTATTATTGAATAGGGAAATATTGAGCGTTAACATTTGTGTCAATATGAGTTTAGATTATTATTGAATAGGTAAATAAAGAGCTTTAACATTTGTGTCAATAAGCGTTTAGATTATTATTGAATAGGGAAATAGTTAGCGTTAATATTTGTGTCGAAAAGCGTTTAGATTATTATTGAATAGGGAAATAGTGTGCATTAACATTTGTGTCGATAAGCGTTTAGATTATTAATGAATAGTGAAATAGTGAGCGTTAACATTTGTGTCATTAAGAGTTTAGTTTATTATTGAATAGGGAAATAGTGAGCGTTAACATTTGTGTCAATAAGAGTTTAGATTATTATTGAATAGGTAAATAGTGAGCGTTAACCTTCGTGTCGATAAGCGTTTAGATTATTATTGAATAGGGAAATAGTGAGCGTTAAGAATTTGTGTCGATAAGCGTTTAGATTATTATTGAATAGTTAAATAGTGAGCGTTAACATTCCTGTCGATAAGCGTTTAGATTATTATTGAATAGGTAAATAGTGAGCGTTAACATTCGTGTCGATAATCGTTTAGATTATTATAGAATAGGGAAATAGTGAGCGTTAACATTTGTGTCAATAAGAGTTTAGATTATTATTGAATAGGTAAATAGTGAGCGTTAACATTCGTGTCGATAAGCGTTTAGATTATTATTGAATAGGGAAATAGTGAGAGTTAACATTCGTGTCGATAAGCGTTTAGATTATTATTGAATAGGTAAATAGTGAGCGTTAACATTCGTGTCGATAAGCGTTTAGATTATTATTGAATAGGGAAATAGTGAGCGTTAACGTTTGTGTCAATAAGAGTTTAGATTATTATTGAATAGGTAAATAGTGAGCATTAACATTTGTGTCGATAAGCGTTTAGATTATTATTGAATAGGGAAATAGTGAGCATTAATATTTTTGGCGATAAGCATTTAGATTATTATTGAATAGGTAAATAGTGAGCGTTAACATTTGTGTCAATAAGCGTTTAGATTATTATTGAATAGGGAAATAGTGAGCGTTAACATTTGTGTCGATAAGCGTTTAGATTATTATTGAATAGGGAAATAGTGAGCGTTAACATTTGTATCAATAAGAGTTTAGATTATTATTCAATAGGGAAATAGTGAGCGTTAACATTTGTGTTGATAAGCGTTTAGATTATTATTGAATAGGGAAATAGTGAGCGTTAAAATTCGTGTCGATAAGCGTTTAGATTATTATTGAATAGGGAAATAGTAAGCGTTAACATTTGTGTCGATAAGCGTTTAGATTATTATTGAATAGGGAAAGAGTGAGCATTAACATTTGTGTCAATAAGCGTTTAGATTATTATTGAATAGGGAAATAGTGAGCATTAACATTTGTGTCAATAAGAGTTTAGATTATTATTGAATAGGGAAATAGTGAGCGTTAACATTTGTGTCGATAAGAGTTTAGATTATTATTGAATAGGTAAAAAGTGAGCGTTAACATTTGTGTCGATAAGCGTTCAGATTATTATTGAATAGGTAAATAGTGAGCGTTAACATTTGTGTCGATAAGCGTTTAGATTATTATTGAATAGGTAAATAGTGAGCGTTAACATTTGTGTCGATAAGCGTTTAGATTATTATTGAATAGGGAAATAGTGAGCGTTAACATTCGTGTCGATAAGCGTTTAGATTATTATTGAATAGGTAAATAGTGAGCGTTAACATTTGTGTCGATAAGCGTTTAGATTATTATTGAATAGGTAAATAGTGAGCGTTAACATTTGTGTCGATAAGCGTTTAGATTAATATTGAATAGGTAAATAGTGAGCGTTAACATTTGTGTCGATAAGCGTTTAGATTATTATTGAATAGGTAAATAGTGAGCGTTAACATTCGTGTCGATAAGCGTTTAGATTATTATTGAATAGGGAAATAGTGAGCGTTAACATTTATGTCGATAAGCGTTTAGATTATTATTGAATAGGGAAATAGTGAGCGTTAACATTTGTGTCTATAAGAGTTTAGATTATTATTGAATAGGGAAATAGAGAGCGTTAACATTTGTGTCGATAAGCATTTAGGTTATTATTGAATAGGGAAATATTGAGCGTTAACATTTGTGTCAATACGAGTTTAGATTATTATTGAATAGGTAAATAGTGAGCGTTAACATTTGTGTCGATAAGCGTTTAGATTATTATTGAATAGGGAAATAGTGAGCATTAACATTCGTGTCAATAAGCGTTTAGATTATTATTGAATAGGGAAATAGTGAGCGTTAACACTTGTGTCAATAAGAGTTTAGATTATTATTGAATAGGGAAATAGTGAGCGTTAATATTTGTGGCAATAAGAGTTTAGATTATTATTGAATAGGTAAATAGTGAGCGTTAACATTTGTGTTGATAAGCGTTTAGATTATTATTGAATAGGTAAATAGTGAGCGTTAACATGTGTCGATAAGCGTTTAGATTATTATTGAATAGGGAAATAGTGAGCGTTAACATTCGTGTCGATAAGCGTTTAGATTATTATTGAATAGGTAAATAGTGAGCTTTAACATTTGTGTCGATAAGCGTTTAGATTATTATTGAATAGGTAAATAGTGAGCGTTAACATTCGTGTCGATAAGCGTTTAGATTATTATTGAATAGGTAAATAGTGAGCGTTAACATTTGTGTCGATAAGCGTTTAGATTATTATTGAATAGGTAAATAGTGAGCGTTAAAATTTTTGTCGATAAGCGTTTAGATTATTATTGAATAGGGAAATAGTGAGCATTAACATTTATGTCGATAAGCGTTTAGATTATTATTGAATAGGGAAATAGTGAGCGTTAACATTTGTGTCAATAAGAGTTTAGATTATTATTAAATAGGGAAATAGAGAGCGTTAACATTTGTGTCGATAAGCGTTTAGATTATTATTGAATAGGTAAATAGTGAGCGTTAACATTTGTGTCAATAAGAGTTTAGATTATTATTAAATAGGGAAATAGAGAGCGTTAACATTTGTGTCGATAAGCGTTTAGATTATTATTGAATAGGGAAATATTGAGCGTTAACATTTGTGTCAATATGAGTTTAGATTATTATTGAATAGTTAAATAGTGAACTTTAACATTTGTGTCGATAAGCGTTTAGATTATTATTGAATAGGGAAATAGTTAGCGTTAACATTTGTGTCGAAAAGCGTTTAGATTATTATTGAATAGGGAAATAGTGTGCATTAACATTTGTGTCGATAAGCGTTTAGATTATTAATGAATAGTGAAATAGTGAGCGTTAACATTTGTGTCATTAAGAGTTTAGTTTATTATTGAATAGGGAAATAGTGAGCGTTAACATTTGTGTCAATAAGAGTTTAGATTATTATTGAATAGGTAAATAGTGAGCGTTAACATTCGTGTCGATAAGCGTTTAGATTATTATTGAATAGGGAAATAGTGAGCGTTAAGAATTTGTGTCGATAAGCGTTTAGATTATTATTGAATAGTTAAATAGTGAGCGTTAACATTCCTGTCGATAAGCGTTTAGATTATTATTGAATAGGTAAATAGTGAGCGTTAACATTCGTGTCGATAATCGTTTAGATTATTATAGAATAGGGAAATAGTGAGCGTTAACATTTGTGTCAATAAGAGTTTAGATTATTATTGAATAGGTAAATAGTGAGCGTTAACATTCGTGTCGATAAGCGTTTAGATTATTATTGAATAGGGAAATAGTGAGAGTTAACATTCGTGTCGATAAGCGTTTAGATTATTATTGAATAGGTAAATAGTGAGCGTTAACATTCGTGTCGATAAGCGTTTAGATTATTATTGAATAGGGAAATAGTGAGCGTTAACGTTTGTGTCAATAAGAGTTTAGATTATTATTGAATAGGTAAATAGTGAGCATTAACATTTGTGTCGATAAGCATTTAGATTATTATTGAATAGGGAAATAGTGAGCATTAACATTTGTGTCGATAAGCATTTAGATTATTATTGAATAGGTAAATAGTGAGCGTTAACATTTGTGTCAATAAGCGTTTAGATTATTATTGAATAGGGAAATAGTGAGCGTTAACATTTGTGTCGATAAGCGTTTAGATTATTATTGAATAGGGAAATAGTGAGCGTTAACATTTGTATCAATAAGAGTTTAGATTATTATTCAATAGGGAAATAGTGAGCGTTAACATTTGTGTTGATAAGCGTTTAGATTATTATTGAATAGGGAAATAGTGAGCGTTAAAATTCGTGTCGATAAGCGTTTAGATTATTATTGAATAGGGAAATAGTAAGCGTTAACATTTGTGTCGATAAGCGTTTAGATTATTATTGAATAGGGAAAGAGTGAGCGTTAACATTTGTGTCAATAAGCGTTTAGATTATTATTGAATAGGGAAATAGTGAGCATTAACATTTGTGTCAATAAGAGTTTAGATTATTATTGAATAGGGAAATAGTGAGCGTTAACATTTGTGTCAATAAGAGTTTAGATTATTATTGAATAGGTAAATAGTGAGCGTTAACATTTGTGTTGATAAGAGTTTAGATTATTATTGAATAGGTAAATAGTGAGCGTTAACATTTGTGTCGATAAGCGTTCAGATTATTATTGAATAGGTAAATAGTGAGCGTTAACATTTGTGTCGATAAGCGTTTAGATTATTATTGAATAGGTAAATAGTGAGCGTTAACATTTGTGTCGATAAGCGTTTAGATTATTATTGAATAGGGAAATAGTGAGCGTTAACATTCGTGTCGATAAGCGTTTAGATTATTATTGAATAGGTAAATAGTGAGCATTAACATTTGTGTCGATAAGCGTTTAGATTATTATTGAATAGGTAAATAGTGAGCGTTAACATTTGTGTCGATAAGCGTTTAGATTATTATTGAATAGGTAAATAGTGAGCGTTAACATTTGTGTCGATAAGCGTTTAGATTATTATTGAATAGGTAAATAGTGAGCGTTAACATTCGTGTCGATAAGCGTTTAGATTATTATTGAATAGGGAAATAGTGAGCGTTAACATTTATGTCGATAAGCGTTTAGATTATTATTGAATAGGGAAATAGTGAGCGTTAACATTTGTGTCTATAAGAGTTTAGATTATTATTGAATAGGGAAATAGAGAGCGTTAACATTTGTGTCGATAAGCATTTAGGTTATTATTGAATAGGGAAATATTGAGCGTTAACATTTGTGTCAATAAGAGTTTAGATTATTATTGAATAGGTAAATAGTGAGCGTTAAAATTTGTGTCGATAAGCGTTTAGATTATTATTGAATAAGGAAATAGTGAGCGTTAACATTTGTGTCGATAAGTGTTTAGATTATTATTGAATAGGGAAATAATGTGCATTAACATTTGTGTCGATAAGCGTTTAGATTATTATTGAATAGGGAAATAGTGAGCGTTAACATTTGTGTCGATAAGAGTTTAGATTATTATTGAATAGGGAAATAGTGAGCGTTAACATTTGTGTCGATAAGCGTTTAGATTATTATTGAATAGGGAAATAGTTAGCGTTAACATTCGTGTCGATAAGCGTTTAGATTATTATTGAATAGGGAAATAGAGAGCGTTGACATTCGTGTCGATAAGCGTTTAGATTATTATTGAATAGGTAAATAGTGAGCGTTAACATTCGTGTCGATAAGCGTTTAGATTATTATTGAATAGGGAAATAGTGAGCGTTAACATTCGTGTCGATAAGCGCTTAGATTATTATTGAATAGGGAAATAGTGAGCGTTAACATTCGTGTCGATAAGCGTTTAGATTATTATTGAATAGGGAAATAGTGAGCGTTAACATTCGTGTCGATAAGCGTTTAGATTATTATTGAATAGGGAAATAGTGAGCGTTAACATTCGTGTCAATAAGAGTTTAGATTATTATTGAATAGGGAAATAGTGAGCGTTAACATTTGTGTCAATAAGAGTTTAGATTATTATTGAATATGTAAATAGTGAGCGTTAACATTTGTGTCCATAAGCGTTTAGATTATTATTGAATAGGTAAATAGTGAGCGTTAACATTTGTGTTGATAAGCGTTTAGATTATTATTGAATAGGTAAATAGTGAGCGTTAACATGTGTCGATAAGCGTTTAGATTATTATTGAATAGGGAAATAGTGAGCGTTAACATTCGTGTCGATAAGCGTTTAGATTATTATTGAATAGGTAAATAGTGAGCTTTAACATTTGTGTCGATAAACGTTTAGATTATTATTGAATAGGTAAATAGTGAGCGTTAACATTCGTGTCGATAAGCGTTTAGATTATTATTGAATAGGTAAATAGTGAGCGTTAACTTTCGTATTGATAAGCGCTTAGATTATTATTGAATAGGGAAATAGTGAGCGTTAACATTCGTGTCGATAAGCGTTTAGATTATTATTGAATAGGGAAATAGTGAGCGTTAACATTCGTGTCGATAAGCGTTTAGATTATTATTGAATAGGGAAATAGTGAGCGTTAACATTTGTGTCAATAAGCGTTTAGATTATTATTGAATAGGGAAATAGTGAGCGTTAACATTTGTGTCAATAAGAGTTTAGATTATTATTGAATAGGGAAATAATGAGCGTTAACATTTGTGTCAATAAGAGCTTAGATTATTATTGAATAGGTAAATAGTGAGCGTTTACATTTGTGTCAATAAGCGTTTAGATTATTATTGAATAGGTAAATAGTGAGCGTTAACATTTGTGTTGATAAGCGTTTAGATTATTATTGAATAGGTAAATATTGAGCGTTAACATGTGTCGATAAGCGTTTAGATTATTATTGAATAGGGAAATAGTGAGCGTTAACATTCGTGTCGATAAGCGTTTAGATTATTATTGAATAGGTATAGAGTGAGCTTTAACATTTGTGTCGATAAGCGTTTAGATTATTATTGAATAGGTAAATAGTGAGCGTTAACATTCGTGTCGATAAGCCTTTAGATTATTATTGAATAGGTAAATAGTGAGCGTTAACATTCGTGTCGATAAGCCTTTAGATTATTATTGAATAGGTAAATAGTGAGCGTTAACATTTGTGTCGATAAGCGTTTAGATTATTATTGAATAGGTAAATAGTGAGCGTTAACATTTGTGTCGATAAGCGTTTAGATTATTATTGAATAGGGAAATAGTGAGCATTAATATTTATATCGATAAGCGTTTAGATTATTATTGAATAGGGAAATAGTGAGCGTTAACATTTGTGTCAATAAGAGTTTAGATTATTATTAAATAGGGAAATAGGGAGCGTTAACATTTGTGTCGATAAGCGTTTAGATTATTATTGAATAGGGAAATAGTGAGCGTTAACATTTGTGTCGACAAGCGTTTAGATTATTATTGAATAGGGAAATAGTGTGCGTTAACATTTGTGTCGATAAGCGTTTAGATTATTAATGAATAGTGAAATAGTGAGCGTTAACATTTGTGTCGTTAAGAGATTAGTTTATTATTGAATAGGGAAATAGTCAGCGTTAACATTTGTGTCGATAAGCGTTTAGATTATTATCGAATAGGGAAATAGTGAGCGTTAACATTCGTGTCGATAAGCGTTTAGATTATTATTGAATAGGTAAATAATGAGCGTTAACATTCGTGTCGATAAGCGTTTAGATTATTATTGAATAGGGAAATAGTGAGCGTTAACATTTGTGTCGATAAGTGTTTAGATTATTATTGAATAGGGAAATAGTGTGCGTTAACATTTGTGTCGATAAGCGTTTAGATTATTATTGAATAGGGAAATAGTGAGCGTTAACATTTGTGTCGATAAGAGTTTAGATTATTATTGAATAGGGAAATAGTGAGCGTTAACATTTGTGTCGATAAGCGTTTAGATTATTATTGAATAGGGAAATAGTGAGCGTTAACATTCGTGTCGATAAGCGTTTAGATTATTATTGAATAGGGAAATAGTGAGCGTTAACATTCGTGTCGATAAGCGTTTAGATTATTATTGAATAGGTAAAAAGTGAGCGTTAATATTCGTGTCGATAAGCATTTAGATTATTATTGAATAGGGAAATAGTGAGCGTTAACTTTCGTATTGATAAGCGCTTAGATTATTATTGAATAGGGAAATAGTGAGCGTTAACATTCGTGTCGATAAGCGTTTAGATTATTATTGAATAGGGAAATAGTGAGCGTTAACATTCGTGTCGATAAATGTTTAGATTATTATTGAATAGGGAAATAGTGAGCGTTAACATTTGTGTCAATAAGCGTTTAGATTATTATTGAATAGGGAAATAATGAGCGTTAACATTTGTGTCAATAAGAGTTTAGATTATTATTGAATAGGGAAATAGTGAGCGTTAATATTTGTGTCAATAAGAGTTTAGATTATTATTGAATAGGTAAATAGTGAGCGTTTACATTTGTGTCAATAAGCGTTTAGATTATTATTGAATAGGTAAATAGTGAGCGTTAACATTTGTGTTGATAAGCGTTTAGATTATTATTGAATAGGTAAATATTGAGCGTTAACATGTGTCGATAAGCGTTTAGATTATTATTGAATAGGGAAATAGTGAGCGTTAACATTCGTGTCGATAAGAGTTTAGATTATTATTGAATAGGTATAGAGTGAGCTTTAACATTTGTGTCGATAAGCGTTTAGATTATTATTGAATAGGTAAATAGTGAGCGTTAACATTCGTGTCGATAAGCCTTTAGATTATTATTGAATAGGTAAATAGTGAGCGTTAACATTTGTGTCGATAAGCGTTTAGATTATTATTGAATAGGTAAATAGTGAGCGTTAACATTTGTGTCGATAAGCGTTTAGATTATTATTGAATAGGGAAATAGTGAGCATTAACATTTATGTCGATAAGCGTTTAGATTATTATTGAATAGGGAAATAGTGAGCGTTAACATTTGTGTCAATAAGAGTTTAGATTATTATTAAATAGGGAAATAGCGAGCGTTAACATTTGTGTCGATAAGCGTTCAGATTATTATTGAATAGGGAAATATTGAGCGTTAACATTTGTGTCAATAAGAGTTTAGATTATTATTGAATAGGTAAATAGTGAGCGTTAACATTTGTGTCGATAAGCGTTTAGATTATTATTGAATAGGGAAATAGTGAGCGTTAACATTTGTATCGACAAGCGTTTAGATTATTATTGAACAGGGAAATAGTGTGCGTTAACATTTGTGTCGATAAGCGTTTAGATTATTAATGAATAGTGAAATAGTGAGCGTTAACATTTGTGTCGTTAAGAGTTTAGTTTATTATTGAATATGGATATAGTGAGCGTTAACATTTGTGTCGATAAGCGTTCAGATTATTATTAAATAGGGAAATAGTGAGCGTTAACATTTGTGTCGATAAGCGTTTAGAATATTATTGAATAGGGAAATAGTGAGCGTTAACATTCGTGTCGATAAGCGTTTAGATTATTATTGAATAGGTAAATAATGAGCGTTAACATTCGTGTCGATAAGCGTTTAGATTATTATTGAACAGGGAAATAGTGAGCGTTAACATTCGTGTCGATAAGCGTTTAGATTATTATTGAATAGGGAAATACTGAGCGTTAACATTCGTGTCGATAAGCGTTTAGATTATTATTGAATAGGGAAATAGTGAGCGTTAACATTCGTGTCGATAAGCGTTTAGATTATTATTGAATAGGGAAATAGTGAGCGTTAACATTTGTGTCGATAAGCGTTTAGATTATTATTGAATAGGTAAATAGTGAGCGTTAACATTTGTGTCGATAAGCGTTTAGATTATTATTGAATAGGGTAATAGTGAGCGTTAACATTTGTGTCGATAAGAGTTTAGATTATTATTGAATAGGTAAATAGTGAGCGTTAACATTCGTGTCGATAAGCGTTTAGATTATTATTGAATAGTTAAATAGTGAGTGTTAACATTTGTGTTGATAAGTGTTTAGATTATTATTGAATAGGTAAATAGTGAGCGTTAACATTTTTGTCGATAAGCGTTTAGATTATTATTGAATAGGTAAATAGTGAGCGTTAACATTTGTGTCAATAAGCGTTTAGATTATTATTGAATAGGGAAATATTGAGCGTTAACATTCGTGTCGATAAGCGTTTAGATTATTATTGAATAGGGAAATAGTGAGAGTTAACATTCGTGTCGATAAGCGTTTAGATTATTATTGAATAGGTAAATAGTGAGCGTTAACATTCGTGTCGATAAGCGTTTAGATTATTATTGAATAGGTAAATAGTGAGCGTTAACATTTGTGTCGATAAGCGTTTAGATTATTATTGAATAGGTAAATAGTGAGCGTTAACATTTGTGTCGATAAGCGTTTAGATTATTATTGAATAGGGAAATAGTGAGCATTAACATTCGTGTAGATAAGAGTTTAGATTATTATTGAATAGGGAAATAGTGAGCATTAACATTTGTGTCGATAAGCGTTTAGATTATTATTGAATAGGGAAATAGTGAGCGTTAACATTTGTGTCGATAAGCGTTTAGATTATTATTGAATAGGGAAATAGTGAGCGTTAACATTCGTGTAGATAAGCGTTTAGATTATTATTGAATAGGGAAATAGTGAGCGTTAACATTTGTGTCGATAAGCGTTTAGATTATTATTGAATAGGTAAATAGTGAGCGTTAACATTTGTGTTGATAAGCGTTTAAATTATTATTGAACAGGTAAATAGTGAGCGTTAACATTTGCGTCGATAAGCGTTTAGATTATTATTGAATAGGTAAATAGTGAGCGTTAACATTTGTGTCGATAAGCTTTTAGATTATTATTGAATAGGTAAATAGTGAGCGTTAACATTTGTGTCGATAAGCGTGTAGATTATTATTGAATAGGGAAATAGTGAGCGTTAACATTTGTGTCAATAAGCGTTTAGATTATTATTGAATAGGGAAATAGTGAGCGTTAACATTCGTGTCGATAAGCGTTTAGATTATTATTGAATAGGTAAATAGTGAGCGTTAACATTCGTGTCGATAAGCGTTTAGATTATTATTGAATAGGTAAATAGTGAGCGTTAACATTTGTCTCGATAAGCGTTTAGATTATTATTGAATAGGGAAATAGTGAGCGTTAACATTCGTGTCGATAAGCGTTTAGATTATTATTGAATAGGGAAATAGTGAGCGTTAACATTCTTGTCGATAAGCGTTTAGATTATTATTGAATAGGGAAATAGTGAGCGTTAACATTTGTGTCAATAAGCGTTTAGATTATTATTGAATAGGGAAATAGTGAGCGTTAACATTTGTGTCAATAAGAGTTTAGATTATTATTGAATAGGGAAATAGTGAGCGTTAACATTTGTGTCAATAAGAGTTTAGATTATTATTGAATAGGTAAATAGTGAGCGTTTACATTTGTGTCAATAAGCGTTTAGATTATTATTGAATAGGTAAATAGTGAGCGTTAATATTTGTGTTGATAAGCGTTTAGATTATTATTGAATAGGTAAATATTGAGCGTTAACATGTGTCGATAAGCGTTTAGATTATTATTGAATAGGGAAATAGTGAGTGTTAACATTCGTGTCGATAAGCGTTTAGATTATTATTAAATAGGTATATAGTGAGCTTTAACATTTGTGTCGATAAGCGTTTAGATTATTATTGAATAGTAAATAGTGAGCGTTAACATTCGTGTCGATAAGCCTTTAGATTATTATTGAATAGGTAAATAGTGAGCGTTAACATTTGTGTCGATAAGCGTTTAGATTATTATTGAATAGGTAAATAGTGAGCGTTAACATTTGTGTCGATAAGCGTTTAGATTATTATTGAATAGGGAAATAGTGAGCGTTAGCATTTGTGTCGACAAGCGTTTAGATTATTATTGAACAGGGAAATAGTGTGCGTTAACATTTGTGTCGATAAGCGTTTAGATTATTAATGAATAGTGAAATAGTGAGCGTTAACATTTGTGTCGTTAAGGGTTTAGTTTATTATTGAATAGGGAAAGAGTGAGCGTTAACATTTGTGTCGATAAGCGTTCAGATTATTATTAAATAGGGAAATAGTGAGCGTTAACATTTGTGTCGATAAGCGTTTAGATTATTATTGAATAGGGAAATATTGAGCGTTAACATTCGTGTCGATAAGCGTTTAGATTATTATTGAATAGGTAAATAATGAGCGTTAACATTCGAGTCGATAAGCGTTTAGATTATTATTGAATAGGGAAATAGTGAGCGTTAACATTCGTGTCGATAAGCGTTTAGATTATTATTGAATAGGGAAATACTGAGCGTTAACATTCGTGTCGATAAGCGTTTAGATTATTATTGAATAGGGAAATAGTGAGCGTTAACATTTGTGTCAATAAGCGTTTAGATTATTATTGAATAGGGAAATAGTGAACGTTAATATTTGTGTCAATAAGAGTTTAGATTATTATTGAATAGGGAAATAGTGAGCGTTAACATTTGTGTCAATAAGAGTTTAGATTATTATTGAATAGGTAAATAGTGAGCGTTTACATTTGTGTCAATAAGCGTTTAGATTATTATTGAATAGGTAAATAGTGAGCGTTAACATTTGTGTTGATAAGCCTTTAGATTATTATTGAATAGGTAAATATTGAGCGTTAACATTTGTGTTGATAAGCCTTTAGATTATTATTGAATAGGTAAATAGTGAGCGTTAACATGTGTCGATAAGCGTTTAGATTATTATTGAATAGGGAAATAGTGAGCGTTAACATTCGTGTCGATAAGCGTTTAGATTATTATTGAATAGGGAAATAGTGAGCGTTAACATTCGTGTAGATAAGCGTTTAGATTATTATTGAATAGGGAAATAGTGAGTGTTAACATTTGTGTCGATAAGCGTTTAGATTATTATTGAATAGGTAAATAGTGAGCGTTAACATTTGTGTCGATAAGCATTTAAATTATTATTGAACAGGTAAATAGTGAGCGTTAACATTTGCGTCGATAAGCGTTTAGATTATTATTGAATAGGTAAATAGTGAGCGTTAACATTTGTGTCGATAAGCGTTTAGATTATTATTGAATAGGTAAATAGTGAGCGTTAACATTTGTGTCGATAAGCGTTTAGATTATTATTGAATAGGTAAATATTGAGCGTTAACATTTGTGTCAATAAGCGTTTAGATTATTATTGAATAGGGAAATAGTGAGCGTTAACATTCGTGTCGATAAGCGTTTAGATTATTATTGAATAGGTAAATAGTGAGCGTTAACATTCGTGTCGATAAGCGTTTAGATTATTATTGAATAGGTAAATAGTGAGCGTTAACATTTGTGTCGATAAGCGTTTAGATTATTATTGAATAGGGAAATAGTGAGCGTTAACATTCGTGTCGATAAGCGTTTAGATTATTATTGAATAGGGAAACAGTGAGCGTTAACATTCGTGTCGATAAGCGTTTAGATTATTATTGAATAGGGAAATAGTGAGCGTTAACATTTGTGTCAATAAGCGTTTAGATTATTATTGAATAGGGAAATAGTGAGCGTTAACATTTGTGTCGATAAGCGTTTAGATTATTATTGAATAGGGAAATAGTGAGCGTTAACATTCGTGTCGATAAGCGTTTAGATTATTATTGAATAGGGAAATAGTGAGCGTTAACATTCGTGTCGATAAGCGTTTAGATTATTATTGAATAGGGAAATAGTGAGCGTTAACATTCGTGTCGATAAGCGTTTAGATTATTATTGAATAGGGAAATAGTGAGCGTTAACATTTGTGTCAATAAGCGTTTAGATTATTATTGAATAGGGAAATAGTGAGCGTTAACATTTGTGTCAATAAGAGTTTAGATTATTATTGAATAGGGAAATAGTGAGCGTTAACATTTGTGTCAATAAGAGTTTAGATTATTATTGAATAGGTAAATAGTGAGCGTTTACATTTGTGTCAATAAGCGTTTAGATTATTATTGAATAGGTAAATAGTGAGCGTTAATATTTGTGTTGATAAGCGTTTAGATTATTATTGAATAGGTAAATATTGAGCGTTAACATGTGTCGATAAGCGTTTAGATTATTATTGATTAGGGAAATAGTGAGCGTTAACATTCGTGTCGATAAGCGTTTAGATTATTATTGAATAGGTATATAGTGAGCTTTAACATTTGTGTCGATAAGCGTTTAGATTATTATTGAATAGTAAATAGTGAGCGTTAACATTCGTGTCGATAAGCCTTTAGATTATTATTGAATAGGTAAATAGTGAGCGTTAACATTTGTGTCGATAAGCGTTTAGATTATTATTGAATAGGTAAATAGTGAGCGTTAACATTTGTGTCGATAAGCGTTTAGATTATTATTGAATAGGGAAATAGTGAGCATTAACATTTATGTCGATAAGCGTTTAGATTATTATTGAATAGGGAAATAGTGAGCGTTAACATTTGTGTCAATAAGAGTTTAGATTATTATTAAATAGGGAAATAGAGAGCGTTAACATTTGTGTCGATAAGCGTTTAGATTATTATTGAATAGGGAAATATTGAGCGTTAAAATTTGTGTCAATAAGAGTTTAGATTATTATTGAATAGGTAAATAGTGAGCGTTAACATTTGTGTCGATAAGCGTTTAGATTATTATTGAATAGGGAAATAGTGAGCGTTAGCATTTGTGTCGACAAGCGTTTAGATTATTATTGAACAGGGAAATAGTGTGCGTTAACATTTGTGTCGATAAGCGTTTAGATTATTAATGAATAGTGAAATAGTGAGCGTTAACATTTGTGTCGTTAAGGGTTTAGTTTATTATTGAATAGGGAAAGAGTGAGCGTTAACATTTGTGTCGATAAGCGTTCAGATTATTATCAAATAGGGAAATAGTGAGCGTTAACATTTGTGTCGATAAGCGTTTAGATTATTATTGAATAGGGAAATAGTGAGCGTTAACATTCGTGTCGATAAGCGTTTAGATTATTATTGAATAGGTAAATAATGAGCGTTAACATTCGTGTCGATAAGCGTTTAGATTATTATTGAATAGGGAAATAGTGAGCGTTAACATTCGTGTCGATAAGCGTTTAGATTATTATTGAATAGGGAAATAGTGAGCGTTAACATTTGTGTCAATAAGCGTTTAGATTATTATTGAATAGGGAAATAGTGAGCGTTAACATTCGTGTCGATAAGCGTTTAGATTATTATTGAATAGGTAAATAGTGAGCGTTAACATTCGTGTCGATAAGCGTTTAGATTATTATTGAATAGGTAAATAGTGAGCGTTAACATTTGTGTCGATAAGCGTTTAGATTATTATTGAATAGGGAAATAGTGAGCGTTAACATTCGTGTCGATAAGCGTTTAGATTATTATTGAATAGGGAAATAGTGAGCGTTAACATTCGTGTCGATAAGCGTTTAGATTATTATTGAATAGGGAAATAGTGAGCGTTAACATTTGTGTCAATAAGCGTTTAGATTATTATTGAATAGGGAAATAGTGAGCGTTAAAATTTGTGTCAATAAGAGTTTAGATTATTATTGAATAGGGAAATAGTGAGCGTTAACATTCGTGTCGATAAGTGTTTAGATTATTATTGAATAGGGAAATAGTGAGGCGTTAACATTCGTGTCGATAAGCGTTTAGATTATTATTGAATAGGGAAATAGTGAGCGTTAACATTCGTGTAGATAAGCGTTTAGATTATTATTGAATAGGGAAATAGTGAGCATTAATATTTGTGTCGATAAGCGTTTAGATTATTATTGAATAGGTAAATAGTGAGCGTTAACATTTGTGTTGATAAGCGTTTAGATTATTATTGAATAGGGAAATAGTGAGCGTTAACATTCGTGTAGATAAGAGTTTAGATTATTATTGAATAGGGAAATAGTGAGCGTTAACATTTGTGTCGATAAGCGTTTAGATTATTATTGAATAGGTAAATAGTGAGTGTTAACATTTGTGTCGATAAGCGTTTAAATTATTATTGAACAGGTAAATAGTGAGCGTTAACATTTGCGTCGATAAGCCTTTAGATTATTATTGAATAGGTAAATAGTGAGCGTTAACATTTGTGTCGATAAGCGTTTAGATTATTATTGAATAGGGAAATAGTGAGCGTTAACATTCGTGTAGATAAGCGTTTAGATTATTATTGAATAGGGAAATAGTGAGCGTTAACATTTGTGTCGATAAGCGTTTAGATTATTATTGAATAGGGAAATAGTGAGCGTTAACATTTGCGTCGATAAGCGTTAAGATGCATCCTGAATAGCAAGTGACGAGAGACAAAACAGTCAAATTCAACAAAATGATCCGGAAGCCATGAAGGAGGCTTGTTTTACCTGTTTCATGTCCTACCTTTGGTCACGGGTCAACCGTCTTTATATCGAGCGTGCGAGCTTTATCTCTCAGCCTTAGTGGTAGAACAAGTTCAACGCTGTCAACAGTACACATTTCGCACACCAACTCAACCTGTTCCAACCATTCGGAGACTGTGTGATCGGGTGAGACACCATAAAATTCGGGAATCAGCCTAATGTCAAACGCTTTACCTGCCGTTTGCGTATGATTTCTCGATTGCCGAAATAGCTTGTTTTTTAAAGTCTGTAGTTATTTTACTGGAAGAACTTTTTTTTAAGTACGGCGAGCATATATAGGTTAATTTGAATGCATGCAAAGTTTATTACCGATCCATTCTAGCAGAGTTCCTGTAAAAGTTTACTCTTTCATTGGGGAGAATTACAGATGTTCCAGAACAGCGAGTTTATATTGAGTCGATAAGCGTTTAGATGTTTCCTGAATAGGTAAGTAGTCAGCGTTTATATTTGAGTCGATAAGCGTTTACATGCTTCCTGAGTAGGTAAGTAGTCAGCGTTTATATTAGAGTCGATAAGCGTTTACATGCTTCCTGAGTAGGTAAGTAGTCAGCGTTTATATTTGAGCCGATAAGGGTTTACATGCTTCCTGAGTAGGTAAGTAGTCAGCGTTTATATTTGAGTCGATAAGCGTTTACATGCTTCCTGAGTAGGTAAGTAGTCAGCGTTTATATTTGAGTCGATAAGCGTTTAGATGCTCCTTAAGTAGGTAAATTGTGAGTGTTTGTATTTGAGTCGATATGTGTTTAGATGCTTTCCGAATAGGTAAATACGGAGCGTTTATTGTTGATTTGATAATATTTTACATAGTTCGTGAATAGACAAATATTGATAGTATATATGGGAGTCGATAATCATTTAATTGGTCAAGGATTAAGCAGATTTTCTTGTTTATTGTTGAGACGATATTCATGTAATTGGAATCGGAATAATTAAATATGGAGCGTTTATATCTGTGTTGACAATCATTTACTTCGTTCGTGACTAGATATATGTATTGAGATTCTATATTTGAGTCGATACAATTCTTCTCTATCAGCTTCTTTTCTCGCGCTTCTCGCCTGTGGAACTCCCATCCATATATTTGCTTTCCTGACAGCTATAACCTCCAAAAGTTTAAATGCAATGTCAATTCCCATCTGTTATCTACTTCACTGCAGCCCCTTTTCATATCACCCCGTGAATCATGTTCTTTTTCTTTCTCTCTAACGTCGTAAATGTTTCACTTTTGTGTTCATATACTTCTCTTTCCTTTTTTTTCTTTCACCTACTGTACCTGGATTGTCTTTTTCTTCACTCTTTTCCTGTCGAAAACTTTAACTCTCTTATGTTGTCCCCTGCACATCAATGGCGGTACCGCATTGCTTGGGGTAAAATGATTAAAAAATGAAGATAAATATTTAAGGTTCATATGCGATTCGATAATTATTTATTTCGTTCGAGATTAGGTAAATATTATGCTTTTATATCTGTGCCGATAATCATTTACGTAAGAATAATAAACATTGAGTGTTTATATTTGAATCAAAAATCATTTATGCAGGTCGGGAATAGGGAAATATTGTGCGTTAACAAGATAGTCGATAAATAATTATTTGATTCGAGATTTGTAATTATTTGTTTTGTTTTTTATGGCTTATCAACACCTCAGTGTGTTATTTAATGTCCACAAGTTTTTTACAATATATTTGTATGAATAGAACATATATTATTTGTAAAAAATAAGTTTGTAGATCAGCTTTCTTTGACATATTTTTGAAGTGATTTTTGGTGAGAGTCAGATGCATTGTGGGTATTTTTTCCAGAATTGTATTGCTAGTATGCATTTATTTTCCAAAATCCCCCTAGTTATAAATTTGCACGAGATACTACAATAGCAACTAAGTCCTACCCTTTTACAGCTTCTTTTCTCGCACTTCCCGCCTGTGGAATTCCCTTCCATATACTTGATTCCCCGACAGCTACAATCTCCAGGAATTTAAAGGTAAGGTCAAGCGACACTTCTTATCACACTAACTCGCATCCATTCTCTCAAACACTCTTCCCATCTACCCAACCCCCAGCCTCGGTATCCTCATCCGTCTACCACCCTCCTTCTGACATTTCCTTTAACTAACCACTCTTTCTCATCACTTTCCCCTATGTAACCCTCTGCGCAATAGTTGCAGTGGAATGCCTTGCTTGGGGTGAAATGGTTAAAGAAACAAAATTTGCTGGTTGTACTTTTGGCAAACCTGAAAGAAAACACCATCACCTTTTAAATTTATTGTTTTTTAATTTTTTTTTTTGACTTTTTCAGATCAGTCTTACATAAAGTTTCCGATTATCAAAACAAAATTTGAAAAAATTTCAATATTTAAACAATTTTATGCGTTGAGGGGGTCAGTTTCTCTGACAACGTTATAGTAAACCGATTCTCTATTTTGTGACCACTCTCGTTGGGATCGTTTTTTTTTGTGTGGGGGGGGGCAAGTTGTTGCTCTTGTTTCTGTCTTTTTCAAGTTTTCGTTAGTTCTTACGATGGCATCTTCCTCGGAAACTCCAGGAATTACTTTATTCAAAATTTTCGCAAAGGATTCAGTTGTTGTATATACGCAAGCAAAAAAGTTAATTGCACAGGATCGATTTACTATAAGGTTGTATGATAAACTGAACCCTTCCAAATTGTTTAAATGTTGTAATTTTTTACAATTTTTTTTTCAATCGGAAACTTTAGGGTTTAATCGATAAGACTGCACTGAAAAAAGTTAAAAAGAAATTCATAATCAACCTATTTACAAGCGGTGGTAATGTTGTACTGGCGAGTGGTTCCAAAATGGAGGATCGACTTGCTATAACGTTGTATAAAAAAACTGAACCCCCACTAAAATTGTTGAAATATTGAAATTTTTTAAAATTTATTTCATCAGTCGGAAAGTTAAGAGTGTAATCAATAAGATTACACTGAAAAAAGTATAAAAAATGAAAAATTACTAATTTAAAGGTGGTGATAGTCTCCGTCACGTCCGTCGTACTTTTTGTCTTTAAAAAATATATTTCTGGTAATACTTTTTCCTTCAAAAATGTATTGCTGTTAAAAGTTTTTTCTTTTAAAAATCTATTGCTGGTAATAATTTTTACTTTCAAAAAGTATTCCAGCATATTTTACTATATTTTTTATATTCTCATAGTGTTTTGATTCCAGTATGGGGATAAACTATTTGCCCATACCTGGAACACTAACAGGTGCTACAACCACGGGTCAAGGTGGACCTAGGAACACCAGCAATTAAGATATAGTGTCATGCTCCTCACAACCTCCTAATCAGAGGCCTTGCTGCCAGATGCAGTTTATCGTCATACTCAGGACTATGAGTCGATAAACATTTATATGATTCGCGAAAAAATATCTATTGATCAATTCGACTGTTCCCCCAAGGTCTCCTCTCCTACTAATCATATATTAGTCGGAGGAGTCCAACATGAACTCTTTAGAAGGAGGACACCACAACAATATTGCTTGATTTTTTTTTTACTGAATTAACAACAAATGTGCAGAAATAGAGAGATTGAACAGTACTAATAAATGACACATGCATAAAAAAATAAATGGAACTAACAGGAGAAATAAATATGCTCCTCAAGAGGATCTATAAAATCCAAGGTTATAAAGCTCATATTGGAGAAAAAGGAACTCCTCTAGCGATGGGAAATATATTAAGGGATCTCCTCCATTAAAAGAGAGAGCAACCGGTAATACACATTCAAACATTTCGCAAAGTATTCAGTTGTTGAATATGCGCAAGCAAAAAATTTAATTGCACAGGATCGATTTCAGGTTGTATGAAAAACTGAAAAAAATTGTTTAAATGTTGAAATTTATATTTGAGTTTATAATCATTTCTAAGGTTTGTGAATAGATCATTATTGAGCGTTTATATTTGAGCCGATAGTCAATAACAGTTCGTGCACAGTAAAATATTCCGCGTTTATATTTAGGCCATGATCATTGACTAGATACTTAAATAGGTAAATATTGTGTGAGTATTTGAATCGATAATCATTTACTTGGTCAGCGAAAAGATAATTTTTGAAAGTTTATCTGAGTGATGATAATAATTTAATTGTTTCGTAAATAGATAAATATAAATATTATTTGAGTTTAATATGAGTTTATATTTGTGTTGATAATCATTTCATTGTGTCGTGAATAGTTCAATATTGAACGTTTATATCTTATACGATAATATTTAAGTGGTTATTAAATTGATACATATAGAGTGTTAAATGTTGGTAAATTTATCCATAATTTATGGATAAAGAGCAGGGATCAGTTTATGTATTGATTATAATAGAGAATCAATCTCCTGAATATATATTATATAGTAACAACAGTCCATGATGGTCACAAAGTAAGGGATCAGTTTATGTATTGATTATAATAGAGAATCAATTTCCTGAATATATATTATATAGTAACAACAGTCCATGATGGTCACAAAGTAAGGGATCAGTTTATGTATTGATTATAATAGAGAATCAATCTCCAGAATGCATATTATATAGTAACAACAGTCCATGATGGTCACAAAGTAAGGGATCAGTTTATGTATTGATTATAATAGAGAATCAATCTAACGAATGTATATTATATGGTAACAACAGTCCATGACGGACACAAAGTCAGGGATCAGTTTATGTATTGATTATAATAGAAAATCAATCTCCCGAATGCATATTATATAGTAACCACAGTCCATGATGTTCACAAAGTCAGGGATGGATTTATGTATTGATTATAATAGAGAATCAATCTAACGAATGTATATTATATGGTAACAACAGTCCATGACGGACACAAAGTCAGGGATCAGTTTATGTATTGATTATAATAGAAAATCAATCTCCCGAATGCATATTATATAGTAACAACAGTCCATGATGTTCACAAAGTCAGGGATGGATTTATGTATTGATTATAATAGAGAATCAATCTAACGAATGTATATTATATGGTAACAACAGTCCATGACGGACACAAAGTCAGGGATCAGTTTATGTATTGATTATAATAGAAAATCAATCTCCCGAATGCATATTATATAGTAACAACAGTCCATGATGTTCACAAAGTCAGGGATGGATTTATGTATTGATTATAATAGAGAATCAATCTAACGAATGTATATTATATAGTAACAACAGTCCATGACGGACACAAAGTCAGGGATCAGTTTATGTATTGATTATAATAGAAAATCAATCTCCCGAATGCATATTATATAGTAACAGCAGTCCATGATGGTCACAAAGTAAGGGATCAATTTATGCATTGATTATAACAGAAAATCAATCTCCCGAATGTATATTATTAAATTGCAACAACAGTCCATGATGGTGACAAAGTAAGGGATTGAAGGTAATGTTGACAACCTTTCTTGATATAGAGTATCCTCTTGGCATCTGTTGACCATGTCCTTCATAGTATATGGATATAAAGTATCCTTACCGCACGTAATCTGTTCAATGAAACAACGTCAAAGATTATCAATTCCGAATCAGACACTCTCTAGAATCGGATTTGAACTCCAATACTCGGAAAAATATGGCCGCCCTTTACACACGTCGCGTTGAATATCTTGAGCTTCTTGATTGGTTAAGCCTTTTATTAGTGAACTATAGCTTGGCTCATGGGTGTCTGCACAGTATACATGTATCCAAAAAATCCAACATTAAATGTGCGAGTCAATTATGATATCCATGGTTCGTGAATAGATAAATATTGAGCGTATATATTTGTGTTAAAAATCATTCATTTTGTTAATTAATTCATAAATACTTAGTTTCTTTCTTTGAGACGTTAATCATTTACTTAGTAAGTGAATAGATGATTATTAAGTGTTATTTTTTCAGTCGATAATCATTTACATTTTATATGAATAAGAAATTATTTACGTTCATATATGAGTCGATAATAAATTACTTAGTGCAATATTAAGTGTTTATATATAAGTCGATAATCATTTAGTTGGTACGTGCATAGATAATAATTGAACTTTTATATTTGAATCTATAATGATTCACATGTGTCGTAAATTGATTTATATTGAGCATTCATATGTGAGTCAATAAGAATTTATAAGTCGTGATTTATATGTTTCCGGAATAGGTAAATACAAAGCGTTGATTTTTGAGTCTATAATCATTCAACTGTTCAGGGAATAGTTAAATGTTGAACTTTTGTGCTTAAGTCGATGTTCATTTAGATGGATCGTATATAGATTTTGAATGTTTATATGCGAGTTAATAATAATTTCGTTTATTCTTGAATAGATAACAAACTGTTGGTTCGTAAGTAGATAACTATCGTTCGCTTATATTTGTAATTTTAATATTTTATTTAACTCTTGAATAGTAAATATTGAGCGTTTATATTTGAGTCGATAGTTTTTTTTATTGAAGCGCGTTTAGGTAATACTAGTATCATAGCCCAGCGTTGCCTGTGCAGCTTAGAACATTTTAGTAGTAGGAAAAGATGCCACTTTTTAGTTCACATTTTTTCTTTTTTTTTTTTTGTTTAAAAAAAAACTTTTTTTTTTTAATACTTCTTTTATTTCAAAATTACGGGGAAAAATATTCACATTTTATTTTTTGATTAAATGAATTTTTAAAACGTCGGAATAAAAATTAAATATAAAGGTTCATTATATTTTTTAATAAAAAAATATTTATTCTCGTTTGACACGTGTGATTTGATTTCTGTGACGTCAAACGTCGGAATAAAAATTAAATATAAAAACTCATTTTTTTCTTTTTTTTGATAAAAAAGAAGGAAATTACTGCAAAAGTAATTCAAACTTACCAAAAAGGTAGCTTTTAAAATTCCACTTATCCTATCGGCACAATGCTTCTATGACGGTCTTTGGGAATCCAATTCGTAAAAGTTCAAATAATCTATTACTCTTGGGGTCATCAGGAGAGAATGTGCACCGTTTCGTTTTAGTCGCGTGTTACGCGTGTGATTTGATTTCTGCGACGTAATTAAGCAACCATCTTAGATCTTAGATGCTTTACGGAGCAACTGTAAACAATCATGCCCAGTGGTCAAAAAGTGCCTAAGGGAAAATTGCTGAACTTAAACTCATAAAGTATGTGTCGAGCTGGTTTCCCTGTAGATATGTGTCCCTAGAAAGTTTTAATGGCGTAGCTTAAAAATGTAGGCGTGCATAGGGAACAGTCATACACAGACTCACAGATTGCCTGTTATAAATATAGATTGACTGTTTCTATTCGATTTGATGATCATTTACATTGTTCATGAATAGACAAATAGTAGAGCGTTCATAATTGAGTCGATCATCATTTTTTGACTCGGATATATTTAAATATTGGGCATTTTTATTTGAATCAATAGTCATTTATTTGTTTCGCGAATTGATTAATCAGTCAGTTAAGTGCCATACGTGATACACGCTTGGGCGATCATGTCTCCAAAAAGACATGACTGACTGGGCAGAATATTATCTCACAGTAGGTTGCCATTGCTTTCTGCGGTCGACCGGTTGCCAACCAAGGCTATAGAAGCCAATCCGTCCTGTTATTTGACCCATAACTGGAGGGAAGAGACGGATTAATACCTTTCCCAAGGGTATTTGCGCGTATATGATTGCAACGAATTCAACTGGAATTCGAACTCGACTCTCCGATTTCTCGCTTCGAGTCGATATCCACTGGACCACAACGCACAGTTGAGCGTTAATTTATCAGATGATAATAATTTACATGATTTGTGAATAGGTAAATACTAAACGTTTATATGTGAGTTGATAAAAATTTATAATTCGAGATTTATATGCATTGATAAGTTCAAAGCGTTGATATTTAAGACGAAAATCATGTACAGAGTTCATGAATAGTTAAATGTGAAAATTCTATGTTTGAGTCGATATTTATTTAAATAATTCGGTAATAGTTAAAACGTTAAACTTCTAGGTTTGAGTCGATATTCATTTAAATAGTTCTGTAATAGTTAAATGTTGAACTTCAATGTTTTAGTCGATATTCATTTAAATAGTTCAGTAATAGTTAAATGTTGAACTTCTATGGTTTTGTCGATATTTATTTAAATAGTTTGGTAATAGTTAAATGATGAACTTCTACGTTTAAATCGATATTCATTTAAATAGTTCGGTAATAGATAACATGTTAAACTTCTATACTTGAGTCGATATTCATTTAAATAGTTCAGTAATAGTTAAATGTTAAACTTCTATGTTTGAGTCGATATTCATTTAAATAGTTCAGTATCAGTTAAATGTTGAACTTCTATGTTTTAGTCGATATTCATTTAAATTGTTCGGTAATAGATAAATGTTGAACTTTTATGTCTGAGTCGATATTCATTTAAATAATTCGAGAATTAAATGTTGAACTTTTATGTTTGAGTCGATATGCATATACATAGTCCTCTAATAGTTAAACGTTAAAATTTTATACTTTAGTCGATATTCATTTAAATAGTTCGCTAATAGTTAAATGTTGAACTTCTATTCTTGAGTCGATATTTATTTAAATATTTCAGTAAGAGTTAAATGTTGAACTTCTATGTTTGAGTCGGTATTCATTTAAACAGTTCAGTATTAGTTAAATGTTGAGCTTTCACCTTTGAGTCGATATTCATTTAAATAGTTCGGTAATAGGTAAATGTTGAACTTCTATGCTTGAGTTGTTTATTCAGTTAAATAGTTCAGTAATAGTTAACTGTTGAGCTTTCAGGTTTGAGTCGATATTCATATAAATAGTTCGGTAATAGTTAAATGTTGAGCTTTCACGTTTTACTAGATATTCATTTAAATAATTCGGTGATAGTTGAATTTTGAGCTTCCACGTTTGAGTCGATATCCATTTAAATAGTTTGGTAATAGTTAAATGTTGGGCGTTTATGTTTGAATCGATATTCTTTTAAATATTTCAGTAATATTTAAATGTTGATCTTTTCTCTTTGACTCGATATTCATTTAAATGAGTTCAGTAATAGCTAAACGTTGACTTTCTGTGTATAAGTCGATATTCATTTGCGTGGATTTGTCGTAGTTAAATGTAGAGCTTCCACGTTTGAGTCGATATTCATTTAAATAGTTTGGTAATAGTTAAATGTTGGACGTTTATGTTTGAATCGATATTCTTTTAAATAGTTCAGTAATATTTAAATGTTGATCTTTTCTCTTTGACTCGATATTCATATAAATAGTTCAGTAACAGCTAAACGTTGACTTTCTGTGTATAAGTCGATATTCATTTGCGTGGATTTGTCGTAGTTAAATGTAGAGCTTCCACGTTTGAGTCGATATTCATTTAAATAGTTTGGTAATAGTTAAATGTTGGACGTTTATGTTTGAATCGATATTCTTTTAAATAATTCAGTAATATTTAAATGTTGATCTTTTCTCTTTGACTCGATATTCATTTAAATAGTTCAGTAATAGCTAAACGTTGACTTTCTGTGTATAAGTCGATATTCATTTGCGTGGATTTGTCGTAGTTAAATGTAGAACTTCCACGTTTGAGTCGATATTCATTTAAATAGTTTGGTAATAGTTAAATGTTGAACTTTTATGTTTGAGTCGATATTCATTTACATAGTTCCTGAATAGATCAAACTTGAGCATTCATATGTAAGGAAATTATTTCATTTATTCAAGAATAGGTAAAAATACGAGTATTTATGTGTGCGACGATAATAATTAAGTTGGTAATTGAATAGGTAAATACTGGGTGATTATATTGAGTCCCTAATTTTCAATAGGTAATTATTGGGCGTTTATTTAAATTTAGATAATAATTTCTCTTTTATAATATAAAGTTAAACATTGCGTTTTCATGCGTGAATTGATTAATATTAATTGGTTTCGTGATTAGGAAAATATTGATCGAATATATTTGTGTCGATAATCATGTACTAGCTTTGTGAATAGATAAATACTTAGCCTCTGTATTTGAGAGCATAATCATGTCTATTTTTGGTGAATCCTTATGTATTGAACGTTTATATAGGAAATAGGAGAATATTTAGCATTAACTTTTGAGTCGATAAAAATTTACTTGGCCCGTGAAGTAAGTATTCAGCGTATATATTTGAGTCGATAATAATTTACTTGGTGTATTAATAGTTAAATAGTCATTGTTTATATAACAATGGATATCTTTTTCTTTGTTCTTGAATAGATAAATTTTTATGTGAGTCGATAATCATCTATTTCTTTCGGGAACAGTTATATATTCACCGTATTATTAAGTTGATAGTGATTTACATGGTTAATGAATATGTAAATATTGAGAGTTTATATGTGCATTGGTAATCATTTACTTCGCTAAAAGGTAAATATTGCGCGTTTATATTTGAGTCGATAGACATTTACTTGTTACGTCAGTAGAATAATATTGAACGTATGTATTTGAGTCAATGAAAATTTGGGTGGTACGTTAATAGATAAATATTTAGTTTTTATATTTGAGTCGATAGATATTTACTTGTTACGTCAATAGAATAATATTGAACGTATGTATTTGAGTCAATGAAAATTTGGATGGTACGTTAATAGATAAATATTTAGTTTTTATATTTGAGTCGATAGATATTTACTTGTTACGTCAATAGAATAATATTGAACGTATGTATTTGAGTCAATGAAAATTTGGATGGTACGTTAATAGATAAATATTTAGTTTTTATATTGGAGTCGATAGATATTTACTTGTTACGTCAATAGAATAATATTGAACGTATGTATTTGAGTCAATGAAAATTTGGATGGTACGTTAATAGATAAATATTTAGTTTTTATATTTGAGTCGATAGATATTTACTTGTTACGTCAATAGAATAATATTGAACGTATGTATTTGAGTCAATGAAAATTTGGATGGTACGTTAATAGATAAATATTTAGTTTTTATATTTGAGTCGATAGATATTTACTTGTTACGTCAATAGAATAATATTGAACGTATGTATTTGAGTCAATGAAAATTTGGATGGTACGTTAATAGATAAATATTTAGTTTTTATATTTGAGTCGATAGATATTTACTTGTTACGTCAATAGAATAATATTGAACGTATGTATTTGAGTCAATGAAAATTTGGATGGTACGTTAATAGATAAATATTTAGTTTTATATTGGAGTCGATAGATATTTACTTGTTACGTCAATAGAATAATATTGAACGTATGTATTTGAGTCAATGAAAATTTGGATGGTACGTTAATAGATAAATATTTAGTTTTTATATTGGAGTCGATAGATATTTACTTGTTACGTCAATAGAATAATATTGAACGTATGTATTTGAGTCAATGAAAATTTGGATGGTACGTTAATAGATAAATATTTAGTTTTTATATTTGAGTCGATAGATATTTACTTGTTACGTCAATAGAATAATATTGAACGTATGTATTTGAGTCAATGAAAATTTGGATGGTACGTTAATAGATAAATATTTAGTTTTTATATTGGAGTCGATAGATATTTACTTGTTACGTCAATAGAATAATATTGAACGTATGTATTTGAGTCAATGAAAATTTGGATGGTACGTTAATAGATAAATATTTAGTTTTTATATTTGAGTCGATAGACATTTACTTGTTACGTCAATAGAATAATATTGAACGTATGTATTTGAGTCAATGAAAATTTGGATGGTACGTTAATAGATAAATATTTAGTTTTTATATTTGAGTCGATAGATATTTACTTGTTACGTCAATAGAATAATATTGAACGTATGTATTTGAGTCAATGAAAATTTGGATGGTACGTTAATAGATAAATATTTAGTTTTTATATTTGAGTCGATAGATATTTACTTGTTACGTCAATAGAATAATATTGAACGTATGTATTTGAGTCAATGAGAATTTGGATGGTACGTTAATAGATAAATATTTAGTTTTTATATTTGAGTCGATAGATATTTACTTGTTACGTCAATAGAATAATATTGAACGTATGTATTTGAGTCAATGAGAATTTGGATGGTACGTTAATAGATAAATATTTAGTTTTTATATTTGAGTCGATAGACATTTACTTGTTACGTCAATAGAATAATATTGAACGTATGTATTTGAGTCAATGAGAATTTGGATGGTACGTTAATAGATAAATATTTAGTTTTTATATTTGAGTCGATAGATATTTACTTGTTACGTCAATAGAATAATATTGAACGTATGTATTTGAGTCAATGAGAATTTGGATGGTACGTTAATAGATAAATATTTAGTTTTTATATTTGAGTCGATAGATATTTACTTTTTACGTCAATAGAATAATATTGAACGTATGTATTTCAGTCAATGAAAATTTGGATGGTACTTTAATAGATAAATATTTAGTTTTTATACTTGAGTCGATAGATATTTACTTGTTACGTCAATAGAATAATATTGAACGTATGTATTTGAGTCAATGAAAATTTGGATGGTACGTTAATAGATAAATATTTAGTTTTTATATTTGAGTCGATAGACATTTACTTGTTACGTCAATAGAATAATATTGAACGTATGTATTTGAGTCAATGAGAATTTGGATGGTACGTTAATAGATAAATATTTAGTTTTTATATTTGAGTCGATAGATATTTACTTGTTACGTCAATAGAATAATACTGAACGTATGTATTTGAGTCAATGAGAATTTGGATGGTACGTTAATAGATAAATATTTAGTTTTTATATTTGAGTCGATAGATATTTACTTGTTACGTCAATAGAAAAATATTGAACGTATGTATTTGAGTCAATGAAAATTTGGATGGTACGTTAATAGATAAATATTTAGTTTTTATATTTGAGTCGATAGATATTTACTTGTTACGTCAATAGAATAATATTGAACGTATGTATTTGAGTCAATGAAAATTTGGATGGTACGTTAATAGATAAATATTTAGTTTTTATATTTGAGTCGATAGATATTTACTTGTTACGTCAATAGAATAATGTTGAACGTATGTATTTGAGTCAATGAAAATTTGGATGGTACGTTAATAGATAAATATTTAGTTTTTATATTTGAGTCGATAGATATTTACTTGTTACGTCAATAGAATAATATTGAACGTATGTATTTGAGTCAATGAGAATTTGGATGGTACGTTAATAGATAAATATTTAGTTTTTATATTTGAGTCGATAGATATTTACTTGTTACGTCAATAGAATAATATTGAACGTATGTATTTGAGTCAATGAAAATTTGGATGGTACGTTAATAGATAAATATTTAGTTTTTATATTTGAGTCGATAGACATTTACTTGTTACGTCAATAGAATGATATTGAACGTATGTATTTGAGTCAATGAGAATTTGGATGGTACGTTAATAGATAAATATTTAGTTTTTATATTTGAGTCGATAGATATTTACTTGTTACGTCAATAGAATAATATTGAACGTATGTATTTGAGTCAATGAGAATTTGGATGGTACGTTAATAGATAAATATTTAGTTTTTATATTTGAGTCGATAGATATTTATTTGTGACGTCAATAGAATAATATTGAACGTATGTATTTGAGTCAATGAGAATTTGGATGGTACGTTAATAGATAAATATTTAGTTTTTATATTTGAGTCGATATATATTTACTTGTTACGTCAATAGAATAATATTGAACGTATGTATTTGAGTCAATGAGAATTTGGATGGTACGTTAATAGATAAATATTTAGTCTTTATATTTGAGTCGATAGATATTTACTTGTTACGTCAATAGAATAATATTGAACGTATGTATTTCAGTCAATGAAAATTTGGATGGTACTTTAATAGATAAATATTTAGTTTTTATATTTGAGTCGATAGATATTTACTTGTTACGTCAATAGAATAATATTGAACGTATGTATTTGAGTCAATGAAAATTTGGATGGTACGTTAATAGATAAATATTTAGTTTTTATATTGGAGTCGATAGACATTTACTTGTTACGTCAATAGAATAATATTGAACGTATGTATTTGAGTCAATGAGAATTTGGATGGTACGTTAAAAGATAAATATTTAGTTTTTATATTTGAGTCGATAGATATTTACTTGTTACGTCAATAGAATAATACTGAACGTATGTATTTGAGTCAATGAGAATTTGGATGGTACGTTAATAGATAAATATTTAGTTTTTATATTTGAGTCGATAGATATTTACTTGTTACGTCAATAGAAAAATATTGAACGTATGTATTTGAGTCAATGAAAATTTGGATGGTACGTTAATAGATAAATATTTAGTTTTTATATTTGAGTCGATAGATATTTACTTGTTACGTCAATAGAATAATATTGAACGTATGTATTTGAGTCAATGAAAATTTGGATGGTACGTTAATAGATAAATATTTAGTTTTTATATTTGAGTCGATAGATATTTACTTGTTACGTCAATAGAATAATGTTGAACGTATGTATTTGAGTCAATGAAAATTTGGATGGTACGTTAATAGATAAATATTTAGTTTTTATATTTGAGTCGATAGATATTTACTTGTTACGTCAATAGAATAATATTGAACGTATGTATTTGAGTCAATGAAAATTTGGATGGTACGTTAATAGATAAATATTTAGTTTTATATTTGAGTCGATAGACATTTACTTGTTACGTCAATAGAATAATATTGAACGTATGTATTTGAGTCAATGAGAATTTGGATGGTACGTTAATAGATAAATATTTAGTTTTTATATTTGAGTCGATAGATATTTACTTGTTACGTCAATAGAATAATATTGAACGTATGTAATTGAGTCAATGAAAATTTGGATGGTACTTTAATAGATAAATATTTAGTTTTTATATTTGAGTTGAAAGATATTTACTTGTTACGTCAATAGAATAATATTGAACGTATGTATTTGAGTCAATGAAAATTTGGATGGTACGTTAATAGATAAATATTTGGTTTTTATATTTGAGTCGATAGATATTTACTTGTTACGTCAATAGAATAATATTGAACGTATGTATTTGAGTCAATGAAAATTTGGATGGTACGTTAATAGATAAATATTTAGTTTTTATATTTGAGTTGATAGATATTTACTTGTTACGTCAATAGAATAATATTGAACGTATGTATTTGAGTCAATGAAAATTTGGATGGTACGTTAATAGATAAATATTTAGTTTTTATATTTGAGTCGATAGATATTTACTTGTTACGTCAATAGAATAATATTGAACGTATGTATTTGAGTCAATGAAAATTTGGATGGTACGTTAATAGATAAATATTTAGTTTTTATATTTGAGTCGATAGATATTTACTTGTTACGTCAATAGAATAATATTGAACGTATGTATTTGAGTCAATGAAAATTTGGATGGTACGTTAATAGATAAATATTTAGTTTTTATATTTGAGTCGATAGATAATTACTGGTTACGTCAATAGAATAATATTGAACGTATGTATTTGAGTCAATGAAAATTTGGATGGTACGTTAATAGATAAATATTTAGTTTTTATATTTGAGTCGATAGACATTTACTTGTTACGTCAATAGAATAATATTGAACGTATGTATTTGAGTCAATGAAAATTTGGGTGGTACGTTAATAGATAAATATTTAGTTTTTATATTTGAGTCGATAGACATTTACTTGTTACGTCAATAGAACAATATTGAACGTATGTATTTGAGTCAATGAAAATTTGGATGGTACGTTAATAGATAAATATTTAGTTTTTATATTTGAGTCGATAGATATTTACTTGTTACGTCAATAGAATAATATTGAACGTATGTATTTGAGTCAATGAAAATTTGGATGGTACGTTAATAGATAAATATTTAGTTTTTATATTTGAGTCGATAGACATTTACTTGTTACGTCAATAGAATAATATTGAACGTATGTATTTGAGTCAATGAAAATTTGGATGGTACATTAATAGATAAATATTTAGTTTTTATATTTGAGTCGATAGATATTTACTTGTTACGTCAATAGAATAATATTGAACGTATGTATCTGAGCCAATGAAAATTTGGATGGTACGTTAATAGATAAATATTTAGTTTTTTATATTTGAGTCGATAGATATTTACTTGTTACGTCAATAGAATAATATTGAACGTATGTATTTGAGTCAATGAAAATTTGGATGGTACGTTAATAGATAAATATTTAGTTTTTATATTTGCGTCGATAGATATTTACTTGTTACGTCAATAGAATAATATTGAACGTATGTATTTGAGTCAATGAAAATTTGGATGGTACGTTAATAGATAAATATTTAGTTTTTATATTTGAGTCGATAGATATTTACTTGTTACGTCAATAGAATAATATTGAACGTATGTATTTGAGTCAATGAAAATTTGGATGGTACGTTAATAGATAAATATTTAGTTTTTATATTTGAGTCGATAGATATTTACTTGTTACGTCAATAGAATAATATTGAACGTATGTATTTGAGTCAATGAAAATTTGGATGGTACGTTAATAGATAAATATTTAGTTTTTATATTTGAGTCGATAGATAATTACTGGTTACGTCAATAGAATAATATTGAACGTATGTATTTGAGTCAATGAAAATTTGGATGGTACGTTAATAGATAAATATTTAGTTTTTATATTTGAGTCGATAGACATTTACTTGTTACGTCAATAGAATAATATTGAATGTATGTATTTGAGTCAATGCAAATTTGGGTGGTACGTTAATAGATAAATATTTAGTTTTTATATTTGAGTCGATAGACATTTACTTGTTACGTCAATAGAACAATATTGAACGTATGTATTTGAGTCAATGAAAATTTGGATGGTACGTTAATAGATAAATATTTAGTTTTTATATTTGAGTCGATAGATATTTACTTGTTACGTCAATAGAATAATATTGAACGTATGTATTTGAGTCAATGAAAATTTGGATGGTACGTTAATAGATAAATATTTAGTTTTTATATTTGAGTCGATAGACATTTACTTGTTACGTCAATAGAATAATATTGAACGTATGTATTTGAGTCAATGAAAATTTGGATGGTACATTAATAGATAAATATTTAGTTTTTATATTTGAGTCGATAGATATTTACTGGTTACGTCAATAGAATAATATTGAACGTATGTATCTGAGCCAATGAAAATTTGGATGGTACGTTAATAGATAAATATTTAGTTTTTTATATTTGAGTCGATAGACATTTACTTGTTACGTCAATAGAATAATATTGAACGTATGTATTTGAGTCAATGAAAATTTGGATGGTACGTTAATAGATAAATATTTAGTTTTTATATTTGAGTCGATAGATATTTACCTGTTACGTCAATAGAATAATATTGAACGTATGTATTTGAGTCAATGAAAATTTGGATGGTACGTTAATAGATAAATATTTAGTTTTTATATTTGAGTCGATAGATATTTACTTGTTACGTCAATAGAATAATATTGAACGTATGTATTTGAGTCAATGAAAATTTGGATGGTACGTTAATAGATAAATATTTAGTTTTTATATTTGAGTCGATAGATATTTACTTGTTACGTCAATAGAATAATATTGAACGTATGTATCTGAGCCAATGAAAATTTGGATGGTACGTTAATAGATAAATATTTAGTTTTTATATTTGAGTCGATAGATATTTACTTGTTACGTCAATAGAATAATATTGAACGTATGTATTTGAGTCAATGAAAATTTGGATGGTACGTTAATAGATAAATATTTAGTTTTTATATTTGAGTCGATAGACATTTACTTGTTACGTCAATAGAATAATATTGAACGTATGTATTTGAGTCAATGAAAATTTGGATGGTACGTTAATAGATAAATATTTAGTTTTTATATTTGAGTCGATAGACATTTACTTGTTACGTCAATAGAATAATATTGAACGTATGTATTTGAGTCAATGAAAATTTGGATGGTACGTTAATAGATACATATTTAGTTTTTATATTTGAGTCGATAGATATTTACTTGTTACTTCAATAGAATAATATTGAACGTATGTATTTGAGTCAATGAAAATTTGGATGGTACGTTAATAGATAAATATTTAGTCTTTATATTTGAGCCGATAGATATTTACTTGTTACGTCAATAGAATAATATTGAACGTATGTATTTGAGTCAATGAAAATTTGGATGGTACGTTAATAGATAAATATTTAGTTTTTATATTTGAGTCGATAGACATTTACTTGTTACGTCAATAGAATAATATTGAACGTATGTATTTGAGTCAATGAAAATTTGGGTGGTACGTTAATAGATAAATATTTAGTTTTTATATTTGAGTCGATAGACATTTACTTGTTACGTCAATAGAACAATATTGAACGTATGTATTTGAGTCAATGAAAATTTGGATGGTACGTTAATAGATAAATATTTAGTTTTTATATTTGAGTCGATAGATATTTACTTGTTACGTCAATAGAATAATATTGAACGTATGTATTTGAGTCAATGAAAATTTGGATGGTACGTTAATAGATAAATATTTAGTTTTTATATTTGAGTCGATAGACATTTACTTGTTACGTCAATAGAATAATATTGAACGTATGTATTTGAGTCAATGAAAATTTGGATGGTACATTAATAGATAAATATTTAGTTTTTATATTTGAGTCGATAGATATTTACTTGTTACGTCAATAGAATAATATTGAACGTATGTATCTGAGCCAATGAAAATTTGGATGGTACGTTAATAGATAAATATTTAGTTTTTTATATTTGAGTCGATAGATATTTACTTGTTACGTCAATAGAATAATATTGAACGTATGTATTTGAGTCAATGAAAATTTGGATGGTACGTTAATAGATAAATATTTAGTTTTTATATTTGCGTCGATAGATATTTACTTGTTACGTCAATAGAATAATATTGAACGTATGTATTTGAGTCAATGAAAATTTGGATGGTACGTTAATAGATAAATATTTAGTTTTTATATTTGAGTCGATAGATATTTACTTGTTACGTCAATAGAATAATATTGAACGTATGTATTTGAGTCAATGAAAATTTGGATGGTACGTTAATAGATAAATATTTAGTTTTTATATTTGAGTCGATAGATATTTACTTGTTACGTCAATAGAATAATATTGAACGTATGTATTTGAGTCAATGAAAATTTGGATGGTACGTTAATAGATAAATATTTAGTTTTTATATTTGAGTCGATAGATAATTACTGGTTACGTCAATAGAATAATATTGAACGTATGTATTTGAGTCAATGAAAATTTGGATGGTACGTTAATAGATAAATATTTAGTTTTTATATTTGAGTCGATAGACATTTACTTGTTACGTCAATAGAATAATATTGAATGTATGTATTTGAGTCAATGCAAATTTGGGTGGTACGTTAATAGATAAATATTTAGTTTTTATATTTGAGTCGATAGACATTTACTTGTTACGTCAATAGAACAATATTGAACGTATGTATTTGAGTCAATGAAAATTTGGATGGTACGTTAATAGATAAATATTTAGTTTTTATATTTGAGTCGATAGATATTTACTTGTTACGTCAATAGAATAATATTGAACGTATGTATTTGAGTCAATGAAAATTTGGATGGTACGTTAATAGATAAATATTTAGTTTTTATATTTGAGTCGATAGACATTTACTTGTTACGTCAATAGAATAATATTGAACGTATGTATTTGAGTCAATGAAAATTTGGATGGTACATTAATAGATAAATATTTAGTTTTTATATTTGAGTCGATAGATATTTACTGGTTACGTCAATAGAATAATATTGAACGTATGTATCTGAGCCAATGAAAATTTGGATGGTACGTTAATAGATAAATATTTAGTTTTTTATATTTGAGTCGATAGACATTTACTTGTTACGTCAATAGAATAATATTGAACGTATGTATTTGAGTCAATGAAAATTTGGATGGTACGTTAATAGATAAATATTTAGTTTTTATATTTGAGTCGATAGATATTTACCTGTTACGTCAATAGAATAATATTGAACGTATGTATTTGAGTCAATGAAAATTTGGATGGTACGTTAATAGATAAATATTTAGTTTTTATATTTGAGTCGATAGATATTTACTTGTTACGTCAATAGAATAATATTGAACGTATGTATTTGAGTCAATGAAAATTTGGATGGTACGTTAATAGATAAATATTTAGTTTTTATATTTGAGTCGATAGATATTTACTTGTTACGTCAATAGAATAATATTGAACGTATGTATCTGAGCCAATGAAAATTTGGATGGTACGTTAATAGATAAATATTTAGTTTTTATATTTGAGTCGATAGATATTTACTTGTTACGTCAATAGAATAATATTGAACGTATGTATTTGAGTCAATGAAAATTTGGATGGTACGTTAATAGATAAATATTTAGTTTTTATATTTGAGTCGATAGACATTTACTTGTTACGTCAATAGAATAATATTGAACGTATGTATTTGAGTCAATGAAAATTTGGATGGTACGTTAATAGATAAATATTTAGTTTTTATATTTGAGTCGATAGACATTTACTTGTTACGTCAATAGAATAATATTGAACGTATGTATTTGAGTCAATGAAAATTTGGATGGTACGTTAATAGATACATATTTAGTTTTTATATTTGAGTCGATAGATATTTACTTGTTACTTCAATAGAATAATATTGAACGTATGTATTTGAGTCAATGAAAATTTGGATGGTACGTTAATAGATAAATATTTAGTCTTTATATTTGAGCCGATAGATATTTACTTGTTACGTCAATAGAATAATATTGAACGTATGTATTTGAGTCAATGAAAATTTGGATGGTACGTTAATAGATAAATATTTAGTTTTTATATTTGAGTCGATAGATATTTACTTGTTACGTCAATAGAATAATATTGAACGTATGTATTTGAGTCAATGAAAATTTGGATGGTACGTTAATAGATAAATATTTAGTCTTTATATTTGAGTCGATAGATATTTACTTGTGACGTCAATAGAATAATATTGAACGTATGTATCTGAGCCAATGAAAATTTGGATGGTACGTTAATAGATAAATATTTAGTTTTTTATATTTGAGTCGATAGACATTTACTTGTTACGTCAATAGAATAATATTGAACGTATGTATTTGAGTCAATGAAAATTTGGATGGTACGTTAATAGATAAATATTTAGTTTTTATATTTGAGTCGATAGATATTTACCTGTTACGTCAATAGAATAATATTGAACGTATGTATTTGAGTCAATGAAAATTTGGATGGTACGTTAATAGATAAATATTTAGTTTTTATATTTGAGTCGATAGATATTTACTTGTTACGTCAATAGAATAATATTGAACGTATGTATTTGAGTCAATGAAAATTTGGATGGTACGTTAATAGATAAATATTTAGTTTTTATATTTGAGTCGATAGATATTTACTTGTTACGTCAATAGAATAATATTGAACGTATGTATCTGAGCCAATGAAAATTTGGATGGTACGTTAATAGATAAATATTTAGTTTTTATATTTGAGTCGATAGATATTTACTTGTTACGTCAATAGAATAATATTGAACGTATGTATTTGAGTCAATGAAAATTTGGATGGTACGTTAATAGATAAATATTTAGTTTTTATATTTGAGTCGATAGATATTTACTTGTTACGTCAATAGAATAATATTGAACGTATGTATTTGAGTCAATGAAAATTTGGATGGTACGTTAATAGATAAATATTTAGTTTTTATATTTGAGTCGATAGACATTTACTTGTTACGTCAATAGAATAATATTGAACGTATGTATTTGAGTCAATGAAAATTTGGATGGTACGTTAATAGATAAATATTTAGTTTTTATATTTGAGTCGATAGACATTTACTTGTTACGTCAATAGAATAATATTGAACGTATGTATTTGAGTCAATGAAAATTTGGATGGTACGTTAATAGATAAATATTTAGTTTTTATATTTGAGTCGATAGATATTTACTTGTTACGTCAATAGAATAATATTGAACGTATGTATTTGAGTCAATGAAAATTTGGATGGTACTTTAATAGATAAATATTTAGTTTTTATATTTGAGTCGATAGACATTTAATTGTTACGTCAATAGAATAATATTGAACGTATGTATTTGAGTCAATGAAAATTTGGATGGTACGTTAATAGATAAATATTTAGTTTTTATATTTGTGTTGATAGATATTTACTTGTTACGTCAATAGAATAATATTGAACGCATGTATTTGAGTCAATGAAAATTTGGATGGTACGTTAATAGATAAATATTTAGTTTTTTTATTTGAGTCGATAGATATTTACTTGTTACGTCAATAGAATAATATTGAACGTATGTATTTGAGTCAATGAAAATTTGGATGGTACGTTAATAGATAAATATTGCGCGTTTATATTTGAGTCGATAGATATTTACTTGTTACGTCAATAGAATAATATTGAACGTATGTATTTGAGTCAATGAAAATTTGGATGGTACATTAATAGATAAATATTTAGTTTTTATATTTGTGTTGATAGATATTTACTTGTTACATCAATAGAATAATATTGAACGTATGTATTTGAGTCAATGAAAATTTGGATGGTACGTTAATAGATAAATATTTAGTTTTTATATTTGAGTCGATAGATATTTACTTGTTACGTCAATAGAATAATATTGAACGTATGTATTTGAGTCAATGAGAATTTGGATGGTACGTTAATAGATAAATATTTAGTCTTTATATTTGAGTCGATAGATATTTACTTGTTACGTCAATAGAATAATATTGAACGTATGTATTTGAGTCAATGAAAATTTGGATGGTACTTTAATAGATAAATATTTAGTCTTTATATTTGTGTTGATAGATATTTACTTGTTACGTTAATAGAATAATATTGAACGTATGTATTTGAGTCAATGAAAATTTGGATGGTACGTTAATAGATAAATATTTAGTTTTTTTATTTGAGTCGATAGATATTTACTTGTTACGTCAATAGAATAATATTGAACGTATGTATTTGAGTCAATGAAAATTTGGATGGTACGTTAATATATAAATATTGCGCGTTTATATTTGAGTCGATAGATATTTACTTGTTACGTCAATAGAATAATATTGAACGTATGTATTTGAGTCAATGAAAATTTGGATGGTACATTAATAGATAAATATTTAGTTTTTATATTTGAGTCGATAGATATTTACTTGTTACGTCAATAGAATAATATTGAACGTATGTATTTGAGTCAATGAAAATTTGGATGGTACGTTAATAGATAAATATTTAGTTTTTATATTTGAGTCGATAGATATTTACTTGTTACGTCAATAGAATAATATTGAACGTATGTATCTGAGCCAATGAAAATTTGGATGGTACGTTAATAGATAAATATTTAGTTTTTTATATTTGAGTCGATAGATATTTACTTGTTACGTCAATAGAATAATATTGAACGTATGTATTTGAGTCAATGAAAATTTGGATGGTACGTTAATAGATAAATATTTAGTCTTTATATTTGAGTTGATAGATATTTACTTGTTACGTCAATAGAATAATATTGAACCTATGTATTTGAGTCAATGAAAATTTGGATGGTACGTTAATAGATAAATATTTAGTTTTTATATTTGAGTCGATAGATATTTACTTGTTACGTCAATAGAATAATATTGAACGTATGTATTTGAGTCAATGAAAATTTGGATGGTACGTTAATAGATAAATATTTAGTTTTTATATTTGAGTTGATAATCATATATTTGTTACTCTAATTGGTAAATATTAAGCATTTATATTTTAGGCGATACTTATTTTTGTTTTTTGTAGATAGTTAAACATTGACCATTTATACTTGGTACGTAAATAGTTAATTGTTACCCGTTTTTATTTGAGTGGGTAAACATCTAGTCGCTTCATGAATATATAAATATTCAGCTTTAATATTAGTGACTATAAACATTTATATTGTTTCAGGTATAGTTTAATATTGAACATTAATAAGTGAGTTCAGAACCATTTCATGTGTTCGTGATTAGATAAAAATTGAGCGGTTGTATTTGAGTCGATATTCAGTTACATGATGTGTGAATATACAAATTTTTAACATTTATATTTGAGTTGATAATCATTTACTTTGTTTGTTAATAGGGGAATATATCAACTTTTATATTCGTGTCGATAATCCTTTACTTATTCGGTGGTTATGCAAATATATAGGTTATAGTTGTATCAGTAAATATTTATTTGGTTTCTGAATAGGTAAATATTTATGCATATATCTGATTCAAAATATATTTACATAGTTTGTGAAGTGGTAAATATTCTCATGTGAGTCGATAAACATTTATTTTATTTCTGAATAGGTATATATTTATGCATATATCTGATTCAATATATATTTATATTGTCTGTGAAGAACTACATATTCTCATGTGAGCCGATAAACAATTACTTATTCCCTGAAAGGGAAATATTTATGCATATATCTGATTCAAAATATATTTACATAGTTTGTGAAGAGGTAGATATTGTCATGTGAGTCGATAAACATTTATTTGGTTTCTGAATAGGTAAATATTTATGCATATATCTGATTCAATATATATTTATATTGTCTGTGAAGAGCTACATATTCTCATGCGAGTCGATAAACAATTACTTATTCCCTGAAATGCAAATACTTATGCATATATCTGATTCAATATATATTTACATGGTTTGTGAAAAGGTAAATATTTTCATGTGAGTCAATAAAGAATTACTTATTCCCTGAAAGGCAAATATTTATGCATATATCTGATTCAATATATATTTACTTGGTTTGTGAAGAGGTAGATATTGTCATGTGAGTCGATAAACATTTATTTGGTTTCTGAATAGGTAAATATTTATGCATATATCTGATTCAAATATATTTATATAGTCTGCGAAGAGGAAAATATCCTCATGTGAGTCGATAAACAATGACCTATTCCCTGAAAGGCAAATACTTATGCATATATCTGATTCAAATATATTTATATAGTCTGCGAAGAGGAAAATATCCTCATGTGAGTCGATAAACAATGACCTATTCCCTGAAAGGCAAATACTTATGCATATATCTGATCCAAATATATTTATATAGTCTGCGAAGAGGAAAATATCCTCATGTGAGTCGATAAAGAATGACCTATTCCCTGAAAGGCAAATACTTATGCATATATCTGATTCAAATATATTTATATAGTCTGCGAAGAGGAAAATATCCTCATGTGAGTCGATAAAAAATGACCTATTCCCTGAAAGGCAAATACTTATGCATATATCTGATTCAAATATATTTATATAGTCTGCGAAGAGGAAAATATCCTCATGTGAGTCGATAAAGAATGACCTATTCCCTGAAAGGCAAATACTTATGCATATATCTGATTCAAATATATTTATATAGTCTGCGAAGAGGAAAATATCCTCATGTGAGTCGATAAAGAATGACCTATTCCCTGAAAGGCAAATACTTATGCATATATCTGATTCAAATATATTTATATAGTCTGCGAAGAGGAAAATATCCTCATGTGAGTCGATAAACAATGACCTATTCCCTGAAAGGCAAATACTTATGCATATATCTGATTCAAATATATTTATATAGTCTGCGAAGAGGAAAATATCCTCATGTGAGTCGATAAACAATGACCTATTCCCTGAAAGGCAAATACTTATGCATATATCTGATTCAAATATATTTATATAGTCTGCGAAGAGGAAAATATCCTCATGTGAGTCGATAAACAATGACCTATTCCCTGAAAGGCAAATACTTATGCATATATCTGATTCAAATATATTTATATAGTCTGCGAAGAGGAAAATATCCTCATGTGAGTCGATAAACAATGACCTATTCCCTGAAAGGCAAATACTTATGCATATATCTGATTCAAATATATTTATATAGTCTGCGAAGAGGAAAATATCCTCATGTGAGTCGATAAACAATGACCTATTCCCTGAAAGGCAAATACTTATGCATATATCTGATTCAATATATATTTATATAGTCTGCGAAGAGGAAAATATCCTCATGTGAGTCGATAAACATTTATTTGGTTCCAGAATAGGTAAATATCTATCGTTTTTATTTCAGTCGAAAAACACCTACTTGATTCATTATTCGGTTAATAATGACTGTTTATATTTTTATCGATAATTATATACGCTGTTTTTGAATAAGTAAATATTGAGCGTTTATATTTGAGCCGATAATCATCTACTTGGTTTGTAAATAGGTAAATATTGTTCTTTTATGTTTGTGTTGAATCATTCATTAGGTATTAGAGAAATTTTAGAGCGTTTCTATATGAGTTAATCTTCATTAACCTTTTATATGCATGGGTCGATAACCATTTACTTGTTTCGTAAACATAGAAAGATTTTGAATTTGACTTAATACAAATCTAGTTGGTTAGTGAATTATTAAGCGTTTCTAACCAATATTAATTAAATGATTATCGACTCAGATATAAGCATTAAATATTTACCGATTCACGAAAAAAGAAAAATCATTACCTAATAAATATACAAACGCATAATATTTCCCTATTCGCGAAGCAAATAAATTCTTATCAAATAAATATAAATGCCTGATACATAGCTAAATATAAACGCGCAGTGGTTAATATTGGCTGTGTACTTTTTAATTATATACTTACCATTTGTGTATATGAAAATATTAAGCGTTTATATTTGAATCGATAAACATTAATTTGTTTCGTGTATAGGTAAATATTCAACTTCATATATGTTATGTCATGAGTAAGAATAAATAACTCAACAACAGGAATAGGTTAATTGTTGTATTCCGTGAAAATAGTATTTACAAAGGTTATTATTATCCAATACAAGAATAAGGGTTAATCGTCTCAACCGTCGTAAGACGTAGTATGAGCAATGGGTACTTCCGGGTCGTCACCGGAAGTCTATGACTGATTTGTCGATCGGCTGCTCGGCACACTCCCTTACGTAGATGCCACCATTACTTTACATAGTAATGGAATAGTCCATTATAGCCGAATAGGCGCGGGCGTCCCAACAATATATGATTCTATGTACTGGAACTTGGTTCGTGGATAATTTGTAGCGTAGAGAGATGGTTAATTTTTCTTTAATTCGGCCTTGTGTCATACTTAACTGAACTCCCTATAGATTACATGCTTTATCCAGAATTATCATCAGAAGAATTCTCAGAAGGTTTTATTTGCCAGTAATAGTTTGGAGTAGTGTAAGAACAAAATATACATTTTGTATGTTAAAATAGTAATTTATTAAAAGAAGGAATAACAAGAATACGTAGAAATTAATGTTCAATGAGAAAGTTAAGGGTATCAAGATGTCGTACGAAATGTTCATAGTAGTAATTATTGAAAGAGATAAGAAAGAGAAAGAAGACAATATCCGAGTTGCTTGAAGTTGAAGTTACATTTTAGATGTTTCCTCTCGCGGCTCCCATCTGACTATCTCTCTCTCTCTCTCTCTCTCTCTCTCTCTCTCTGACGCTGATTGGAGCCCTTTTATTGTCATTAGATTTTCGCACTGACTCGCGAAGTCCTCGTATCTTGCAAGTCGCTCCCATTCGTCAAAAATCATTTTAACACTTACTTGCGAAATCTGGTTTCGACTTTTTCTTTAAGTAGATGATCAATCCTTTGTCTCTTTGGGAAAAACAAGATTTCACACGTCGTTGTGAATTTTTGTAAAAATGAAAAAGAGAGTTGATTTTAACTCTTTTCAGATCCCTACACAAGTTAAATATTAATAGTTTATATTTAAGATGATAATAAATTTCTTGTTTTGTGAGTAGGTCAATTTTGAAAATATGCATATATGGAGAGGCTATATATGAGTCGGTTTTTTATTTGGTTTTTGAACAGATAAAAACTGAACCTATCTGAGGCATTAACATTTGTTAGTAATTCTATATACATTTACTTGTTTAGTAAATACATAAAAATTGAGTGTTTATATTTTAATCGATAATCATTTCCTTTTGCCCTGATCAGTAAAATATGTTCGTATGAGATTCGATAATCATTTGTTCAGTTAGAGAATAAGTAAGTATCTAGAATGTATATTTTAGTCGATAATCATTGACCTGTTTCGTGAATAGGTAAATATTAGCGTTTACTTCTGAGTCGATAGTCATTCATTTTTTCGTGCATAGTTGAATTTTGAGCGTTTATATTGGTAGCCATAATTATTTATGCGTTTTGTAAACAAGCAATTACTAAGCGGTTTTATTTGATTGGTTTAAAAGCATTTACTTGGTTCCTCAATAGTTAAATATTCTGCGTTTATATCTGTCTCAATAATCATCCACTTCTTCTGTGAATAGATAAATATAAATACTAGCATCATAGCCCGGCGTTGTCCGTGCAACTCAGAATATTTTAGTTGTATGAGAAGCATTTAAAAACATCTATTTTTGTTTTTGTTTTGCGTAAACGAGATTCGATGTTTTGTGTGACATTGTAAACAACATTGCGTTTGTTTTTGTTTCAAAATTACAGGGGAAACATTTACATTTTTTTGTTGACCAAATGAATTTTTAAAACGTCGGAATAAAAATTAAATATAAAGACTCAATAATAAAAAAAAATTTAGTTGCGTTTGACACGTGTGATGTCATTCCTGTGACGTAATTTAACAACCATCTTCGATCTTAGATGTTTTACCGAGCAAATGTAAAAAATCGGCTATATTGGCCAAAAAGTGCGAAAGTGAAAAATTGCTGAACTTAAACTCAAAAATTATGTGTCGACCTGGCTTCCCTGTAGATATGTGTCCCTAGAAAGTTTGAATGTCGGAGCTTAAAAATGTAGGCGTGCATAGGGAACAGTCACACACAGACTCACAGATTGCTTTATATATATATCGATTATGTTTTTATATCTGGGTCAATAAACCTTAACTCTTTTGGGGAATAGATGGATATCATGCATTCACATTTGAGTCGATAATCATTTCATCCGTCCCTTACCAGATGAATATTTAGTTTATATCTGTGTTGATAAACCTTTACTTATTTCATGAAAAGGCAATTATTTAGCATTCCCGAGTAGGTAAGTATTGAACGTTCATATTTCTGGGAATAGACATTTGCTTAAGTTAATATTTTAGCGTTTAAATTTGTTCCGATAATCAATTTTTTCGTTCCTTGAGAGATAGATTTTACTTCTTTATATTAGAGCTGAATTTCCTTTTCTTTATTCGTGTATAGGTAAACATTGAGCGTTTATATTTGAGTCGTTAATCATTTACTTAGTACGAGAATACATAAATATTGAGCAGTTATATGTGAGTCGATATTTTTTTACTTGGGACTTTAAAAGGTAAATATTTATCGCCTATATTTGAGTTGATAAACATTTATTTGTTTCGTGAAGAGTTAAAGAAAGAGCGTTTATACAGCATTATGCCGTTTTTAGCAAAGTGTGTGGGTTTTCTTATACTCCTTAGAATTTAGTGAGTAATTATTTGTTCTCTGCTGAGAATAAGGGTAATAGCGTACTGCCGCGACACGGCTAGAGAAAAAAGGACAACACCAAACTTGAGTGGAAAAAAGAAAGGCTTTTATAACAGAAAGAGGAAAAAAGAAAGAGAATATACAAAATAGGTTTTTAAAATCGTTTAAAAAAGCAGTGGTTATTGCGAGGACTTAACTGGAGACAGTAAAGTTCATTCCGTTAACAATTCTTCTCGTTTTCTGTTGCGGCGCCAGAATATAATCATCAGGTTGAAGACAGATTCAGTTTTTGGATGCTTTGCTGCAAATGTTAGGACATCCTCGCTCCGATGTTGTCTATTTGGCCGCTCCATTTTCGAACACCATATGTGTTGGGACGCCCGCGCCTATTCGGCTATAATGGACTATTCCATTACTATGTAAAGTAATGGTGGCATCTACGTGACAGAGTGTACCGAGCATCCGATCGACAAGTCAGTCGTAGACTTCCGGTGACGACCCGGAAGTACCCATTGCTCATACTACGTCTTACGACGGTTGAGACGATTAACCCTTATTCTTGTATTGGATACTAATAACCTTTGTAAATACTATTTTCACGGAATACAACAATTAACCTATTCCTCTTGTTGAGTTATTTATTCTTACTCACGACATAACAATATGGCTGCTGGTTAAGTTTTACGGAGCTAAATTTGTCGGTGCAACAGGAAAAAAGATACAGTAAAGTTCATTCCGTTAACAATGATGAGGTGATTTCGCTCAAACCAGAGGCCGGTAATAACGACCCCTACAAAGGGAGACAATTTATTTATCTATAAAATATTCACAATAGCATCGTTATTCATGTTGTTGGTTCCGGATTAGGTAAATATTCAGAATTTGAATTTGAGTCGATAATTATTTACTTGGTTCATGGACAGGCAAATATCGATCGTTTATATGTGAGTCAATATTTATTTATTCGGTTCATGAATAGTTAAACATTGAGTATATATATCAGAGTCGATAATTGTTCACTTGTTTCGCTGATAGGTAAATATTATGGGTTTATATTTGATTCGATAAAGATTTATTTGTTTGGGAATTGGTAAATATTTAGTGATTTATATTTGAGTAATAAGATTCCCAGTAGGCATATACACTGATGCCACTACGGTTTAATTTCGCCTTGACCAAAAATTTGCGGAGGCTGACAAAGCAAACCTCGCTACCGAGCTTGAAAAGGACCTTCAATCTGTAGTGGTCTGGGGTAAGAAATGGTTCGTGAATTTTAATGTATCCAGAACGAAGCTGCTATCTATTAACCATCACAGACAATCGCTCTTACCCCCCCCATTAGCATGGATCAGGCTAGTCTCACTGAAAGCAAACCACTGCGCCTCTTCGGTTTATTATCATAAATAAAACACTAGGCCCTACCTTAAATCCCAAACTGCGCAATCTAAATATTTCTGAGAATTTAAAGTGAGAGGTCTTTCTCGAAAGATCAAATGAAAGATCATAGAAGAATCATAAACTCCTATTAGCTTCAAAATAAATGTTATCTATGTTTCGATGAAAAAAATAAAAATAATTAAATTTAGAGGCAATAACCAGCTTTTGAAGCAACGGAATGAAATGATATTTAAATGTCGTCATAGAAACAGATTTAAATTACCTGTTTTGTAGAATATATTTGTATAGGCCCGTTTATTTCCTTTTCATATGTTTATGTGTTCTCTTCATTAGTTTGGCTATTTTTAGTTTCAAATTTGTGCTATTATTGTTTGCATATATGGACTTTTACAATTATATATCAGTGTGTGCTTATTTTGTGAATGATTATAACCCTTTATTTTAACAAAGGACAGAACCCTTCATTGTAATAAATGGTTCTGTTTGACATTCCTAGCACTGAAGAAGGCCGGAACGTCGTATGTATATATTGTATGATTTCGTTTATATATTCTTTATTTTTGTGACACTTCCTGTTTCTGTTTTTAATTGTGTACAACTCTACCACTCAACTACTCTTGTTTTCTCTCCTATGCAGTATATATATATATATATATATATATATATATATATATATATATTCTGAGTTAAACGTAACGTTCGATTTTTGGGGTTTGACAAAGCAGTTTGTAATGTTTACGAATGACGAGATACAATCTGGGTTCTTAGTCGTTTAATTATGTGCTGAATTTTGTTCGTTATATTCCTCTGTCTCTGTTTCTCTCTCTTCATATAAATATATACTAGCAGTATAGCCCGGCGTTCGTCGGGTGTAATAAAAGCTTTAAAACTAATCCATGGTCTTGGAGCTTACACTTTGGTCGTTGGCACGAAAGACCAAAAAGCAATAGTTTTTTTTCCAGTTAAAGCGAAACCGTAGACTAAGAAAAAAAATGAATGGATGTAAGTCAAATTTTGATTTCCTGGTATCGATATCAAATAAGATTTTTCGTCGTAAATTGAATTTTGAAGGCTAAATACGTCCTCTGAGTAAATGGTATCATGGCTGAGAATTACAATTATACCTACTTAGAGCCAAACCCGTAGCAAAAACTAAAATAAAAGGGCTGAAAAAATGCAGACATACAGGCAGATAAACTGACACACACACAAACATCTTGCCTTTTATATATATATATATATTATCGATTTTCTGTATTATTGTAAGAGTTGCAACCTCGATACTTCTGAATATCGTTTCTTATGTCTTTGTCAATGAGTGCATCAAATTTGATTAAAATCGGACCACTCCTTCTATAACCCAATTTTTTCGATTATCGATTTCGATATTTATCGGGGAAGTACCTCGACACAAAACCTAGCTAAGAACACTCGCAGACGCTTATAGTACAACTGTGTAAATTTTCAAAAAAATTGATTCAGCCGCTTCGGACTCTATAGGTAACGGACACACACACAGAGACAAAGTCCCATTTATTTTATATATATATATATATATATATATATATATATATATATATATTTATATATACATATAACGAAGATTAACGAAATGGTTGTAAACAGCCGACAATTTGAAATTATTATTATATTTGAACATTATTTTTGATCGATAGTCGTATTAAGTAGATATTCTGTTCATAATCAAACAGTATATATATTTATTCCTACCGCCCTGATTATTTAAGAAAAACTTGTCTTACGTGGACAGGTATCGCAGGTTCGAATCTTGCCGAATGACACATTTTCGTAACAAAAATTTAACGTAAATAATCACGCCTGTAAAAATACATATATATACTGTTTGATTATAAACAGAATATCTACGTAAATACGAGTATTGATGAAAAATAATGTTCAAATAAATAATTTCGTGTATATATATATATATATATATATATATATATATATATATATATATATATGTTTTTTTTTTCTTTAATCCGAAGTGGAAGAGTAGGAAGGTAAATTCCAAGAACCTGATCTTAATCAATATTAAAAATTTTTAATATTAAAAATATTAATATATTTGTATTTATATAAATTTATTATAAATTTATTATAAATATAAAAATATTAATACATTCATATTTATATAAATTTATAAATATATTTATATATATATTTATATATATATGTAAATCCACTTTTTTAATAAGATAGGAAGGTTTTTCTGAACGATCAATACTATGAATTGAAGTAAATCTGTGGTTACTAATTTATCACTGTTTACCAAACTTAGTCGTTTTAATAATGTAGGCAAATAGAATATTTATGTGCTTCTGGACAAAATTAAATCAAGAACAACTTATTCAGTTCTTTTACGTCTATGTTTTCTAGATTGCAGTCTTATCTGTGTAAGCTTTTCAAGTGAGTCATTTAGATAACATTGTCTATTAACTAATGTTGCTGAAGTTTATTCATGAAATAAGCTGTGTCGTCGCCGTCTTTGTCGTTCTGTTGTGAATAATTTTCTTCCGAGAGATTTTTCTGTTTGACGTATATAATAAGCAAATAACATTTTTAACATGAAAAGATACTGAGCAAAAAGCGATTCGTATAACAACAAGAGAAATGAATGAACCATAGATAATAGTGAGCTTCTCAAAAATATTGTCGTGGAGTAGTTTTCGCACTGAAAGTTATAATCGTGTTAGGTCGGTTGTTAATCATCCTAACGCACCCAAAATGTTAGGAACTTGGTAATCTTCCACTGAAAGCTAACGCCTTAGTATTCTTAGTTTCTGTTTCACGTATATAATAAGCAAATAACATTTTTAACATGAAAAGATACTGAGCAAAAAGCGATTCGTATAACAACAAGAGAAATGAATGAACCATAGATAATAGTGAGCTTCTCAAAAATATTGTCGTGGAGTAGTTTTCGCACTGAAAGTTATAATCGTGTTAGGTCGGTTGCTAATCATCCTAATGCACCCAAAATGTTAGGAACTTGGTAATCTTCCACTGAAAGCTAACGCCTTAGTATTCGGCTAACTGCCAACTAATATCAGTTACCTTAGTTCAACTATGTCCAAACTTGAACTGATTAATAGTTTTACTGAACTCTAATAGAACTCTAAACAGCACTCTGAAATTTCTCCTTTATATTTATATAGGAGGGAGAGTCCATTATCTGAAGTTCGAATTCCAGTTGAATACCCTGCATTCACTTAAGCACTGGTACCCTTGAGAAAGGTATTAATCCGTCCATTCCCTCCAGTTATGAGGGAAATAACAAGGGTAGAAATGGGGATCCTGCCCTTAAAAACAAATTCCAATGAATCATGATACTCGAAATGTATTACTAGTCACACAAAAACTTATATAAACAACAATAAATTGCTGAAAGAAAAAGGTATTACCAGCAATAAATAAATAAAAGTTTAGTTGGCAATAAATGACCCACCGAGGTTGATTTGCCATAAAAAAAAAACAACTAACCAACCATTATCTGAGGAATAGGTGTGTTTCACCATAACAAATATAAAGTGGTCGGATTAGTTATACGGTATTTTGGGTTCTATTTAGTTCTGAATTCTTTGTTTCGTTTTTATTGAATCTCAGTACGTTCTTTCAAGACTGTTGCTTCTTTGCATATCACTAAAAAATCTGGTTGGATGCTGATAATATCATGGACCAAACATGTGAGCAAGACAAGGTTTTGAAGCGGATACAAGCAAAAAGGAAACTTATACTTAACAACAGGAAGACACAACGGAAGTTTCTGGGAAACGTAATAAGGAAGAAAGGATTGGAGAACCTAATACTCACAGGAAGGATGGAGGGCGAAATAAAAACTGGAGAAGCGACACGAGAAAACACTTGATGGGCTAGAGTACGTAGACAGCGAATCACAATGTGTGAGAGATACCAAGAGGAAAATGGTTAAAACCGACATGGGAGAAGGGTAAGTGAAAGTCCATAATCGCCTACGTCCTGAAGGGACACGTCACATAAAGAAAAACAAAAACTATTTCCGCCATTTTTGACGGCACGTAAAAAATAGTAGGTACATACTGAATCTTTATATTTGAAACTATAAGCATTTATTTCTTTTGTAGCAAAACAAATGTATATCGTTTATATAGAAGTTTTGGACTCAAGGAGAGACGTATGTTTTGAATCACCACAAAAATTTCTTAAAAGTAATGCAATAATTTAATATAATTTGCAGTTATTAACTGTTTTCAAATTACAATATTTACATATGTTGTTTATGGCTTTCAGTATTTTTCACTGTGTTTGGGTTTTTCAGTATTCGTAATGACTTCCCTATACTTCTGAGATGAGGTAGTATTTACACAATTTACATTATTCGGACTATTGTCCTCATCATTGTTGCCATTTGTACGACGTTTAGTAATAGATCATTCTATTTGTCTATATTTCTGAGATCAGGTAGTATTTACATTATTCGGACTATTGTCCTCATCTTCGTTGCCATTTGTCTCTATTTCTGAGATGAGGTACAATTTACAGTATATACATTATTCAGACTATTGTCCTCATCTTTGTTGCCATTTGTCTATATTTCTGACATGAGGTAGTATTTACACTAATTACATTATTTGGACTATTGTCCCCATCTTTGTTGGAATTTGTACGACGTTTAATAATAGATCATTCCATTTGTCTATACTTCTGAAATGAGGTAGTATTTCCAGTATTTACATTATTCGGACTATTGTCCTCATCTTTGTTGCAATTTGTACGACGTTTACTAATAGGTCATTCTATTCGTTTATATTTCTGAGATGAGGTAGAATTTACAGTATTTACATTATTTGGACTATTGTTCTCATCTTTGTTGCCATTTGTACGACATTTCGTAATAGATCATTCTATTTGTCTATATTTCTGAGATCAGGTAGTATTTACATTATTCGGACTATTGTCCTCATCTTCGTTGCCATTTGTCTATATTTCTGACATGAGGTAATATTTAAACTATTTACATTATTTAGACTATTGTCCTCATATTTGTTGGAATTTGTACGACGTTTAATAATAGATCATTCTATTTGTCTATACTTCTGAGATGAGGTTGTATTTACAGTATTTACATTATTCGGACTATTGTCCTCATCTTTGTTGCAATTTGTACAACGTTTAATAATAGATCATTCCATTTGTCTATATTTCTGAGATGAGGTAGTATTTACAGTATTTACATTATTCGAACTCATCTTTACTGACATATTTACGATGTTTACGATGCCCCGGCCTTCTTCATGTGCTAAGAATTTTGTACCGAGCTTTGACAGGCTATTCGCGTTTCGCCGTGCACCCGCTTTAGCATGACAACCACCTGGCGTAGCGGGTCGTTCGCGCGAAGAAGAATTGTCGCAGTAGGCTGCCATGACGACTATTGCCTCCCTAGCTAACTAGCCGTGCTCGTGTCGTCGACCAACCGCCATCGTTTCGTCTCTTTTTCAGGTTTTGTTTGTTTCTTTTCCTCAGTTTGCTTTCATACCAGGATGTGTGTCGCGATCGACTGCGCATCTTATCTCTTCTTCGATATCACCTTTGCGCCAACCCTGCTGTTGAATTCCGTTGCTCGTTGAACTTTTTATTATAATCACTGGGGTATATCATTCTCATTCCATGTGCGATGCCACTTCTGATATCCACGTAATTATCTTTCTTCAACTTAACACTTCTAAGTTAATTGTTCACCTCTGCTGTAACCTGGTATTGAACTCACAACTCTTTGTGTCAAATCAATGGAAAATAACTAACGTCTGTATACACTGGGTTATGTGGCCTTCAAGACATCAGAATGTTAGTTTTTGGAACTTAAAAATCTAATGTTCCAGTGACCATTTTAACAAGAGCTGATATTACAATCCTTGAGGCTAATGATTTTCGTTAGCATTCCGTATTACTGGTTCTCATATTGTTGTGACACGATAACTAGGCATATATGTATTTTATTATAATAGATTAAAATAGAAAATAGATTAGAATAGAAAATAGTTTAAAAAGATATATAACAAAAGTGAAAAAGAAGAGGAAAAAATAAATAAATAAACGCTTTTCTTTTATGAGGAAAATTGTGGAAGAGACAGGAGTGTCCGATTACTCTTTTGAATCCTACCGCTCTTCCGGTAGATGGTTGACTCAGTGATTTAATGTGATAAAGAGATAAAGTTCAGGAAAGTTCGGGGGGTGGGTTTTCGAATGACCAGGTCAAAGGCTGTGTTTTACTGTATCTTGACCACACATTAAGAATTTTTCCGGCGGAAGCCTTATTAAGATAAAAAAAAAAGATAACTGAAATTTCAGACTTACAGTCGCCAATGTTTATTACCGGTGGTCTAAAGCATTTCCGGATTTCCGGATTTCCGGTCAATTTTAAATAAATATAGGTAATTTTTCCGAGTCAGTCAGTTAAGAGTTGAGAGTTCCGCCGGGCGTTTGAGTGAAGTAGAATCTCCGTTCTTCTTGTTTCGGTCAGTTTAGGATTTGTTGATCTCCATTAGAGTAAGAGCTGTGTGTCACATTCGCCTGCCCCAACCGAAAAGGCTAACTCTAAACGAATAAAGCATCCTTTTCAACTCATCCAAGTTGTGGAAGTTCGTTCCTTATAGTTCAATCTTGTACCCCCAGCTGTTCGGCTGACATTTTCAACAAACTCCCGGCAAACATTACAGCGTGGAGAACGGCCGCCGGAGAAATTGTTAGGACGGTCCGTTGGGGTGTTACATTGTATTCATTTCTATGTTTGGTCGGCTTTGAAGATTTTTGTAGCCTAGTATATAAGCTGATTCCTTAAGTTTACGTAGTTTCCAGTAGTGTTCTCTATCTATTATTTCAGCTTTATCCCATAGGAGGCGGTGATCACCTTTCTCCTACCATGTGTACTCAGCTACACTTGGTTTCCTATCTCCCCTCGTGTTATGGCCTTGCGATGTTCTTGTAGACTTAATTACGTTTTTCCCTTATATTACTTTCCACAGCTATATGGAATGGCGTGCACACAGTCCATAGTCATGTTCTCCTCTGCTGGGGGTTTTCCTCGGGAGAGTCATCTGAGAATTGTAGAATCCCTTCTGAAAATCGTCCTGATATTATATTGACCACAAATCCTTTGTATTTTCTCCGATAACTACTTCACATATAGACAGATCGAGGCTGTTTTCTGATAGTTGTTATCCTCATGCACTCTCCCTTCCACACTCGTTTGAGCAGTTGTCATGTACCCTGGGTAATTGTTATGTTCTAGGGTACTTCATATACTGACCATTTCCTGTCAGTATGTCTCTGGATCTCCGCTTATGACTTTTGCTCGATGTTGCAGGCAGCGGACGATATTTTCTTTACAGAAATGAAAATGATATACCCCAGCGATCGTAATAAATGGTTTGGTTCGAAATTCCTAGCACCTGAAGAAGGTCGGAGAGTACAACGACAGAAACGTCGTAAACATGGCAGTAAAGATGAGGACAATAGTCCGAAAAATATAAATAGTAGCATTTATTTATTTTGTCCAACTACCCTGAAGATCGTTTGTCGTATTTTCTCTTTCACTGTATACACTGGGTTATGTCGATTTGAAGACATCAGGATGTTAATTTCTGGAACTTAAAAACCTAATATTCCTCTGACCATTTTAACCAGAGCTAGTATTACAATCTTTGAGGCTAATGATTTTCGCTAGCACTCCAAAATACGACGTTTTTTTAATCACATCACTCCGAGCTAGGCGGTAAAGCCACTGATGTGCAGGGGGCTACGTAAGAGTGAAAAGATTAGAAAGGAGAAGGCCGGAAACCACATCCTAAACAGGGAACAAGGGATGAGCCTCTACACCTGTTCAATAGACGTGGGTGGAGTGTGAACCGGGCGATAGTTTAGTCTATCTACAAAGTTAGATTTATCAATTTGGCATTTTCTACTCACGATCACTTTTTATAATTTGATATTTTAAATGTTAGTGCTGTTAAAAAAAGTTTCCCACAGTAGTTTGCCAGCCAAGGCCCAGTCTATTCTGATATTGAACCCAAAGGAGGGATATATAAAGATGGATTCATGAAAGAGTTCTACTGGTCAAACTGAAAGAGAGACCATTCAACATAGCAATTGTAGTTGTCTATAGACCAACAACGCAAAGCACTGAAAAAGAAATAGAATCTTTTTACTCCACTCTAGACAATGCCAAGGCTGAATGTAAAAGCCAAGAAATTAGAATCATGATGGGAGATTTGAATGCCAAAGTAAGCAAGGATAGGGAAGGTATGACAACTGGAAACTTTGGATTAGGAGTCCGCAACGAACGCTGTAAATAATGGGTTCAATGGTGTACAGCAAATGACCATGTAATAACTAATGCCTGGTTTCAAGAACACCCACGACATCTATGAATACGGAGAAACCCAGGAGGCGATAGAAAAAAAACCAGCTAGACTACGTAACCATAAACAGAAGATTTAGAAACGCAGTGATACAAAGCAAAGCCTATAAAAAAAAAAGTACAGCTGAAGGGAGAAGAGAGGGATTGTATTTATAACTAGTAATACGTGGGGGATCAGTTTATTACTTCATAACAATATAAAACCGACCCCCCACTTCATGCCCAGTAGAAGCTTTACTTATGTTTCCAACTATTATATTCATTCAGTCAGTTAAGTACCATACGTGATACACACTTTGGGTGATCATGTTTCGAAAAAGACATGACTGACTGGACAGAAAATTATCATGCAGTCGTTTGCCATTACTTTCAGCGATAGTCTAGTTGCCAGCCAATGCTATAGAACCTAGTCTACCCTGTTATTTAACCCATAACTAGAGGAAAGAGACGCATTAATATCTTTTCCCAAGAATATTTGTTAAAATTAATTCAATGAATTCAACTGCAATTTGAACTCGGTTCCCCAAATTCAAATTCCTCGTTCAGAGACTATATCCCCTGAACCCAATGCACATCCAAATATCGTTTAAATTCATAAAGTCTTGGGTCCATAAATATTTTCATGGTAATCATTTGAAAAAATCTAGTTGGTTCAAACAAATTGCCACTAAAATATTTATTGAAAAAGCAGAGGCAGGCTACATTACGGCTATGAAAATGTGAGATGCTAGTTCAGGACCAATAATATTCCTGAATTCCTGATTTTAGATTTCATCAAGAACACTGGACCATATGTGCTAACAATTTTCAGTGCATGGACGGATGGTAGTATTATTAATATGTATGGTAAATTATGGCAGGATAAATTGACTCGGATAAAATAGGGAACCAACTTTATTAACAACAGATATAGCAATTGACTCTCATTGAATTCTTTCAATTGTGACTACTATAAAAAAAATATCAATTATTTTTATTGGATGTGTGGAAGTAACTTTATAATCCCCGAGTATTATAGGATTAAATACCGATTTATAATTATCGTTTACCGTCATACGCATTAAAAATTTACATTTAATATTAAATGATTTAGAAATTAAAGTCTTCTGATTTACGAGATAAAGGGTTCCGTGATTAATTAATGTTCGTGTTGAAACATCATTATTATGAAGGCAGTATTATTTAAGTAGATTTCATCTTCAAAGGCCCACTTCTCTTAATATTGCTATATTAATTATGAAGATGATATAATTCCCACATTAAGCCAATATCAATGTAAAATTTGCATACAAACGTGAAGCAATAAATAAAGAATGAGTGGCAAAAATAGAGAATTATTTCTCCCTAAACACGTCAAAAATAGCAATGAAAAGTAGTACAGTAGGAACTTATTTTCCTCGACTTCTTCCCCATTAATTTTGTCAAACATTCATTCTAAAGTGCTGGCTTCAATCAATGAATGTTTATCTATAAATTAACATAGATCAAAATAGAAATTATTGCGCCAGGTCGAAAAACGCGTCATGGAGGAAACTGATAGTCACTATCCTAACTTTAAACCTAGGGACGTTCAGTGGATTATTCAGATTTCAGTGTGTCATAATACCAGATTTATACGAATATTTCAATATCACAGTCACAAAATTCCCTACAATCATTTTTATAAAAAAGTATGGAGAAAATAAAACGTGATTTTATTTACACAAATAGCAACAAACCCACCATTTGAATGATTTCATTTATAAAAAATATGCAAAAAACGTGTTAGTATGGAAGCCTTCAAATGACATATTGGCAGTAAAACAAGTTATCTTGGCGCAATTGCAGTAGAAACACGTAAAAGAAACAATAACAATAAAATATAGCAAAACAAAATTTTCTGAAAACTCCAAAAAACTATGTCTATTATCAACTAACAGCAGATGAGAGGAAGAGAAAAAATATAAATATGTGATGAGGGTAAGAAATGTGACTGACTGCTGTTTCCTGTCGAGCTAAGCTAATTCAATTCGAGTATTTTATTAATACACTAAAATTCATGCATTTTCTGCACCAGGACCTAAATAGCGCATCACGATTTGTGAGAGATACCAAGTGGAAAATGGTTAAAACCGACATGGGAGAAGGGTAAGTGAAAGTCCATATTCGCCTACGTCCTGAAGGGACACGTCACATAAAGAAAAACAAAAACTATTTCCGCCATTTTTGACGGCACGTGAAAACTTGTAGGTACATACTGAATCTTTATATTTGAATCTATAATCATTTATTTCTTTTATAGCAGAACAAATGTATATCGTTTATATAGAAGTTTTGGACTCAAGGAGAGACGTATGTTTTGAATCACCTCAAAAATGTCTTAAAAGTAATGCAATAATTTAATATAATTTGCAGTTATTAACTATGTTTTCAAATTACAATATTTACTTATGTTGTTTATGGCTTTCAGTATTTTTCACTGTGGTTGGGTTTTTCAGTATTCGTAATGATTGGCTTATACTTCTGAGATGAGGTAGTATTTACACAATTTACATTATTCGGACTATTGCCTCATCTTTGTTGCAATTTGTACGACTTTTAAAAATAGATCATTATATTTTTTAATATTTCTGAGATGAGGTAGTATTTACAGTATTTACATTATTCGGACAAGTGGCCTCATCTTTGTTGCCATTTGTATGACATTTAATAATAGATCATTCTATTTGTCTATACTTCTGAGATTAGGTAGTATTTACAGTATTTACATTATTCGGACTATTGTCCTCATCTTTGTTGCAATTTGTACGACGTTTAATAATAGATCATTCTATTTGTTAATATTTCTGAGATGAGGTAGTATTTACACAATTTACATTATTCGAACTATTGTCCTCATCTTTGTTGTCATTTGTACGACGTTTCGGCTTCCTTTAGGTGCTAGGAATTTCAAACCAACACCTTTATTACAATCACTGGGGTATATCATCCTCATTCCTTGCGTAAATCCATGATTGGGAAAGTCATGAGTTATATCCTTCTAGCTCCGCAAATTGTTCACCACTGCTATAGCCTGGTATTGAACTCACAACTCTAAGAATCAAGTTAGGAACTAACCAACGTCTATATCCACTGGGTCATGTGTCGTTAGTGATATAGTAATTAAATTACTGTAATTTATAGTAATTAATTTATTGTAATAAAGAGGTCGGTTCGAAATTCGGTAAATTTTTGTTTTGTTCCCCGAAGGCCTTTACCCCTTCAAATCTTTCCAAAACATCCTTATATCCGTGCAAATGCAAATGCTGAACTCAAATCGATAATTGTTTCTTGACGAAACCTACCTTTTTTCAAGTTTACAACCAGAAAAATATCGAACTACTTTTCGCAGTTTATCTCACTCCGTAACCACGCTTCAAAAAATGTTATTCACTGCACAATGACTTCAGGCGTAGCTTGCCAATTTTTCGTCCAATTTAATTCCTTCTTGCATTTAATACGCGTAAATTGAGTTCCGAACCCAAACAAATCGCGGAGTATTTGCTCAAAGGAAGAAAACGGACCGAAATAAGTATCCTACGCCTCAAGTCATTCAGTGGTCAATCAGATATGAGAACAGCGGTAAGGGGTGAGATATAGTCCAATTTTTTTTCTGGTCGATAACAGGAAAAAGGTAGGTTTCTTCAATAAACAATTATCGATTTGAGTTCAGCATATACATTTGCACGTAATTAAGGAAGTTTAGGTAAGATTTGACGGGGTAAAGGTCTTCGGGGAACAAAAAAAAATTACCTGAAATTCTGAAATATGATATTTGTAGAAAGACAATGGGATGACACGACTCGCATGTAAGGAAAGTGACTGAACTTTAAATGCCAGATTAGCGTCGACTACATTGCAGATTGCCATGGTTGTTGTTTAAAAGATAATTTTGCGTGGCCTTCGCGATTTTGAAATTATGAGTCGACTTCTCCTAGACTGGCTACTAGAAAAGGTCTGACAACTCAGAGTAATATTTTGCTTAAACCATTGCTGGGATAAAGGAAATAAGATATGAATTGTCGCAGAACCCAAAAGGGTCTTTGTTCCAAAGGTGAGTGCAATAAACTTGGAGAGAATTTGTAATTTCCGCGTCGATAGATCTTGTGATGACCTGCCAGTGTTAAAATACTTTTGCGTTCATGAGTCTTATTGTCACTTGGTCTCTAGTCATACGCACCACCAGCCAAATGTACGGAGACATAATTGCTAAATTTTATTTTTATTTCTTTTTATTTTTTTTAATCATTTCACTCCAAGCAAGACGTTTCACTGCCACTGTTGCGAAAGAGTGGTTAGGGGGTTACATAGGGGAAAGTGATGAGCAAGAATGGTTGGGGGTTACATAGGGGAAAGTGATGTGAAAAAGTGGTTAGGAGGTTACATAGGGGAAAGTGATGTGAAAGAGTGGTTAGGGGGTTAGATAGGGGAAAGTGATGTGAAAGAGTGGTTAGGGGGTTTGATATGGGAAAGTGATGTGAAAGAACGGTTAAGGGGTTACATAGGGGAAAGTGATGAGAAAGAGTGATTAGGGGGTTACATTATAGAAAATGATGAGAAAGAGTGGTTAGATATGGGTAATGTCAGAAGGAGGGTGATAGACGAGTAAGGATACCGAGGCTGAGGGTTGTTGGGTAGATGGGAAGTGTTTGAGAAAATGGATGCGAGTTAGTGTGTTAGGAGGTGCCTATTGACCTTACATTTAAACTCCTGGAGATTGTAGCCGTCGGGGAATCAAGTATACGGAAGGGAATTGTACAGTCGGGAAGCTCGAGAAAAGAAGCTGTTGGAGTAGAAATTGCGGTTACATCTTATCTGTTTCACTGTATAAGTGTGGGACATAGTTGCTAATCAAGTATCTCGTGCAAATACATACCTAGGTGGCACCAGTGATATAAGCTCATCGGAGCAGAAGCCGTGAAAGTACTTATAGTAGAGGCACAGGGAAGCCACGCCACACCGGTGAGAGAGTGAGTGCAACAGGTCTGCTAAGTCGGTATCGATCACATTACAGATTCTCCGTTGTATTTTGTCAAGAACGCCGAGGAGAATAGCAGAGGCACCTGACCAGGTGTGGCAGCAGTATTCAATACACGGGCGGATGGTAGATTTATAAATAAATGTGCAGGACAGATTCAGACGGGAAAAACTTCCAGGCCCTGCATAGAGAGCCGATTACGGCAGTTGTTGTTATAATAATTTTATTGACGCCGTTTTACATTTATTTAAGACCCTTCTTAGGGGTTTTATTAAGATTTGCTCTATCGTGGAATGAAGAGGTACACAGAGAAATGTAGATAAACTACTTTATTAATAGTGTAGTACAACCAAGATGTATATACAATATTTACAGTCTTTCGCAGTTGAAGGCGTTATTTCCCGATGTCCATGATAATGACAACCCCCGTGCTAAGCGCATATTGCCTTTTATACATCCGGGCGACCGAATGTCACATGGTACGACCCACGATAAAACAAGAATTCTAAAACATACATCAAGTCGGGTGACGAGAAAAATATCTGGTATGTCGCAGTGACACAACTTATCATGCAATAGATGCGACTATTTTTTCTAGTTTTAGTAATGTTTGTAATCATTTTTTATTTGTGCATTATGTCTTCATTCCTGTTCATTTGTTTTTCTCTGCATAATATTTTTTTTCCAATTTTACTTATAATCTTTTACACTTAGTAACCCCTTGTATCTTAGTGCCTTTATCTTCTTGCTTGTGGGCAATGAATAAAATATATGCTTAAGGAGTAAGTGCATGGAGTCTAGCAATTATTGTCGAATCGAGTTTAAGAATTCTGTCCAGAACCTTTGATTTTATTTTCGCACAAAGAGCTTTGAAAAAAGTACGAATACTTGTTTTTTTAACGTAACAGTGCAAAGTGAGTTTTCTAACTTTAGTGGTCAACCACTACATAAAAGAGAAACAATTTTTTCATCGTTTCACCCAAACCTAGTCGGTACTGCCACTGATGCACATGGGGGCTACATAAGAGTAAATGTTTTGTCAGGTGAAGAGTGAAGAGAAAGGCCATCCAGTTACAGGGAGTGTTAGAGAAAAGGGCAAAATAAGGAATGAGAACACATGTTATAAAAAACAATTGCGAAATTAGATAGAAAGGAAAAGAACAAGATATAGGAAGTGATGTAGAAAGAATAGTACATTTTTTATTTATTCCACGAAGGCTTTTACCCCTTCAAATTTTTCTAAAACATCCTTATTTCCATGCAAATGTATATGCTGAACTGAATTCGATAATTGTTTATTGAAGAAACCTACATTTATTGGTGTTAACGACCAGAAAAAATCGAACTTGTTGTCACTGTTTATCTCACCCCGTAACCATGTTTGAAAAATGTTATTCACTGCAGAATGTCTTTACACGTAGTAAGCTAATTTTTGGTCTATTTACTTCCTTTGTACAATTATTACGCGATTTGATTTTTTTCGGAACTCAATTTCCGCTGAAAGTTGCGCGAGCTGTAGAATTTTTTTTTAAGTTAACTTTCAAATAGATATTTCTTTTAAAAAGTTAACTTTCAAATATATGAAAGTAAGTGTAGTTTAATTAACCTTCAAATGCATTGCGTGTATTTGCGTGTTTTTTTCCCTTTTTTTTTATTTCAGAAAAAAGTTAACTTTCAAATATATGAAAATCAGTGATAATTGTAGTTTTACATTTTTATGAAAATAACTGAGAATTGTAGTTTTACTTAATTTTTTACGACGAAAGTTAACTTTTAATTATATGAAAATATAGAAATTTTAAGAAAGTAAACTTTCAAACATATGAAAATAAGTGACGAGTGTAGTTTAATTAACCTTCAAATATATTAGTAACACAAAATAAGTGACGAGTGTAGTTTAATTAACCTTCAAATATATTACTAACACAAAAAAGGAAAAAGTGCACGCAATAACCCTAACCTTAACTCAACCCCTACCCCTAACCCAATTACCACTTATTTTCATATATTTGAAAGTTAACTTTCTTCTCAAATTAACTTTCTTAAATTTATTACCAAGAAAAAAAAGAAAAAAAGAAAAATACGCAATAAGCCTAACCCTAACCCTAAATTTCTATATGAAAGTTAACTTTCTTAAAAAAAAAATTCTACAGCCCAAAACAAAAAGCAGAGGAAAAAACGCAAATACACACAACTTTCAGCGGAAATTGAGTTCCGAAACAAAACAAATCGCGTAGTAATTGCACAAAGGAAGTAAATAGGTCGAAATAAGCATCCTACGCCTAAAGTCATTCTGCACTAAATCAGATATGAGAACGGTGGTAAGGTATGAGATATAGTTCGATTTTTTCTGGTCGTTAACATCAATAAAGGTAGGTTTCGTCAATAATCAATTATCGATTTGAGTTCAGCATACACATTTGCACGAAAATAAGAATGTTTTGGAAAGATTTGAAGGGGTAACAGCCTTCGGGGAACAAATAAAAAAATTACCGAAAGAATTGGAGTCAAGTGGATAAGAGATGGGTGTATTGACATTGCATTTAAATTCCTGGAGGTTGTAACCGTGAAGAAAGCAAGTATATGGAAGAGAGTTCCACGGGTGGGAAAAAAAGGTATTGGTGCGAGATAAGAAGGTATTGGAGTAGAATTATCGGCCTGCATTTGGTTGATCTAACTGTAAATGGGTGGAACCTTGTTGCAAGTCTGACTGCCCGAGTAAGTTCTTGAAGCGGGTGCACCAGTGATTTAAGTTCGTCGGAGCAGAAGCAAGTATATGGTAGGGTGTGAAATGGAAATAAGAGATATCTTCAATTTTAACGCATTAAGGTTGTAGTGATACACTGTCTACTGCATCACTGACAGTCGTGAGGTGTATACGTCAAGATAGTCTGATTGCTTCCATCTCTCTTCAGGCTATTTTATGGTTAAGACTTCTCCCTCCCAAAGACTTGATGTCATCCAAAACAAGAGAAGCGATTCTGTTTCATTGCTGGACGGCGATAATATACGAGAACATCTCTGAAATTCTTGACGAACCAATGATTAACAGTTGACCCCTTTTCTAATCTCGCACTAAAAACCCACCCATGTAAACCAATCTAGTTACGATCAACGGATATCGAGGAGGTATCGTTTTTGAGAGAATATTGAACTTACAGCCGACCTCAAGTTGGACTCTTATATACGATCCATCACTAACGGACTATCAACACAGCTCCAGCAAGTTCTTTAATTCTCAAGCTGTCCTCTACCATTATCAGAAACAGATCACGCCGAAAATGGAGTCAGTCCGTCAGTTTATTGCTTACGTGATACACGCTTTGGGCGATCATGTCTTTTTCGAGACATGCCTGACTGGGTAGAAGATTATCCGGCAGTAGGCTGTCATCATTTTCTGCGGTAGACTAGTTGTCAGCTAAGGCTATAGAACCCAATCTGTCCTGTTATTTGACCCATAGCTGGTGGGGGAATGAATGTACTACATTATTAAGTAGTAATGTGTGGGGATCAGTTTATTACTTCATAATAAGAGAAAACCGATCCCTCACTATTTGCCCAGTAGAACCTTTACTTATGTTTCCAACTATGATCTTCATTCAGTCAGTTAAGTGCCATACGTGATATACCCTTTGGGTGATTATGTCTTAAAAGAGACATGACTGACTGGGCAGAAGATTTTCTATCCTGCTATTTAAAGTATAGCCGAAGGGAGATGAGACGGATTTTATTAATAATTAGTAATTAGTGGGGGATCAGTTTATTACTTCATAACAATAGAAAACCTATCCCCCACTTTATGCCCAGTAGAACCTTTACTTATGCTTCCAACTATTATCTCAATACAGTCAATTGAGTGCCATACGTGATACAAACTTTGGGCGATCATGTGTCTTTATAAGACATGACTGACTGGGCAGAAGATTTTCTATCCTGCTATGTAAAGTATAGCTGAAGAGAGAAGAGACGGATTGTATTAATTATTAGTAATGAGTGGGGGATCAGTTTATTACTTCATAACAATAGAAAGCCGAGCCCCCACTTTATGCACTGTAGAAGCTTTACTTATGTTTCCAACAATTATCTTTATTCAGTCAGTTAAATCCATACGTGATATACCTTTTGGGTGATCATGTCTTGAAAGAGACATGACTGACTGGGCAGAAGATTTTCTATCCTGCTATTTAAAGTATAGCCGAAGGGAGAAGAGACGGATTGTAAGGCTCACTACAAGCCTTAATCATGTCTCCAACTATTATATTCAGTCAGTTAGTTAAGTGCCATACGTGATACTCGCTTTGGGCGATCATGTCCCGAAAGAGACATGACTGACTGGGCAGAAGATTATGCCGCAATTGGTTGCCATTGCTTTCTGTTGTAGACTGGTTGCCAGCCAAGGCTATAGAAGCTAATCTGTTCTATTATTTAATCCACATTTTGAGGGAAGAGACGGTTTAATACCTTTCCCAAGGGCATTTGTGCGTTAGTGAATGCAAGGAATTCAACTGGAATTCGAATGGAGTACTCTTGTCATATTTGAGTGTGCGCTGCACAGTCATCACTTTCCAGTCTGGGTAGTGTTCAAAAGCGTCTCTGAGTCCTTGTGGGTGACTAATTTTTTCAACCGGCGGTGGGATATTAGGAGACTCTCACCGGTTTATCTCTACTTCCATAGAAAGTGCTAGGACGAAATACATTTCTAGGTTCTGCCAGGTCTAACGCTCACGACTTGGACCCACCATTCCACTTACATTACGTTGTCGTCCTGCAGATGATCGAGATACAACTCACTACACCCCTCCAAAATTCCCTGTGCATTTGGAACCCTGACGCACTTTATTGCGAAATTCATAATCTTGTCAAATAGCTGAATACTTGATGCTTCGCCAAGGGCTACCAAGGTTGTTTTTATTGTGACACTAACACTAGATGGGTTGCCTGCCAGGTCCCATCCTGTTATTTAACCCATAACTGGAGGGAAGTGACGGATTAATACCTTTCCCAAGGTATAAAATGAATGCAGGGTACCCAACTGGTATTCGAACTCGGCTCACCGATTTCTCTTTCCAAGCCGACATCCACTTTACCACAACGCACATCTGTCACTGAGCTTACAGCGCTTGGAAATTCCAAAGCGCTCACCCATCTAAGTACTGACCAGGCTCACATTGCTTAACTTCGGTGATCGAACGAGAACCGGTGTATTGAAAGTGATATGCCATAAGCGTACTTACATTACAGCAAACTACCCACATAAATTTCTGAGTTATCTAACGAGGAAGGATGGCTTGAAGAATCGGATACCCACAGGAACAAATAGAGGGAAAGAGAGATATAGGAGAAAGCAACGAAAGAAATTAACGAGAGAGCAGGGTTAGGAGGGGTAACAAGAAAAAGTGTGTTACGAGATACAAGGGATAGGGAGTAGTTAAGGGCCATGATTGTCTACGTAATGAAGAGAGACGGCACATAAACGAATACTGAGCATCACGAAGAGACAATTGAAGCTCTTGTGACACGCAATGAGGAAGGAAAGCCTGGAGAACCTGATACTGACTGGCCAGATAGAGGGAAAGAGAGACAGAGGAAGGCAGCGGATAACATATCTACAGGGCTTGATTAGGTGGATGACGGAACGGGGGTTGCCAGGAGTAACAGGAGCAAGCATACTTGGAGCCACAAGGAATAAGGAGACGTGGAGAACCATGATCGTCTACGTCCTGAAAAGACAGGGCACATAGAAGAAGAAGAAGAAGATAGGTGCACACTCTCAGCTAGCGATACTACCCAGTATCCCCTACATTATAACGGAACTTCAGCCATACCTGCTAAGCTGATGAGATTGTGCTCCTTTATTTTAAGAGTATTATAAAGGTTCAATCCATCAAGTGACATGCTGGTGCTAATTTTATCCCAAATTCCGAACCGTCTATGAAGAAATAAATGCTTTTTTTTTCTACTTTTATTTAGCGTGTCCCGTCCAAAATTTTCTATCCTTCGTAGCTTTTAATATTTTTGTCTGTTTGTGTTCTCTCTTACATTCCCTTCTAACATCCTTTTACACAAGCTTGCTAATTATTTTGTGCATTGTCTCTTTTTCTCTTTCCTTCAGCCTGTCCTGTGAGTAACAAATTTTCCAACCCTCTTTCTTCATTATGTTTCCTAGAAAGTTCAACTGCCACATTCCCATGTAAATTAATAATATCCTTTTTTGCCATTTTCTGCTTTTCTTTGGCCTTTCTTTTCCAGAATCTGTCCTGTGAGTATCAGATTTTCTAAGCCTTTTTTCCTCATTATGTCTTATAAATTTCAACTACCTCTTTCTCATATTAAGTATAATAATATTAGATATTCGAAGCCTTAGTTCTTCATTATTTATTCTAGGAATTTCAACTGTCATTTTCTTATAATTATCAGTCATTTATTTTTCCATTTTTTGCTTTTCCTCTGTCCCCATTTACCTCAATCTGTCATGAGAGCATAAGATTTCCAAGCCCCTTTTCCTCATTACTCACCCAGAAGTTTTAACTGCCTCTTCCCGATGTGTTCTTTTTTCTCTAAAACATCGTCGTTATAAACATATTCGGTCCATGGTCTTCTCAGCATCCTCATGCAGAACCAAATCCCTGTTGCAATAAGTCTCTTTGTCATTTGTGAGGAGATTGCCTAGTATTCACCACCGTATAACAGGACATATATTGAATAGTTCAGTAATATTTTCAATGTTTATACTGAAATGTGGTTCTACAGAAGGATGCTGCGGACATCAGGGACCGAGCATGTGTGCAATGATGAGGTGTTGGAAAGGATGGAAATGAAAAGGAAATTAATACTGAGCATCAGGAAGAGTCAGCTGAAGTTCCTGGGCCTTGCAATGAGGAAAGATGTCTTGGAGAGCCTGATACTAACAGGCTCGATAGAGGGAAAAAAAGACAGGGGAAAGCAACGGATAACATATTTGAAGGACCAAATCAGGTGGATGATAGAACGAGGGTTGCAGGGTGCAACAGGAGAAAGCGTGCTAAGAGCCACCAGGGACAGGGAAATGTGGAAAGCCATGTTCGCCTACGTCCTGAAAGAACAGGGCACATAAAAGAAGAGTACTGAAATATTTTATTTGATAATAATTTTCTCAGCTTTTAAATTCTCCTTCGTTTCTCTGTGTGACGCTTTCCGTCTACTGTCGTAAATTTACTCAACGGTCGTATCGTTTGCAATTTCAGAACACGGAGATTTCGAAGCGTAGGAAAAATGTATTTTAAAGATGCAAACATTGGTCAGAGATTAAAATATTTTCTTCTTTCTGAACAGATAAAAATACATTTTTGGACAATATCGTGACTGGCGACGGAAAATCGATTTCTTACAAAAATATAAACGTTGTGAAATCAAATGCCGCCACTAATATATCAACCCAAATAGGATCCATTGAGAAGGACAAATGTTCACTGTATTTGGCGAGATTCAAACAATATTCTTCATTGAGTTGTTGGAACCTGCACAAAATGTTTCTACGCAACGCTCCAAAGAACAATTGATTAATCTGAATGACGTGTTGGAAGAGAAAAATATTTCATTCTGCGCAAGAAATATAACTTGTGAAATTACTGCATAACGTCGTCCATCCTCATGTTACAAATACGACGCATTTATGAACCAGGTCGAGTTTGAGTTTGCGAGTGATTTTGCTTAACGACATATGAACCTCTGTGGGTTATTTAATGCCAAAAACGTGTGGAATTAAGGTATTTTTTATGTTCCATTGTAGTGGGAGGGTTGATTTAGTCAGATTTTTTTTTTTTTTTTTAGTGGGGGTTCTTTTTTATTTAAAAAAAATTGAAAAGATCTTCCAGTTTTGTATTCAAAATTTTTTTTCCTTCAAAAATGTGGTATGGCAATAATTTTTTCTTCAAAAATATATTATTCTTCCTTCAAAAACTTTTTTTTCTATAAAAGTTTATTTTTATCTATATGTTTCTATAAAATTCTATTTTTATACTTTCATAGCGTTTTTTTGCGGGGGGGGGGGTTCTTTTTTATTTCAATGAACTGAAAATATCTTTCAGTTTTGTATTCAAAACTTTTTGTTGAGAAAAATGTTTTCCTTCAAAAATGTTGGTATGGCAATAATTCTTTCTTCAAAAATATATTGTTAGTAATATTTTTCCTTCAAAAACTTCTTTTTTCTATAAAAGTCTATTTTTATCTATATGTTTCTATAAAAGATTATTTTTATACTTTCATAGTGTTTTGACCCCAGTTTGGGGGTTAAATATTTGCTCATAGCTGGGACCCTAACAGGTGCTGCTACTCCGGGTCAAGGTGGACCAGCGAACAATAGCAATTAAAAGATGGTTCCTTGCTTCTCACAACCTCCCAATCAGAGGCCTTGCTGCCGGATGCAAACATCTAAAAAATCATTCAAAGAACTATGTTGATTAATCAGTTAAGTGACATACGAGATACACAGTTGAGCGATCATGTCTCGAAAGAGAGATGACTGACTGGGCAGAAAATGCCATTGCTTTCTGCAGTAGACTGGTTGCCAGCCAAGGCTATAGAATCCAATTTTGCCTTATTTCACCCATAACTGGGGGGAAGAGACTGAATAATACCCCTCCCAATGTTATTTGCGCGAAAGTGAATGCAGTGAATTCAACTAGGAATTCGAAATCGTCTCCCCGATTTGTCGTTCCGAGTCGATATCCGCTGCGCCACAACGCACATCCATGATAATTAATACTCACACTGAAAATCTATATGAATAAAAGATTTTTAATAAACTTAGTGAAAAATAAATAAAATCATATTAATAGATGAATTGATTAATTAATTGATTTTTATATATATATATTTTCTAAACATATACTGTTAAATATAAGAGACAATGAATGTCTATTATGTTTAATCATGAGCCGTTGTAAACGTCGTATTTTGGCTTTAATTTCAGTTGAAAATAAAGACAAAAATTCTCCAACATTTGCGTAATTTTTTATTAAGTAGGTTCTCAGCTTTCGGCTCACATGAGTCATCTTCAGAGAGGTTATTAAGACGGTAATACAATAACATCCACCATCACCGATGATTTCATTTTGTGTTGACATAAAATTCCGCTTGGCAACGGTAATAGTTACCAAAAGTAACAAACGCAGTTCGCAAATTTGCAATGCGGTTCTATGACGTCACACTGCGTGATAGTGCGAAATGACAACAGAACCATGTGTTCAAATGCAATGTAACGTGTTATGACCGGGTTTAAAGGGGATTTTATTAAGTGTGGGTTGTTTGGATTTAATGTACATGACCTCCAATATCTGAAGATTCTTTTTACTGTGAGTATGAGTAAAGATTATTGTATTGTTGACTAAAATCTGTGATATTACCTACATGTTTATATATATACACACACACACACACACACACACACACACACACACATATGTGTGTGTGTGTGTGTGTGTGTGTGTGTGTGTGTGTGTGTGTGTGTTCATGTATAAGCTCTCGACAAAATCCAAAGGAGAACCTGCAATATAATCAATCTCGATCTGGCAAATCGCCTCCAGCCAATTTCTCACCGACGTGATGTTGGCTTCCATCAATCTCCTCTACAAATATTTTAGCAGTTACTGATCTGATGATATTAGCTAACTGTTCCCCACTCTAAACGAATGTACTCGAGCTACTATACCGGCAACGAGGCCCCACCATTTTACAATCAAACCAATCCAATGTAGCTGTTTCTTCTACTCTACAGCTTCTTTTCTCCCACTTCCAGCCTATGGAACGCCTTTCCGTATATTTGTTTCCCAGTAAGCTACAATCTCCAAGAGTTTAAATGCCACATCAATTGCTATCTCTTACCTCCTTCGCTCCCACCTTTTTCCTGTGTCGTGTTCTTTTCCTTTTTCGATCTACCCTCACGTAACTCAATTAACACAAGTGTTTCCATCCTTCTCTTCTCAATTATGTGATATCTGCTGTAACCTGCTTTCCATTCTCTTAGCTCCCTTCTTCTGTAGCCCCCTGCGCACCAGTTGCAGTGTTGTCTTGCTTGGAGCGATTAAATATATCTATATAGTCATCTGCAGACAGATCTCTTTCGCTGTATCACAGCTCATCAGTACGGCTAGACATCCGATTGCTTTTTACCCAGGATTGAAATATATATATGAATATATTGAAATAAGAAAGTGAACTCGTGCATATTATCTACGTGGTGGTGACCATCTCAGGGAATGTAATCTTCTAAATTTAGATAATTTGTTGAACTTTTGTTCATATGTTATGCAAGAAATATATTTGGTATTCTGAATCATTTTTATAAGACAAGATAATACCATTCAAAACGTGCCCTATCTATCTATCTATCTATCTATCTATCTTTATCTATTTTTATTATCTATCTATCTATTTTTATTATCTATCTATCTATCTATCTATCTATCTATCTATCTATCTTCATTATCTATCTATTTTCATTATCTATCTATCTATCTATCTGTCTATCTATCTATCTATCTATCTATCTATCTATCAATTTTCATTATCTATCTATCTATCTATCTATCTATCTATCTATTTTCATTATCTATCTATCTATCTATCTATCTATCTATCTATCTATTTTCATTATCTATCTATTTTCATTATCTATCTATCTATCTATCTATCTATCTATCTATCTATCAATTTTCATTATCTATCTATCTATCTATCTATCTATAAATTATGTTGAAACATGTTCTAAAGTATAATTTATAATAAATATTCATTGCTCTATTTTTTATTTAGCACTGTTTTAAGTTATTTTTTTTTGAACGTTGCAAATATTTTCTTCGTTAGTTATTCATTTTGATATATATATATATATATATATATATATATATATATATATATAAGAAAAATTCAGGGAGACACGTTATTTCATGGTAATTCGGAAGTATATGGCCCATGTCAGGCGAACCATCATCAGCTTCCGTCTTTAATGAACGATGCGTAGATGCTAGAGTAGCTACTGTTTATTTTAAATTCTACCATTCTTTCAGAGTACTCAATCAGGGTGTGAGATTGTAAATAGTCATCCGCAGACAGATCTGTTTAGTGGTATCACAGCTCATCAGTACGATTAGACCTCCGATTGCTTTTTACCCAGGATTGAAACCCAACCGAATTGGTGTCAGTCGGCGATACTACTTCTGGGATATGGGCGCTCGGTAGGAGGCTGAGTTTTAGTGTGTGATATATCTTGTATACACACCCATATAGCTGAGAGAGTTCTAATTCATGACTGAATGAACGAAGCATAGATGCTAAAATACCTACTGCTTTTTCAAAGTCTGCCATTCTTTCAGAGTACTCAATCAGGGAGTGAGAGCGTAAATAGTATATATATATATATATATATATATATATATATATATATATAATTTTTAAACGAGTTATTTCGCTACCTTGGTTTCTACCATGAGGGATGTCTTCAGGTGATTTTTAATAACTGATTTTACCTTTTACCGTTTTTCTTTTTAAGAACGCTCTTGTAACGGTGTTTTATTTGAACGTTCACGTGGCAGGGAATTTATGAATGCGCATTGCCTAAATACAAACGATTTTCACCCATGGTTGTATGAACCTAAGAGGGATTTCTTAGTGTGGATGCATTTTGTCATAATTTATGTTCTCTCATTTAACAGTTCGTCTTTATTTGGCTATGTCATACTTTCTAATTTTTCTTCTTGGCACAGTCTACATATTTGTCCACCATTGTAAGGTCTGGCTGTTTTTACAATGCTCCACGTTGTGTGTGGATCTTTTTCATATTTTGATTTCAGTTTCCAGGCGTGGTTAGCCAATTTTTTATTGTTTATTTTTTTTTTTAAATGTAGATCTGTGATTGAACCACCTGGTCTTAAAATTGTCTTTGGTTGAGCCCAAATATATTTTGCTTTGGCCATTTGGGTCATGTACCTCTGCCTTAAAAATTATTTCTTTTGTGTTGCAGAGACCTTGAAGTGGAACATTTATTTTTGTCCCTGCAGTTGCATTCTTTGTTAGTGGGTTTGTTTTGTACGATACTATTTAAGTTTCTGGCGTTTTGTTTTTTATGAAACTATCTAAATTATTAGTGCAACTATAACTTAGTTTGATTGTGTTTTTGTTGAAAATTTTGTTTAATTCTGATTCTTTTGGAAAATGCTTATCTATTAGTTTAAAAAAAGTTTAAAAATATATCTCCTATTTTGGTCTTTACTTCTAAATTAAATGTTTGGTTGAACCAGATAATGTTTCGTTTTCTATTGTTGTTTTTTAAACAACAGAAAATAATAGATACACCTGGTGACGAAGAGGTAACGAATGAAACTCGATGACGCGCCGCTCGTTCACAAAGTCCGTTGTACCAGGACCCGTGTTAGAGTTGGTATGACATCAGCTTAATAATCAAAACTGTCTGGGTTCGATTCCTGTTAGTGGATGCGCACTGCTGCAGAGTCCCAAATATAGGACGAAACGGCCGTCCAGTGCTTTATGCATTCTGTTGAGGTCGAATAAAAAGCTTGATGAATTACTTAATTATTCAAATCCTCCTACTACTTCAATCATATATATATATATATATATATATATATATATATATACCTTTTTGAAGGTTACTTAATATGTTGGCTTCTAAGCCTCATTTGTCTGTTGTCTCAAGGTTCCAACACTATCTAAACTAAGTTTGATACAAGAAACTTTATGTTCTTACATTGATTCATTTATGGGGCAAGGATATCATAGGTAGTATTTATTACCCACGACCCAGTGGTGTTCATTTTATAACCCAGAATCGCACACGAATCTCCGATAAGGTCGATGGAATTTTCTATGTATACAAGTATTAGATTGACGTTAACTATGATTTCTCTTCCTCCCGAAAATCCATCCACTTCGCCAAATTCTATCTATCTAACATCCTTTTCTTTGGCATCCCCTGTACCCTGTTTTTTTTATCTATAATCCATTGAGCACTACTGGCAATCCTGTCTGTCTTGTGCTGAAATGAATATATATATTTTTTATTTTTTTTTAAATCAGCATCGCATTCCCAATAAACTCCATAGAAAATAAATATTAAAACGACCCATCGTAAGGGCGTGTCAGTTTTATAGACATACGACAATGAAACTTCGGGAAGTAATGTGGGAGGTAAAGCATTAAAAACAGAATTTACTTTAGCGAAATTCAAAGGTGGTTCTGCAAAGTAATCGATCCCGATTTGGCAGCTCGGCTTTAGACATTTTCTCACTGACGAGGTGTGGCTTCCCTCTATCTTTTCTACGAAGATTTTCACGGCTTCTGCCCTGACAAATTTATTTCTCGACTCTACGAACTTACTCGTGCTACTAGATTGCCATCTAGTTCCTACACTTTTAGTGCCAAAATAGTCAAATGTAACCGTTACGTCACTCCTCCAGTTTTTTTTTCTCGCACTCCTCGCCTAATGAAATGCCTCACGTATACTTGCTTCCCATCTAAACTTATTTATAAATTAAACATTGTGTGTGTGTGTGTATGTGTGTGTATATGTCTGTGTGTGTGTATTCGTTACCTATAGACTCCGAAACGGCCGAATCGATTTTCTTCAAAATTTTACACAGTTGTACTATAAGGGTCTGCGAGTGTTCTTAGCTAGGTTTTGTGTCGAGGTACCCCCGATAAATATCGAAAATATAAAAAATGGGGTTATAGAAAGATTGGTCCGATTTTAATAATCAAATTCGATACACTCATAGACAAAGACATAAGAAACGATATTCAGAAGTTTCAAGTTGGCAGTTCTTACAATAGTGATAATATATATATATATATATAAAAGGCAAGATGTTTTTGTGTGTCTGTTTATCTGCCCTTTTATTTTAGTTTTTGCTTCGGGTTTGGCTCTAAGTAGGTATAATTGTGGTTCTTAATCTCAGCCATGATACCATTTACTAGGAGGACTTATTTAGCCTTCAAAATTCAGTTTACGATGAAAAACGTATTTGATATCGATACCAGGAAATCAAAATTTGACTTACATCCATTCATTTTTCTTTCAGTCTACGGTTTTCGCTTTAACTGGACACAACTATTGCTTTTTAATCTTTCGTGCCAACGTCCAAAGAGTCTGTGCTCTAGGACCATGGATTAGTTTTAAAGCTTTCATTACACCCGAGCAACGCCGGGTTTTACTGCTAGTGTAGCTATAATATCCAAATTTTTAAGTGCAACGTCAATTGCCATCTTCTGTCGCCTTAATTCCCATCTTTCTCTTACGTTTTCTTTGATAAGGTCTTTGTTTTAACGACGTTCGTGGCGGGACTGTCTTGTATAGAGTGAAACGATTATAAAAAACAAATAGTTAACCACAGATGTCTAGACATTCAAGACCAATTCAAGTTAGAAATGTACCCCATGAGGTTGTTGCAAGGCGGAGCAAGAGGTTCATAATATGAATATATGTAAAATAGTGATATATCTCGAAAAAAAATACAGTATAGAATGATTAGTTGAAGAATGGGACTCCACACAAGGAATGAGAAATACAGATTTTATTGTAATAATGTACATTTAGCAATAATATACATATAAGCAGGCCACAGGTTGCAGCGGATTCGACTATCGAATAATAAATGCATTCGCCTAAGACCTTTTCTGTATTTACTAGCCCTCCCACGCAAGGCCAGATGTGACACATGGTCATTTTATTGTGGGTATTCCCGGCCATATAGCCGGGCCAAAAAATGTCTGTCTATTTTTGCCCAGTCGTGGTTCTACCCTTCGGCGGAACCACGACTGGGTTATTGCTCTCTGCTCGGAAGCAGAGAGCGCCCTCTACCCGAAGGCAGAGTGCTGACAGTGTCGTAGAGTCGTCAGTCTAGTGACTCTGTGCGACAGTATTTACTAGCCTTCCCACGCAAGGCCAGATGTGACACATGGTCATTTTATTGTGGGTATTCCCGGCCATATAGCCGGGCCAAAAAATGTCTGTCTATTTTTGCCCAGTCGTGGTTCTACCCTTCGGCGGAACCACGACTGGGTTATTGCTCTCTGCTCGGAAGCAGAGAGCGCCCTCTACCCGAAGGCAGAGTGCTGACAGTGTCGTAGAGTCGTCAGTCTAGTGACTCTGTGCGACTGTATTTACTAGCCTTCCCACGCAAGGCCAGATGTGACACATGGTTCATTTTATAATGGGTATTCCCTGGCCATATAGCCGGGCCAAAAAATCTCCGTCTATTTTTCCCCAGTCGTGGTTCTACCCTTCAGCGGAACAACGACTGTGTTTGTGCCCTCTGCTCGGAAGCAGAGAGCGCCCTCTACCCGAAGGCAGAGTGCCTACAGTGTCGTAGACCAGTCAGGCGAATGCCTAATACATTTTCTGTATTTACTAGCCCTCCCACGCAAGGCCAGATGTGACACATGGTCATTTTATAATGGGTATTCCTGGCCATATAGCCGGGCCAAAAAATCTCCGTCTATTTTTCCCCAGTCGTGGTTCTACCCTTCAGCGGAACAACGACTGTGTTTGTGCCCTCTGCTCGGAAGCAGAGAGCGCCCTCTACCCGAAGGCAGAGTGCCGACAGTGTCGTAGACCAGTCAGGCGAATGCCTAAGACCTTTTCTGTATTTACTAGCCCTCCCACGCAAGGCCAGATGTGACACATGGTCATTTTATAATGGGTTTTCCCGGCCATGTAGCCGGGCCAAAAAATGTCTGTCTATTTTTCCCCAGTCGTGGTTCTACCCTTCGGCGGAAACACGACTGGGTTTGTGCTCTCTGCTCGGAAGGAAAGAGCGCCCTCTACCCGAAGGCAGAGGGCTGATAGTGTCATAGAGCAGTCAGGCGAATGCCTAAGAGCTTTTTCCCATGTCGTACCGCTCGTTACCGTCTTTTATAAAGTAGAGCATTCTATTCTCGGGGATGGCAGGATGTTCCTTATAACAGATAGATAGCACTAGATTTAAAGACGTTTGATGCCGGTTCCACAATGCAGCATTTCTGATGAAGAATTTGCTTGAGTGTCACCTCTTTCCTTAATGGAATATTAAGTGATATTGCATGGGTGGCCGAAGATTTGCAGATCTGAACTGATAGACCCAAAAGACGGATTTCACTCTAACAACTTACATTACAAGATCGATAGCTTAGCATAATTATTCCACCCAAAACAAGTAAATAAAGAACCAAAACGCAAGAGGATTCAAAGTTTATGATAAAAATTTTAAAAAAATATACGTTGACATTGAATTTAAATAATTGACCGAAACCAAGGAACCGCATGAGATTTACACGAACAAGTGTGAAAGAAGAAACTATTAGCACATAACGTACGCTTACATCTACTGTAAAATGATGAGACCTAAGTGCCAGTCTAGTACTGAAATTAAATTCGTAAATTCGGGGTAGCAAAATGGAAAGCTCATCAGAACTACAATGAAAATATTTATAGAATATACACAGGAAAAATTATGTTAAGCGTAGTAAAAGCGATTGAAGCAGAGATGCCAGGTAGGGACCGAAAGTAATACAGAACCTTCTTTGATTTTATTTTAAGAATCTCTAATTACAAAGAAGAAGCACTACACAAGTTGTGATAGCAATATTTACTGTCTCGACAAATAGAAGTCTTATAAATCTGTAAAAATAGATTTAAAAGAGAAAAATTGCCCAGCATTACATCAGTTAATTTGTTTTAATCGTATCACCCTGAGCAAGGCGGTAACGCCACTTGTGTGCAGGGGAGGGGGCTACATAAGAGTAAAAAGATAAGAAAATAGGAGGAGAGTGAAGAGAAAGACGAACCAGTGAGAAAGGATCAAGAGAAGGGTGTGGGAATACAGGTGTGATGACAGTTGCAAAGGTAATGGATATACAGGGTGGTGTAGAAAGAACTAGAGACAAGTGGGTTAAGAGATGAGTATTGACATTACATTTATATTCCTGGAGGTTGTAGCCGCCAGGGAAGCAAGAATATGGAAGCGAGTTCCACGTGCGGGAAGTGCTAAAAAATAAGCTACTGGAGTAGAATTGTCGTCTGCATTTGGTTGATCTAACTGTGAATGGGTGACACCCAGGTGCCAGTTTGGTTGCACGAGTCAACACCTGTTGCAGCAGTACAATCTCCCACTAGTATCTTTATTAGTAGTAAAATTATCTTGAAATTCTTTAAGATAAAACCTTGTCAACCATCATTAATTTTTTACTAGTATTTTTTTGTACATCATTTCATTTGCTTTGTCATATTTTTGTTAGACTTATATATTATATATTATCTCCTGCTTTTTAGTTATTTCTTTGTCAGTTTTATAATTGTCTTTCACTATTTTTTTTTTATTTTTCAATCATTTTTTATTATATTCTCCATTTTTCTTTCCATTAATAAATTTGAATACGTTTATTTGCTTCAAAGACTTATATATTCATTCGTTCTCTTCTTCCATGTGCCCTATCCTTTCAGGACGTAGGCTTTTCACGTCTCCCTATCTCTGGTAGCTCTTAATATGCGTTCTCCTGTTACACCACGAAACCCTCGTTCCGTCATCCACCTGATCAGGCCCTTAAAATATGTCACCGCTGCCGTCCTCTGTGTCTTTTTCCTTCGATCTGGCCTGTTAGTATCAGGTTCTCCAAGCCCTCTTTCCTCATTACATGTCCCAAGAAACTGCAGTTGACCCTTCCTGATGCCCACTATTAGTTTTCTTTTCAATGCCATTATTTCCAAAACTTCCTCATTGCTCACATGTTCGATCCATGATATCCGCAGCATCCACCTGCTGCTTCAAGTTTGTTCCTTATTATCGATGATATTGTCTAACATTCACTGCCGAATTGAAGAACTGACATCACATAGCAATCTAGCACTCTCTTTGTTTCTAGTGGAATTTTCCTGTGTCTTATTTCTTTACTCAGCTTCTGGAACGCGTTCTTTGCCATGCCAATTCGCCTTCGGATCTCTCTGTCGCACTTTTCATCTCTTATTAGAACACTTTCTAGGTATTTAAATTTTTGTACTTGGTTGATTCTAGTATCTCCTACCAGTATTTAGCATTTTGGGTTATTCTTTTTGCTAACGACCATGCATTCAGTTTTCTTGAATTTCTTTAAGATAAAACATTGTCAACCATCATTAATTTTTGGCTATTATTTCTCTCTACATCATTTCAATTGCTTTGTGCTTCTATCATTATTAGACATATTATTCAATTTTATCTCCGGTTTTTTATTTATGTTTTGTTTTATAATTATCTTTAACTTTTTTCTTTTTTTCCTTCATTTCTATTATTTATTTATTTTTTATCCTTCATTTTTTTGTTATTTTTTTATTATATTCTTCATTGTTCCTTTCCATTAATAAATTTGAATACGTTCATTTCCTTTAATGTCTTATATATTCCTGCGCTACTGATGACATTTTTCTTATGATTGTTGTTTTTATTTTTATTTTTATTTTGTTCTTTTATTTTTTTCCTCTTCACTTTTTGCTGTAGTTTTTTTTTATTATATTTTAATTTCTTTTTCTTTCTCCCTTTTCCTTTTCTTAACTTTCTTTGTATTATTTTTATATTTTCCTTTTAATTTTCTGCTTCTTTTTTTATTTTCCTTTATCTTGTTCTTCTCTCTTTCTTTTCCTTTTCTTCTTTTCTATTTTCTTTTCTTTTTTTCATTTGCTGTTGCTTCTCTTCTCTTTTCTTTTCATTTTCTTCTTCCTTCTTTTCATATTTTCGATAATTTTACAATCTCAACATAGTTTCTATCTGTATCAATTCCTCTCTTTTGATTTCTTCTTTCTTTGCACAATTTTTAACATTGACAATCAGTTCTTCGTGTCTTTGGCTACTTGCTTCTCTCTTACTGCAAAACGCTTATGCATCACTCCTCCTCTGAACTTTTCTTTCCATAATCTTTTCTCTTAACCGACCTGTTTCATCGAACACTTTCTTCTCATCTTCACCACCATCTCCCACCATTCGTTCCAGAATCCCTACCACATCACTGTATCCTCCCTTCGCCTCGCACAGCCGGATAAGCTTAACAATAATATACAGTGGCCTACTTCGTAAAAAGGTGGAAGGCGTAGATCTCTTTGGTGGCATGGGCGTATGGGCGTCCCCAAAGCTCCGGAAGCCTCCGCGTGGACTTTATAAAAACAATATAATGCACGGCTTCCATTTCTTTGATTAGACCTCAAAAATGTTGGCCGTCTGTTGCAATATGCTCAACCTCTCTTTTGATATGGATGAGTGATGGGTATTGTCTGCAAAACAAACCAACACGACCTTGTTTCCGCATGTATGTGAGATTACTATTATTATTATTATTATTATTATTATTATTATTATTGTTATCATTATCCTCAATATATTCTGGATGTTGTCAGTGGGTATCGAGTGAGAGTATGTCTCATCGGACTTTAATTATTTTCCTCAATATTCTCTGAGACCGCGAAACCTTCTCAGATTTTTAGCTCTTTTAATTTTGAAAACAATATTATTAGTAGCAGTAGTCAGACACATTTTGCATTTCTTTTTTTTACACATAACCATTAGAAAGGCATGAATCTATCTTTACTTCACTCTTCTCTATGGGCAAAAAAGAAGAAAACTGTTCTCTCTTAGTTGCCTTGGGTACTTCAATGTAGTGTTTATCTCGTTAGAACCTATTACAAATGAGCACTGAGTTTGATCCTCACTTGGTACCCATAATTTAGATCTTGTGGCCACATCTTAGCGGCGCTTACAAAATCGACTCTCTTGGATGAATTGGGCACCATCATGTGGTGTAATACTTAACAAGCTTTTCTTGTTAGAATCATTACAACTGTGTAGTTAATTCAATCCTTGTGCCACATTTAAGCTGTGCTTAGAAAATCAAATGGGAACCTAGACCTGGTGTAATTGTTGGCAAGTTTGTTTTGCTAGAACCTATTACAACTGAGTACCAAGTTCGATCCTTACTGGGTACCTAATATTTTCGAGATTATGCCACATCCGAGCTATGCTTAGAAAAAATTCCTTAGGCACTTCGACGTGTTGCAATGCTTAGTAATCTTTTCTTGCAAGAAAATACAATTCAGTAGTTAGTTAGATCCTCGAAGAATTCCAAATATTTTGGCCTTGTGCCACATCTAAGCTGAGTTAGATCATCACTGCATAACCAATACTTTCGGCCTTGTGCCATATCTAACTGGCGTTTAGAAACTCAGCAATCTAGATTGCTTGTAAAATCAGCCGAAGAGAAAGACAACACTAAATATCAAAACCGAAGAAACAGTGACGAGAACGACACAGATAACTTTCCCAAGGAATATTTTTTGACATCTGTCTTTGTTCATTCCTAGGTGAGATTTTATTCTTTGAAATTTTGACTACTATGTGGGTCTGATGAATTTAATTGATGGATGGTATCATCCTCGATATATCAGTCAATTAAGTGTCATACGTGATACCCGCTTATGCGATCATGTCTCGAAAGAGACATGACTGACTGGGCAGAAGATTATCCCGCAGTAGGTTGCCATTGCTTTCTGCAATAGACTGGTTGCCGACCAAGGCTATAGCACCCAATCTTTCCTGTTATTTAACCCATAACTGGAAGGAAGTGACGGATTAATACCTTCCTAAGGTTATTTGGGCGTAAGTGAAAGCAATGAATTCAGCTGGAATTCGAACTCGGCTCCCCGATTTCTCGTTCCGAGCCGATATCCACTGCGCCACAACGCACATATCTATCTATATATATATATCTATTTATCTATCTATACAAAGGAGGAAAAAATAATAGAATCACCTTGAAATTTCAAGCAAATTTATTCAATAAGGTGCATGACCGTTTCTGGTAGTAATTAAAACTTGGATAATGCCTGGGATAGACACATACAGAGTTTGGGATAGACTCGTATATAGTCTCCGGAAGAATTTTTATCCATTCTTCAGTTAAAACAGTTTCTAATACTTTTGATAATGATGGTGGACGATATCGACTCCTCACTTGTTTTTCTAAAAAAATGAAATTACATAAGTGTTCACAGATGTTGAGATGTGGGCACTGCGTTAGCCAGATAAGATATTCTACTTCATTAGAATATTCCTTGTGCCACTCAGCTACTACTTTAGCAGTATGAATGGGTGTATTAAAGCGTTAAAGCGAAACCGTAGACTGAAAGAAAAATGAATGGATGTAAGTCAAATTTTGATTTCCTGGTATCGATATCAAATACATTTTTTTCGTCGTAAACTGAATTTTGCAGGCTAAATAAGTTCTCTGAGTAAATGGTTTCATGGCTGAGACTAAGAACGACAATTATACCTACTTAGAGCCAAACCAGAAGCAAAAACTAAAATAAAAGGGCTGAAAAAAATACAGACATACACGCAGATAAACAGAGACACACACAAACAGCTTGCTTTATATATATATATATATATATATATATATATATATATATATATTATCGATTTTCTGCACTATTGTAAAAACTGCAACCTTGAAAGTTCTGAATATTGTTTCTTATGTCTTTGTCTGTGAGTGTATTAAATTTGATTAAAATCGGACCACTCCTTCTATAACCTGATTTTTTTCATTATCGATTTTCCATATTTATCAGGGATACCTCGACACAAAACCTAGCTAAGAATACTCGCAGACGCTTATAGTACAACTGTGTATATTTTCAAGAAAATTGGTTCAGCCGGTTTCGCAGTATATAGGTAACGGACACACACAGACAGACACACACATACACACACATACACACACAGACAAAGTTCCACTTATAAATACGTTTAGATAAATAAACAGAATGCCTACGCAAATAGTGGTATTTGCTAAAACCAACGTTTGATTCATAAAATCTGTCAGACTATTAAATAAACGTTCATTACTTCCTTAGAAATTGCTTTGTCTACGAAACTGAGCAATGATGAACGTCTCAAATGTCTTTAGAAAGATCTGCGTATATAAATCAATACTGAACTGAATATTTCGATCTAAAACACGTTGGTTCTTACGACGGTTTCTCCTTCCATGGTTGGTGTACACTACCGGTCATAATTATTAGGCTCCCTCAGTGTTATAAAAAATTATGTATTTCATACTATTTGTTTTAAGTATTTATTGCCAACTGCATAATTGTAAATGAAAATAGAATGATTATTTTGTTAATACTGCGCAATCATGTGTGCATCAAATCAATTTATAAATAAATGATAATTACTTTTTTTTTTTAACCGTATCACCCCGAGCAAGGCGGTAACGCCACTGATGTGCAGGGGGCTACGTAATAGTGAAAAGATGGAAAAGAGAAAGCCGGAAACCACGTCCTAAACAAGGAACAAGGGATGGGCCTCTTAACCTGTTCAATAGACATGGGTGGAGTGTGAACCGGGCGATAGAGAGATCTATCTACTCCAATTAAAAAAAAAAACAAAACAAAACAAGAAAACAAAGTGAGAAGATTGGAAAAGAGAAAGCCGGAAACCACGTCCTAAACAGGGAACAAGTGATGAGCCTCTTAACCTGTTCAATAGACATGGGTGGAGAGTTGCAGTTTCATCAACGAAAGAATGAGAAAAAACTTTAGGGTGATTCGGAAGAGTTCATATTTGCTTCCTTACCTTGTAAAAATTTGCAATGAGCAATAATAACGAAAGAAACATTCTATTTTCATTTAGAATTATTCACGTGGCAGTAAATACTAAAAATTAGATGAAATATATCATTTCTTTTAAAAAACTGGGTGGCTTAAGAACTATGGCCGGTAGTGTATGTTTGAATAGTGAGTGAGATATTTTCTGTCATAAGATTTTTCGAATAATCAGTCTGGTAAACGTAAATAACTAAATATAGTTTTAATAAATAAACGAAACTTCTAATTCATTCTTAGCATTCCCCAAATATAACATTTCAAATTATAAAATATCAAGTGAGTGTATTAAATATTTTGGTTAACAGTGCGAATTTATGGACCATTTTCGGACGAACTGGATTATTTTCCATGCACTGAAACCAGGTTAGTGATGTTTGAGCCTCACGACTACCTACTTTTTATTTTATTTATCGATTCATTTTATAAATTATTAACATTTTATCACCTGGCAAAATCTTTTTCTAAAAACGGAATATTTAATAACAGTTCAGTACGTTTGTTTCTGTTCAAATTCTATGGAAATCCAATCCCACATCAACTGATTTTTAATGGTTGGTTGAAATATTCTGAGTATATTTTGAAACTTATATCGCTGACTGTTCTCAAATACTCTGTTGATTCAATCGTCCAACTTAATTCCCCGACGACAGAACATCGTTCAGGGAGAAATCTGTAGCACGAATATTTGATAGCTTCTTTTGTTTACAATAAATTCCCTATGAACTTCCGAAACCCCCGTATTTTTGTTGTATTTGAATCTTATTTTATTTTAAATAAAAAAATGCCTGAAATGTCGATTTTTCCTACCATCTTGAATGCTAATATGAAATACACAGTATTTGATAATTCCAATAAACATGTTCGCTGCCATGACAGCTGTCAGAAGAGGCAAAGGCGATTTTTTTAATGACAACGTTCTTAATGCCATCTCATGATAAAAATCGAACCCATGTTCCCAGAATTCGTCGGCAAATCGAAATGGTTATGTTCCTTTTAGAAGCAATATTGACATTTTTTTTATATTTTTAATTACATGAAACTATGGAAGGTTTTTTTCTTTTATAATCGAAAATCGTAATTGATTGATTGATTTTTCTACGGTTTATCAACCATTTAAAGGTTATTTAAAGCCAGAAAATTTTTTGAGTAAAATTTTTTTTTTATTTTAAATAGAAACTAGCTGTATAGCCCGGCGTTGCTTGGGTGTAATGTAAGCTTTAAAACTAACCCATTTTCTTAGAGCTCAGACTCTTTGGACGTTGGCACGAAAGACTAAAAGGCAATAATTGTTTCCAGTTAAAGCGAAACCGTAGACTGAAAGAAAAATGAATGGATAGAAGTCAAATTTTGATTTCCTGGTACCGCTATCAAATAAGTTATTTTCGTCGTAATCTGAATTTTGCTGACTAAATAAGTCCTCCGAGTAAATGGTATCATTGCTGTGACTAAGAACTACAATTATACATACTTAGAGCCAAACCCGAAACAAAAACTAAAATAAAAGTGCTGACAAAAATACAGATATACAGGCAGATAAACAGACACACACACAAACATCTTGCTTTTATATATGTATATTATCGATTTTCTACGCTATTGTAAGAACTGCAACCTTGAAACTTCTGAATATCGTTTCTTATGTCTTTGTGTATGAGTGTACCAAATGTGATTAAAATTGGACCCATCCTTTTATAACGCGATTTTTTTAGATTATCGATTTTCGATATTTATTGGGAGTACCTCGACACAAAAACTTGGTAAGAACACTCGCAGACGCTTATAGTACAACTGTGTAAATTTTGAAGAAAATCGATTCAGCCGTTTCGGAGTCTATAGGTAACGGACACACACACACACACACAGACAAAGTTCCATTTATAAATAAGTTTAGATGCTTTATTTTAAAACGTCTTACTAATTAACCGATAGATAAAGGTGGGAAGAATACCTGGATTGATAGCTTTCTCCATGGGTAGTTTGAACATAAGGTGAATATAACGTACCCAACAGAAACTGGATCTCAGCTCTATACTTAACAATTTAACGCCATTATCTCATACACCATACGCACATCCAAGCTTACATTGGCTCGTATTACCAAGCTTGATGTTAATTAACTTCCGTAAAAAGATATTTCAACGTTATGTGGCTGTTTTTTTCTTGATGTGCAGTGTCCTTTTATGACGGGAGCGATCCCTTTATTGTGGAGTCGTAGTGAAATCATAGTTGCCAAGTTGTTGTTGTTGCCTGTTTGGGCCTGAAAGTAAGACACGGAAACAAGAAATTAGGTTGAAGCAACGTATTAGATTAACATCAATTGGAGTAGATAGACTAAACTATCGCCCGGTTCAGATTCCACCCACGTCTATTGAACAGGTGAATAGGCTCAACCCTTGTTTCCTGTTTAGGATGCGGTTTCTGGTTTTCTCTTTTCCAATCTTCTCAGTCTTTTTCTTTCTTTTTTTTTCAATTGGAGTAGATAGACTAAACTATCGCCCGGTTCACACTCCACCCACGTCTATTGAACAGGTGTGAACAGGCTCATTCCTTGTTTCCTGTTTCGGATGCGGTTTCTGGTTTTCTCTTTTTCAATAAGTAAGTCCGAACGGTGTAGTTACGCCGCGTCTTGACTGTCTCTAGACTGTGTCACAGCTGCGTCTTCGGAATTCACTCCGGTTATTATTTTTAGCAGAATGAAGAGTTCATTCCACGCAGAAGGGCACCATAATATCCATGCACCTCTAAATAAATTATCCTTTCTTTATTTCTAAACCCTTTATCTGCCACCAATTTTGTCAAGCTCATCAAGTATGTCATGCGTTGTTTTTCTTGTACCTCTTACCAACAATCTGTCCTATGAGTAATAGATTTCACAAGACATAGTGAAAAAAAAACCTCAATAAGTGTCCCAGAAATTTCAGGTGTCTGTTCCTAATGTTAAGTATAACTACTCATATTTGTCACCATTTTCCTTAAAACTTCGTCAACAAACATATGAAAAAGAAAGCCAAGTATAAAGCTCTTGAGCAGATGAAACAACGCTGACAGGACAAATCCCTGCATGGCCAATATCCAGAAAGTGCTAACAAACTTGATATTGATAAAGTTAATAATTATCTATGGTTACAAGCATCTGGCTTAAATTCTGAAACTGAAGTCTTTATTTTTCCAGTGCTAGACGAGATACTTTTCACTGGCAACTTTCAGGCAAATATCTAAACTTATTTATAAATGGAATTTTGTCTCTGTGTGTGTGTGTGTGTGTATGTGTGTGTGTGTGCTTGTGTGTGTTTGTAAATCCGTTACCTATAGACTCCGAAACGGCTGAACCGAGTTTCTTGAAAATTTACACAGTTGTACTATAAACGTCTGCGAGTGTTCTTAGCTAGGATTTGTGTCGAGGTACCCCCGATAAATATCGAAAATCGATAATCTAATAAATCGGGTTATAGAAGGAGTGGTCCGATTTTGATCAAATTTGATACACTCATAGACAAAGATATAAGAAACAATATTCAGAAGTTTCAAGGTTGCAGTTCTTAAAATAGTGAAGAAAATCGATAAATAAATATACATATGTATAAATCGATACCAGGAAATCAAAATTTGACTTACATCCATTCATTTTTCTTTCAGTGTACGGTTTTGCTTTAACTGGAAACATTTTAGTCTTTTGTACCAACGTCCAAAGAGTCTGAGCTCCAGAACCATGGATTAATTTTAAAGCTTTCATTACACCCTAGCAACGCCGGGCTATACTTCTAGTCATACATAATAATGTTGACCAAAATTGCAGTTTCTATGACAAATACCAGAAAACAATATACCATCTAATCCCAGGATGATCTCTAATCGACGAAATGAATATAAAAATTGTCCCGATAGAGCGGGGCAATATTTACACTAGACAATGTGCAATAATTTTGGAAGATATGTAAACAAACACAGGTATGAACATTCCACAGCACAGATTATAGAAATAGAAGATGTTACCATTCTATGAGATTATAGAAATAGAAGATGTTACCATTCTATGGGATTGCAGAAATAGACGATGTTACCGTTCTATGGGATTGCAGGAACGAAACTTTGTAAAACTTGTATAAACACCACCTGATTAAAGATATATGAACTGTAAAAGTTTTATGAAAAATGACAATGCACCCAGGCAGAACAATCAGAATTAATCAGCCATATATATGGATCAAAGACCGCAAAATTGATAGTGATTTGTTTTTGACATAACATTTCATGCATAATGTAATATCTCTTTAAAGACCTTAAAAAGAATGGAAATAGTCAGTCGGTTATGAGCCATACGTGATACAAGCTTGGGCGATCATGTCTCGAAAGAGACTTGGCTGACTGGGCAGAAGATTATCCCGCAGTAGGTTGCCATTACTTTCTGCGGTAGACTGGTTGCCGACCAAGGCTATAGAACCCAATATGTACTGTTATTTGACCAATAACTGGAAGGAAGAGACGGATTAATTACCTTTCCCAAGAAAGGTATATGATTGCAACGAATTCCACTGGAATTCGAACCCGAAAATAGATCAATCTTGAAAATGAAAATCTAAAAACTGTGACAGGTAAATGTATCAATAATTGCAGTTGTGGTGGAAGCATCGGATTGATTAGAAATGTTTCTAAAGTTAAGCATAAGTCTCATTTTCGTTTCTATTTTCTCTAAAACTTCCTCATTGCTCATATTTTCCGTCCATGGTATTCTCAGCATCTTTCTGTATAACTACAGTTCTGTTGCTTCAGGTTTTTCCTTCATCTTTGACGAACTGTACATCATTCCCTGCCATACAAAAGAACATATATCACGTCAAATCTTTAATATATAACGAAGTTTTTCATTAGTCAATATACTGCTTAGCTTTTGAATGACTATTCAATGCGTTTTCACTAGATCTATATTGCTGCCTCCGATCTGTGAACAGGTAGTCAAACAAACAGCACTCGAGATCTAACCAATCCCCTGCGCATAGATGGGTTGAAATCCAGAGAGAGACACATGCATGTGTAGACCTGGCGTAGTACAGATTATAGCTGTCGGTAAAGCAAGTAAATGGAAGGGAATTCCACAGGCGGGAAGTGCAAGAAAATAAGCTAATAGAGTAGAATTTGTGTTGACAATTTATTGGTTTCACAGTAAAAGTGTGGGACATGGCTGGTAACATATACATCTAACCCGTAAGAATACCGTAAATGTTTCATGCCCAGGCCGATTTCTTGCAGGTTGAAGACTCGCATTAATTCTGATCTCATAGCTCTTGTGTAGGTATAGACATCCCTCACCTAAACTGTTGATTCAGTCACCCCACACATCCTATGCTGCATCATCCCCACATTGGCAGTGTATATAGCTATGGGAGCACAATTTAATCTATTGGACTAGGTGGTCCAGGAATTTAGAAGTTTCATCCGTCTATTGTTTTAATACTGCTGGCTCTGTCGCCACTCTTCAGTTCTTCTTCTTCTATGTGCCCTGTCCCTTCAGGACGTAGACGATCATGACCTTCCACGTTTCCCTATCCTTGATGTCTCTGAGCACGCCTTCTCCTGTTACAGCATGCAATCCTCGTTCCGACATCCACCTGATTAGGTCCTTCAAATACGTTATCCGTTGCTTTCCCCTGTCTCTTTTTCCCTCTATCGTTAGTATCAGATTCTCCAAGCCCTCCTTCCACATTGCGTGTCCTAGGAACTTCAGCTGTCTCTTCCTGATGCTCAGTATTAATTATGTTTTTTTTTTTTTTTAGTTAAAATGTCTAATTTAGTCCAGGCTGTTGGTAATACTTACATGATTCCAGTAGCACTCGTAGAATGATCTGACTTAAACACACAGAAGTTTAGGAAAGGAATGTATTGAGGTTGTCAAGATTTCGTTTCAAAAAAGAATTATTGGGCGCATTAATCAAACGATATGTCATTAAAACACCATGTTAGTAACACATCATGCTATAGATTACAGAAAAATAAATCACAAATATTGCTGTCATTTATTAAATGTTGTAAATAACCTTACTAGTTTTCGCTATTATGTTATATGACCACTAGCAGTATAACCCGGCGTTGCTCGGTTGTTATGAAAGCTTTAAAACTAATCCATGGTCCTGGAGCTTAGACACTTTGGACGTTGGCACGAAAAACTAAAAGCAATAGTTGTTCCGAGTTAAAGCGAAACCGTAGACGGAAAGAAAAATGAATGGATGTAAGTCAAATTTTGATTTCCTGGTATCGATATCAAATAAAGTTTTTCGTCGTAAACTGAATTTTGAAGGCTAAATAAGTCCTCTGAGTAAATAGTATCATGGTTGAGACTAAGAACTACAATTATACCTACTTAGAGCCAAACCCGAAACAAAAACTAAAATTAAAGGACTGAAAAAAATACAGACTTACAGGCAGATAAACAGACACACATAAACATCTTGCTTTATATATATATATATATATATATATATATATATATTATCGATTTTCTGCACTATTGTAAGAACTGCAATCTTGAAACTTCTGAATATCGTTTCTGATGTCTTTGTCTATGAGTGTATCAAATTGGATTGAAATCGGACCATTCCTTCTATAACCCGATTTTTTCGATTATCGATTTTCGATATTTATCGGGGCTACCTCAACGAAAAACCTAGCTAAGAACACTCGCAGATGCTTATAGTACAACTGTGTATATTATCAAGAAAATCTGTTCAGCCGTTTTACTATAGGTAATGGACACACACACACACACAGAAAAAAATTCCATTTATAAATAAGTTTAGTTTCTTATCTAGGTTAGGGACCAAAATGTTAAGAAGATGCTGTTATTTTTATTTCCAGAATTATCTTGTAACGCGTTAACGTGTGTTGAAATCCTCACAATATTTACTAATACGTTACCGCTAACATTTTTTGTAGAGGTTTAAAAAACTCTGTTTCGTTCAGTTTCACAAAAAAATTTTAAAAAACTTGAATAAGCTGATTTGTTTTGAAAATTACTGACAAAAAACCTACTTCACAGTTTAATAATTTCCTTAATATAATTTACGTTAATTTTATAGGAGTTTCCGGTAAACGATATTTTCAAGAAAATTCATATATATTTTTCCTTTTTAAGAGCGAATAATAAATTCTTAAAATTTCTTACTCTAGAGCATGCAACATAGACTGCGTAAATATTTCTTTCTGGATAAAAATGCCAACTTTTAGAAACGTTTGTCTGTGGTTTGTTTATAGTTCTCAAAAACGATAAACGAATTGGAAATTGTATATATAAAAACATAAGGGGTAGATATAAAAAAGACAATATTCTCTTTTTATTGCATAAGTATTTGTTAAAAAATATTTTTTCAATAGACGAAATATTTCGTATGATAAATAAAACATTACATTTTTCAAAAAAAATATTTATACAAATTTATCGTTATAAGCAGAGCATCCTCGCAAAAAAACACACTGTACTTTGTTCTACCTTACCTGTTTGCACTTCTCCACAAAAAAAATATATATATATATATATATATATATATGGAGAACCGCCGACTGATTTCAATTCGCTCGTGTTTCAATCCTGGGTAAAAAGCAATCGGATATTTATTATAAATTTTAGTTTAAAACATGTACAACTTACTACAAACGTGTACATTTTGTTTCGACATCGAAAGAATACCCTATATATATATATATATATATATATATATATATATATATATATATATATATATATAACTCTAGCATCTACGAATCGTTCATCCAGTAATGAATTAAAACATTCTAACTACTGGCGGATGTTTAACCGTACTGATGAGCTGTGATACAGCGAAAGAGATCTGTCCGCGGATGACTTCCCATCCCTCCGCCCATATATTCGTGTTTGGTGACTTTAACGCCCACCACACCAAGTGGCTGGAGAACTCTGTCACCAACCCTGCTGATGTCCAAACAATGAATTTTTCAATCACCCAATCCCTTACGCAAGTGGTGAACTTCCCCACGCGTTTCTCCGACAACCCTAACTCACTGCTAGACCTCTACTTCAATTACATCATAGACTCTTGCACTACCAGGCAACTCTGCCCACTTGGTAACTCTGACCACACCGTAGTTTCCGTCAACATTTCATTCCACTCCCACCCAAACCAAGAAACCCAGAGAAGTAGAATACTACCAAAGAGCAGACTGGGATTCGTTCCAAGACTTCTTCTGTGACGTCCCTTGGAACAAATGTTTTTAGTCTTCCCATCGAAGAATGTGCATCCGAGGTCTCCTCCCGGGGTTAAGGCTGGCATCGATGCTTTCATCCCTGCCAGGAAATTTCAGCTTAAATTTCATTCGTTTCCATGGTTCTCGCCCGCTTGCTCGACCGCCATTGCCCACCGGAATCATTTCTTCCGACTCTATCGTAACTACCCGTCGGACCAAAACAGGTGCCTTTTCACTTCAGCTCGTAATAAGTGTAAAAAGATACTTAACGAAGCTAAGATGTTATTTGCTGCCAGAATGAAGCAACGCATAGCATCCTCTAAGTTCGGCACCAAGGACTACTGGCGATTCTGTAAAAGAGTACTTAACAAGAGCAAGTCCGCAATACCCCCACTAATAAACAAATTTGTGGTCCTCACCTCCCCAGCGAACAAGGCTGAATGCTTTGCTCGCAGATTCTCGAATAATTCGAGACTGGACTCGTCTGGAGTTTCTACACCCGACTTCCCACCCAGAACTGACGCTCAACTGAATGACGTCCATATTACACCCTCGCTTGTCTCTAAGATAATCTTAAAACTTGACCCTCACAAAGCGAGCGGAGGGGACGGAATCCCAATCATAGTCTTAAAGAAATGTGCCCCCGAACTTTCCTCTGTACTTTCTAAGCTCTACAACTCCTGCCTATCTGCTTCCTGCTTTCCTGCCTGTTGGAAATCTTCCTCTGTAGTTCTTACATTTAAAAACACTGGGGAAACCTCGGACACCGCAAATTACTGACCTATCAGCCTTCTTCCGATCTTTGGCAAAGTGTTCGAAGCCATTATCAACACCGAGGTCGTTCAACATCTCACGGCCCACGAGCTCCTCTCAGACAAACAGTATGGCTTCCGCTTCACCAGGTCTACTGCTGATATGCTAACGACCCTCACCGAGTACATATATCAGGCACTCGATAGGAATGGTGAAGCCACAACCGTTGCCTTGGATATCTCTAAAGCGTTCGACAGAGTTTGGCATGCTGTCATTTTATGCAAACTGCGGAGCTATGGTATAGCTGGACAATTGTTTGAACTAATCCAGTCATTCCTATCTAACCGCACATTGAAAGTGGTATTAAACGGACATGCCTCCCAGAACTACCATACGAACGCGGGTGTCCCTCAAGGCTCTATCCTAGGTCCTACGCTCTTTCTGATCTACATTAATGATCTCCCTGATACCATAAGATCCCAAGTAGGTATGTACGCCGATGACACCACAGTTTATTCTCGCCTCGACCAAAAATCTGGTGCGGGCGACAAAGCTAACCTTGCAGCCAAGCTTGGAAAGGACCTCCAATCCGTAGTGGACTGGGTAAGAAATGGCTCGTAAATTTTAATGCTTCTAAAACGAAGCTACTATCAATTAATCATCACAGACAATCGCACCTACCTCCTATTAGCATGGAAAAGGCTTGCCTCCCAGAGAGTAAAACACTACGCCTCCTTGGTCTCACATTTTCAGCGGACCTCAAGTGGAATGACTATATCGAATGCATTGCTAAATCCGCTGCTATGAAAGTCGGTTCTCTGTGCAGGGCCCGGAAGTTTTTTCCGTCTGAATCTATCCTGCACATTTATAAATCTACCATCCGCCCGTGCATTGAATACTGTTGCCATATCTGGTCGGGTGCCTCTGCTATTCTCCTTGGGCTTCTAGACAAAGTACAGCGGAGGGTGTGTAATGTAATCGATACCGACTTAGCAGACCGCCTGCAGTCTCTCTCTCATCGGCGCGACGTGGCTTCCCTGTGTCTCTTCTATAAATACTTTCACGGCTTCTGGTATCCCCTAGGTTCGAATTTGCATGAGATACTAGATTAGCAACTAGATCCCACCCTTTTACAATGAAACCGATAAAATGCAACAGCAACTTCTACTCCAACAGTTTCTTTTCTCGCACTTCCCGACTGTGGAATTCTCTTCCACATGACTGCTTCCCCGACAGCTACAATCTCCAGGAGTTTAAATGTAAGGTCAATAGACACATCGTAACAAACTAACTTCCATTCTTTCAAACACTCTTCCCACCCACCCAACAATCTATCACCCCACTTCTGACATTTCCTATATCTAATCACTCTTCCTATTTACCTCCCCTATGTAGCCCCAAGCGCAATAGTGGCAGTGGAATGCCTTGCTTGGGGTGAAAAGATTAATATATATATATATATATATGGCTATCTGAGGTGTCAAAACTAACCAAAGTCACGGAATTATATATATATATATATATATATATATATATGAAAATGACATGGATGCTTTTTTAAATCCATGAGTAATAGTTTATTTTCCGGAGCTCTTAAAGACCACTCTTCAGACCAAATTCCTCACAACAATGAATTGGTAAGATTTATCCCGACGAAACCAATCATGGGAGGATAGGCGAAATCATAGGCGAGGGGGTTAGATTTAAAGTGTTCGTTATTAAAGGACGCTATATTTCTATCCCAAATGACGACCTTGGCTTAAACTTTTAGTTGTTTATACTCAAATACATGACAGTAAATTTAGAGGCCGTATTTTCACTAAAAGAATTGAATTGTCATATTTTTATGTTAATTCTAACAGTAATAATAATATCTTCATTTTGTACATACCAATTTTTTTATCGTTTTGGTTCTATGACAATAAACTTTTTGTCGTGCATGATAAAAATGTTAGAAAAAAACCTCCAAAAACAGGGATGAGTGCTAATTATTATTCTTAACTATACCAATAATGCTATTTCATAAAACTTTTTATAATAATAATAATAATAATAATAATAATAATAATCATGAAAACTATATATATATATATATATATATATATATATATATATATATATATATATTGTAATTTTGTCATTGCAGGGATTATTAAAGCATTATATCATTACACAAAAGTGTCTCGTTTTTCAGAACAATATTGTTCTTCTTCAGGTGATATTTTAAAAACAAATCTCGAAAAAGATTATTTTCAAATATATAATATCAATACATAGTTTTTTTTGTTTTTTTTTTAATCATATCACCCCGAGCAAGGCGGTAACGCCACTGACGTGCAGGAGGCTACGTAAAAGAGAAATCCTTAAACACATCCTAAACAGGTAAAAAGGGATGACCCTCTTAACCTGTTCAATAGACGAGGGTGGAGTGTGAACCGGGCGATAGTTTAGTTTAGTCTATCTATTCCAAATGGAGAGCTGGTTGAATTAAGTTAAACAATATGATTGTGGGTGTGTCAGTATTACACAATCAAAGGTGAGAATTATGTTGAACAGTTGAGTTGAACATTTAGGTCGCTTGAACATTGTTGCTATATGTTATATGATATTTTTATTTTGTCCGGGTAAGAGACATACTAGGAAAATATCCTATTCAAATGTGTAGACAATAGTTTTTAACAGCAGGTTCGATTTTAGATTTTTTTAAATTTAATTTTATACTAATTCAGCTGTTAAAGGGCCGGGTTGTTTAGGTTAAAATTATAATTAACTAATTATGTTCTACTAAGGGATATTAGGGTTATTAAAACGACATAAGTATTGTGGGAGTCATTAATTTTAATAAATAATTTATAATATTAGAGCATAATTTATAAGTGGACATTATTAATAATTAAATTTTAAAGAGAAATATTTACGGTATTCTTAGGGGTTAGATGTATATATTAACAACTATATCCCTTCCTTGTAAACGCAAATTCTACTCCACCAGCTTCTTTTCTCGCACTTCCCCCATGTGGAATTCCCTTTCATTTACTTACTTACCCGACCGCTATAATCTCCAAGAATGTAAATGTAAAGTAAATAACCATCTTTTATTTCACTAAATTGCATCCTCTCTCTCATGCTCCTTTCTCCGTCCACTCCACTCTCATCAGTATTCTCATCCTTCTTTTACCCACTTCCTGACATCCCCTATAACCCGACACTGTTTCTCATAACTGTTTCTCATAGCTTTCCTTCTATGTAAGCCCTTGCAAAAACAGTGGATGTAAAATGCCTTGCTTGGGGCTATATGATTATAAAAAAAATGATAGACAGATAGACAGATATGGAAAGACCGAGATAGATAAATAAATAAATAGATAGATATGGAAAGACCAAGATAGATAGATACATAGATAAATAGATAATCAGTATTCTCATCTTCCTCTAATCCACTTCCTGATACCCCCTATAACCTGTCACTCTTTCTCATAAATGTCTTCCTATGTAACATAAATAGCAAAAATAGTGGCAGTAAAATGCCTTGCTTGGGGCGATATGATTATTAAAAACAAACATGTTTGGACAGAAATCTTTCTTTTAAACAAGTTTTGTTATAAACGACGGACAAGGAAGATAAGTTAACTTTTTTATTTAATTTTTCAGTATTTTTACATATTTTCTTTTCTTTTTTTTTTTGCTTGAGATAAGGAATGTAAAAATGTTCCATATTTTTTTTTACTTTTCAGCCTGTCTTTATTTTTTACTTTTCCTACACTGTCTATTTTCAGTGATGTTATTTTTTACGATATTTATGCGTTGTGGGGCAGTGGAGTTCGAATTCCAGTTGAATCCATTGTATTCACTTACGCGCAAATACCATTGGGAAAGGTATTAATCCATCTCTTCCTTCCAGTTATGGGTTAAATAACAGGACAGATTGGGTTTTATAGCTTTGGCTGGCAACCAGTCTACCGCAGAAAGCACTGGCAACCTACTGCGGGATAATCTTCTGCCCAGTCTCTTTCGAGACATGATCGCCCAAGCGTATTTCACGTATGGCACTTAACTGACTGACTGATCGTAATGTTTTGATTGTAACGTAATTTTTGACTTTTGAAAGGAAGCGTTCTTTGGCAGCGTATGGGGGCTGGTTAATGTTATTTTGATTCGGCCTTATGTCAGACTTAACCGAACGCCATACAGCTTACAGGATTTATGCAGAATTATCATCAGAAGGTTGTTTGTCGGCAATAGTGTGGAATAGTGTATGAATAAAATATACATTTTGTATATTAAAATAGAAATTTATTAAAAGGAGGAATAACAAGATTTCGTAGAAATTAATGTTCAGTGAGAAAGTTAAAGATATCAAAAGGTTCGAAGAAAATGTTCATAGTAGTAATTGTTGAAAGAGATACGGAGAAAGAGAAGGACTGTGTGCGAGTTGCTTGAAGTTGAAGTTACATTTTAGATGTTTGTCTCGCGGCTCCCATCTGATGCTCTGTGATTGACGCTGACCAGGGCCTTTTATAGTATTCAGATCTTCGCACTTGCTGGAAGTCCTCAAGTCTTTCAAGTCGCTCCCATTCGTCAAAAATCATTTTAACACCTGCTTGCGAAATCAGGTTTCGACTTTTCGTTAAGCACATCATCAATCCTTTTTTCTATTTGGTAAAACCAGGATTTCACACGTCATTGCGAATTTTTGTAAAAGTGAAGAAGATTGATTTTAATTAATTTCTTATCCCCTACAATATACAGCAACTTAGGGAGCCCTTCTTGACAGGTTGTAGTGCATTGCATCTTTTGATTAGCCTGAAAAAAAAGAGAAAAAAAAGAAACGACTGTAACTTACTCCAAATAAAGCCTACACAAATCCAAGCATTTATGTGTATCGCCTGAAACTGCAAGTTCCTGAAAAATGTATTTAGGCAACATTGTAAATACAATGAAAGCTCTGAACTCCCTACAGCTTACAAATTTTATGTGCAGAATTATCATCATAAGGTCTTTCATCATCAGAAGGCTGGTTGTCAGTTGGAATGTGTGGATTAGTGTAGAAGAGTTGAATAATAGAATATAGATTTTGAATGTTAAAATAGACTTTTATTGAACGGAGGAATAACACGAGTTGTAGAAGGTAATGTGCAAATAGAAACATTATTAACATTCGTATCATATTTGATACAGTATTTCCCTATAAGGAAACATTGGTATTTCCCTATAAGGAAACATTTGGTATTCATTGACTGAGCAGTCAGTACTGCTTTCATTTGAAATTTATAAAATATTTCTCTTAAAAAATTTTTCAGGAAAATATTTCTTTCAAGGCTTGTTTTCATACTGTATCAAATATGATACGAATGGCCCTAGTGGGTTAAAATGAGGTGTCAGTAATATTTTCAATTTCGCTCAATGTAGACGTCATTTTATTCATCGTTGCTCTTTGATTCGGCCTTGTGTCAGACTTAACTGAACACCCTTCAGCTTACAGGATCTATGCAGAATTATCATCATAAGGTCTTTCATCATCAGAAGGCTGGTTGTCAGTTGGAATGTGTGGATTAGTGCAGAAGAGTAGAATAATAAAATATACATTTTGAATGTTAAAATAGAAATTTATTAAAAGGAGGAATAACATAAGTTGTAAAAGCTAATGTTCAGTTAGAAACATTATTAAGGAGTTAAGGGTAGAGTTCATACAAAATTTTCATAGTAGTAATTGTTAAAAGAGATACAGAGAAAGAGAAGACAATGTCCGAGTCTCTTGAATTTGAGTTACATTTTAAATGTTTGTCTCGCGGCTCCCATCTTTCTGACTGATAGAGTCCTTTTATTGTAATCTAGATATTTCGCATTTATTCGTGAAATTATTTTTGATCTTGCAAGTCGCCCCCATTCATCAAAAAACATTTTAACACCTGCTTGCGAATGCTGAGTTTGAGTTTTCTGTTAAGCACATGGTCAATCCTTTTTCTATTTAGGAAAACCAGGATTTCACAGGTCGTCTTGAATTTTTGAAAAATGAAGAAGAGAGTTGATTTTAATTAATTTCTTATCCGCTTTAGATAGATAGATAGATAGATAGATAGATAGATAGATAGATAGATAGATAGATAGATAGATAGATATTAGTAGCCGTAGATAGATAGATAGATAGATAGATAGATACATTTGTCTAATTTTTAAAAAATCTTTAAAACTCCATATATATATTGCAATTGTTTTCGAAACTTATCTTGTTAATCAACTCTTAGTAAGCTAGGTTGTTTTTGTTGTGGGATCTCCCATTTTTTAATATAATAATGGACTCGACTGAGTTACAAATACCCCCTCCCATATAGAGTTGAGAGTAGAGAGAAATTGTAGAGATCCGTTAGAATTATCGGAGAGTAACGGTACTGATACCGAGAGATACCGAGGTTACCCGGAGACTACCGCATCAGATGTCAGACTAGCTTTGAGCTCCACTCAGCTAGAATAATACACACTGATATATTATTTTCAACAACTTCACTTCAAGACATCTATATGTTTATATCTTACTAATTGTATTCCTGGATTTACTAACCTGCGTTCAAGTTTGTATATTACGTTCAGAATTCTATCTTCATATCTGTTTCTGTTGTTCATTATTTTGTGCGGTTACTCACCCGGAATCAACAACAAAGTTTACCCTCGTGAGTCATACGCAAAGGTGACGTTATTGTCTGTTTTTTAGAAAGGTTATTGACGATGTCGTTCATTTTGTTTACTCCGTTGTATATAATTCAGAATTTACGTTATTCTTAAGGTAAGCCGAAAAGTAAATAGGCTGAGTATGATAGAGATATGAAACCTTGCATGCATTATTTCCAACTGTTCTTATTAATAGCGGCAATATCTCTGGCCACGTACGAGCGTGGGTTAAAAAACTCATAGGCTGACTATGAAGGATTGATGTTGAAGCTGTGAAATTTTGCAAGCATTACTTTCAGTTATATGTTATTAATAATCGCATTGATTCTTTCCGGGTAAACTGATAATTTAAAATTAGAAGCTACTTAACATTAGACAAAATTTGGCATCATCGTGTTACAAATTATCTACAAAAAAAGCCACCCTTTGTTTTTTTTTAAAGAAATGATGTATTTCATATTATTTTTAGTATTTATTATCAAATGAAAATAAAATACTCCATTTGTTATTATTACTTCGGAAGATTTTACAAGGCAAAGAAACAAAGATGAACTCGTCTGCATTACCCGAAATTTTTTCATTCTTTCATTAATAAAACTGCAATATAGGTAATGATGAAATAATTATAAATTCATTTGATACACAGGTTATTGTGCAATATTAACAAGAGAAACAATATATTTTCATTTGTCATTATTCACTTGGCAATAAATACTTAACCCTCTTGGGCCATTCGTATCATATTTGATCCAGTATGAAAACAAGCCTTGAAAGAAATATTTTCCTGAAAAAATTTTTAAGAGAAATATTTTATAAATTTCAAATGAAAGCAGTACAGACTGCTCAGTCAATGAATACCAAATGTTTCCTCATAGGGAAATACCAAAGGTTTCCTTATAGGGAAATACCAAATGTTTCCTTATAGGGAAATACTGTATCAAATATGATACGAATGGCCCTAGAGGTTTAAAATAGTATGAATTACACCACTTGGGTGGCCTAATAATTATGGCCGGTAGTATATATATATATATATATATATATATATATATATATATATGCACACACACACACACATATATATATATATATATATATATAAATATATTTGTAAAATCAATGGATAGCATTGCTTTTACATTAAGGATGTGCTGCTTTATCAATAGTGTAAAAGTGAATAGCAGAATTTAGAAGCGAGAGGGAGAGTATGAGAGATAATCAAATTGAAACTGCCACCACCGAGAAAAATATAGATAGTGACAGAAGACAGTTGATTGACTATAAATCAAATATCCAATGTCATTAGATGTGATAGAGTTGTGAATAAACAGCAAAATAAAACTGGCATGACGATGTGCTCGGTTCAGTAGGTGCATATCTTTTGACACTCGATTCATCAGGTGATCAAACCTCAAGAAATCTGAGATATTTTGCAACAGATCCAGCTGGTTTGCTTGAATGATTTTTAACCAAGGATGAATGTTAGTTCATCAATCTGGACAAGGGACAAAGAGACAATTCATACAGTAGTTGCTCTCTTCCTCATATTTATCCCAGGTTGAGTGTTCGTTTATTGCTTTGGGTTAAAGATAAAGGGACAAGCCATATAGTAGATGCTATCGTCCTCATTTTTAAGCCAGGATGAATGTTAGTTCATCGCTTTAGGCCAAAGACAAAGAGACAATCCAAACAGTGAATGCTCTCTTTCTCATATTTAACCCAGTTTGAGTGTTGGTTCATCAGTTTGGGTCAGAGTAAACGGGACAATCCATATAGTGGATGCTATCTTCCTCATTTTTAAGCCAGTATGAGTGTTGGTTCATCCCTTTAGGCCAGAGATAAAGAGACAATCCAAACAGTGAATGTTCTCTTCCTCATATTTAACCCAGGTTGAGTGTTGATTCATAAATTTTGACAAGAAACAAAGAAACAATCTATACAAGGGATGCTCTGTTCCTCATTTGTTTTAGAGAAGGACAAGATCGTTTCTTCGGCAGGAAAGATAATGGTCTTAGATTTTTGTTACGGAAAATAATTTTATCAACTATCTTCAAAGTAATCCAATGAAGAGTTCTTTGCCAATTAAGGCAGCTACGAAAGTCTATGACGACAAACGCCTAGAAAAACTGACAAAAAGTGTCATGTTTCATCAGCACGCAATCCTTGGTTTCAATGGCACCTCTTCATGACCGTGGACTTGAACGGTTTGAAAACCCTTCATTTTCTCTTGATTTCACTATTGTATGTTTTTTTTAATCGTTTCACCCTAGACAAGGCAGTACCGCCACTGATGCGCAGGGGGCTACATAAGAGAAAAAGTTTAGGCAAAAGGAGATCGAAGAGAAAATACGGCCCAGCTCCAGTGGGTGTCAGAGAAAAGGCAAGAGAAGGACAGAAACACAGGTGTGAAGACAGTTGCTGAGGCAGAGAGAAAGAAAAAGAAGATAAAACAAGATACTCAGTGTGATGTAGAAAGAACTGCAGTCAAGTGGATAAGAGATGGGTAGTGACCTTGGATTTAAATACATGGAGGTTGTAGCTGTTAAGAAAGCAAGAATACGGTAGAGAGTTCTAAAGGCGGAAAGTGCTGGAAAAATGCCGATGGAGTAGAATTGACGGCTGCATTTGGTTGGTGTAACGGTATGTGGGTGAGACCTTGTGCTCCAACACGAAAAAGACACTTTGCTTGTAACCAGCATTGCAGTGATGTTGAAGTCATATCTGTTGTTGATAAGACAGACTGTCTCCTTTGAACAGTTGCACATCATTTTACCGAGAGGGAAACAATGCAAGTATTAATAAAAAAAAAATTAAAATTAAATAAATTCAAAATAAAGCATGCTAGATTTTATAGTTCTTGCAGCAAATCA
>JBBBDQ010002006.1:652500-662500 GCA_037127315.1 Ascarosepion bandense
CAAGGAAGCACTTGCAGACATTTGCAGAAATAGACACTTGCTTTTAGATATTGTTAATACGGCTGGATGCACTATATTTGATTAAATTTCGAAACCTGCTGACAGAAAAAGAAAAAAATATGTTTAAACAGACGTCACAAGAAATAGATGTATAGAATAACGTAGAATCAACAAAGAATACAACAACTCGGCTATGTGTAGCTTAATTAGGCCAAACAAAATATATCTCCCAAGAAAAGGTAATTTTTTCCCTATAACTAGACATAAAAATATATAGTTCGAACCAATGAACCTTTTTATTAGATGAGAAAAATTCTTGGGTTGATTCAAAGTATCCGATAATTAAGAAAAAATGTTTTTCATGTAAATCCATTGTATAATCAGTTAGTCATGAATTGTTCAACTGTCTTCCGTAATATATGTTACTTATATTTTAAAAACATTTCAACTAAAACAAGGCGATAACATCACTAAGACGCTAGGTTTTACTGGCAGTGACAGAAAATGAGAAAAATAGTCTGGACAAAGGACAATAAAAGAACATGATTCAGAAAGATAGAAAATAACAAATGGCGACGCATTTAAATTTTTAGACATCTGGCGTGATTAACAGTCCGAAGAAGTCGACTGAGCCTAAAGCCGATGACCTGTGACTTCGTTTCAGCACAATCACTCCCAAATATCGAAATCCGTGTCGTCTTTCCAGTTTAAGATGATGAAGTCTTTTGAACTCCCCTTGAATAGAAGTTTGGTTGAGTTTTTTTTTTTTTCGTTTCACCCCATGCAAAACGGTACCGCCACATTAGGGAGAACCGGAAACCAAGTCCTAAACAGGAAACAGAGAATAATGATCTACTCCTGTTTAAAAATCCGAGGAAGAATGAGAACCGGATGATAGGCGAACCTTGTTTACTAGAAAAAAGGAACTGGAAGCAGTGTTTTGGTTGTTTTCTTTTGTTTTGTTTTGTTTGTTTTCCATTTAAAATGCCATGTCTCTTCAGTACTTCCAAGACATCATCGTTCTTCACATTTCCCCTTTCTATCTGTAAATTTCCATTAGTTCTTGGGAAGGAGAAAGCATTAATGTCCCGTTTTATACCGAAAAAGTCACCTTCTTTCTTGAATGACACTCGTCAAAGTCCTAATACCGAAAAACTCACCTCATTTATTGAATGACCGTCGTAGAAGTCCTTATACCAAAAAATTCACCTTCTTCCTTGAATGACACTCGTAGAAGTCCTTATACCGAAAAACTCACCTTATTTATTGAATGACACTCGTGGAAGTCCTTATACCGAAAAATTCACCTTATTTATTGAATGACCGTCGTAGAAGTCCTTATACCAAAAAATTCACCTTCTTCCTTGAATGACACTCGTAGAAGTCCTTATACCGAAAAACTCACCTTATTTATTGAATGACACTCGTGGAAGTCCTTATACCGAAAAACTCACCTTATTTATTGAATGACCCTCTTAGAAGTCATTATGCCGAAAAATACATTTTATTTATTGAATGATCCTCGTAGAAGCCCCTATACCGAAAAATACTTGGGGAGAAACCTTTCTTTCAAACGTCTTTCACTGAACATGGCCGACAAGGAAGATTTAATAAATGTTTTATAAAGTTTTTTCCAGTATCATAATATTTTTCTGTTTTGTTGGTGATAAGGAATATAAAAATTATCCATAATTTTCATCATTCCAAGCGCTTTCGGCCAATTTTATCCCTGCTATTGATCCCTTTAATCTATAAATATAGCATATCTAAAAAAAAAAAAAGGAATTACTTGATGTAATCCAGGAAATATTTCTGGGTTATTTTCACACTTTGAGGATTGAGGTAGTTCCTTCTCAAAAATAGGAAAAAATACACGAGAGGGTTATTCTAGGAATCTATAAAAGTAATTTTTTAAAAATTGATATTGTTTGTTTATGAAGAGGAAAGAAAAACTTGAAGGAACTGAAATGTGGTTCTACAGAAGGATGTTGCGAATATCATGGATTTAGAATGTGAGCAATGATGAGGTTTCGGAAAGAATGGAAACGAAAAGGAAATTAATACTAAGCATCAAGAAGAGACAACTAAAGTTCCTAGGACATGCAATGAGGAAGGAGGGTTTGGAGAACCTGGTACGAAAAGGCCAAATAAACGGAATAAGAGACAGGGGAAAGCAGCAAATAGCATATTTGGAGGTCCTAATCAAGTGGATGAAGGAACAAGGATTGCGTGAAGTAACAGGAGAAAGCGTTCTAATACCACCAGGGATAGGGAGACGTGGAAAGCCAAGATCTCCTACGTCCTGAAAGGAAAGGGCACATAGAAGAAGAAGAAGAAGAAGAAGAAGAATTTATTTACTGCCGCATTCCAAACTGATTCGAAATTTTATATATGAGAAAAACAGGCTGCCACCTTAAGATAAGGTTGAAAGAACATCATAAATCTGTAACACGAGAGAAGATAGAAAAATCAGACGAAGCAGACCATTTATAAAGAAAAAAAATTGAATCAACGTCTTCTCTGAGATGAAGTTGAAGTAATTGAAAAGGAGCACAATTAGAAACTACGTAAACTTAAGACATCAGCGCATACGCTAGGGCACAAATATTTCCTAAGCCAGCCAAGCTTAGAAAGGAATTCAATATGGTACCCAGTTCTAGAGAAAATCATTAGCTTCAAAGATTGCAATATGAGGTCTGGTAAAAATATTACTGAGACTTTATTTTATAAATCCTATAACTTCTTACACTGATATCCTCACGAACAGGTGGCCTCATTGGCTGAAAGCGTTGATTTGTTCTAGCAACTTGACCAAAAGAGTTGTGAGTTCAATTCCTGGCTACAACAGTAGTGAACAAATAGCTAATAAGAGAATTGAGTTAAAGGGAGTTAACTAGATGGCATCTGGAAGTCGTATCCCTCACCGAACGAGAACAGTCTAACCTAGTGATCAATATATATGGTTTGGTTCAGCATTTCTAGCAACTGAAAAGGGCCGGAGCGTACAGTAGTCGAGACGCTGTAAACATGGCAATAAAGATAAGGACAACAGTGTAAAAATTGTAATGGGCTGTGTCATTACGGACCGGCTTCATAAAAATAAAATAATATTCGTGTTGATGGAATTAGATATATGCATCATGAGTGGCCAAAAATATAGAAAAAAACAAAAATCAATAAAATATCCTGCTTAATATTTGTATTTATTTTTAATATTCTGTATTACTGAGATGAGGTATTGCAATTATTTACATTATTCGAACAATTGTCTATATATTCATGGTTGATACATTCACGACGTTCCGAGTGTTTTCAGATGATTGGAATTTTGAGCTAAACCTTTAATTTAGATTACTGGGGTGGATTATTCATGTTCCATGTGTCATGCCACTTCTTAGCGTCTTACCTAACTCCATTTAACTCAAATCTTTGTTGTCACTACTGCTCTAGCCAGCCATGAACTCATAATTCTTTGGATTCAAGTCACTAGATCTAACTAACACTTTTATCAACTGGGTCATGGGACTTGAGGAACAAAAACAAAACTATGAATAATGTGAGAACTAAATAGTACTGTAAATAATGTAAGTACTTATTTTTTATAAGATTATAGCTTAGTTAATGAAGTAAAAAAAATAATATTATTCAAATATCTTTTTAAATTTTGTCCATGCTATTAAATTTTCACAATTATCAAGCTGTCGAAAAAATCGCTCAATACATCAGAAAATCAGCACCAGCATGTTACCAAAAAGCTTTTCTTCTATATTTTAAAATAAAAATAAGATTAAATATACTTAAAAATAGATTAATTACAATGTATATCTTATTATTATATAACTTATTCATAAATGAAACTTTGTCTGTATGTGTCTGTGTGTGTGTATGTGTCCATTATCTATAGACTCCGAAACGGCTGAACCGATATCCTTGAGAATTTACACAGTTGTACTATAAGCGTCTACGAGCATTCTTAGCTAAGTTTTGTGTCGATTTCCCCCGATAAATATCGAAAATCGATAATCTAAAAAATCGGGTTATAGAAGGAGTGGTCCGATTTTAATCAAATTTGCTCAATCATAGACAAAGACATAAGAAACGATATTCAGAAATTTCAAGGTTGCAGTTCTTACAATAATGCAGGAGATTTGATATCGATACTAGGAAATCAAAATTTGACTTACATCCATTCATTTTTTTTTTTTTCAGTTTATGGTTTCGCTTTAACTGGAAACAACTATTGCTTTTTTAGTCTTTCATGCCAACATCCAAAGAGTCTGAGCTCCAGGACCATGGATTAGTTTTAAAGCTTTCATTACACCCGAGCAACGCCGAGCTATACTGCTAGTCATTATTAATTAAAACCATTATTATATATAGATAGTGAGGACATATTGATTCATCAATATAATTACCATCCAAATATTGCCCGGTTGAAAGAAAAAAATCTTTTGATTTGTAAATTAATTTAATGTTCTAAATCCTGGGGACACTGTGTTAAAATGGGTTAATGTAACTTGTATTCTTGAAGACATAAGTAACGATATTCAGAAGTTTCAATGTTGCAGTTCTTTCAGTAGTGCAGAAAATCGATAGTATATATATATATATATAAGGCAATATGTTTGTGTGTATGTCTGTTTATCTGCCTGTATATCCTTTATACAAATCCACAATTTTTATCCGATTCTCACCAAACTTCACACAAATATTCTTTAGGCTGAGTTTCCAGGATCATCGATTAGTTTTAAAGCTTTCATTCCACCCGAACAACGCCGGGCTATACTGCTAGTAATTTATAAAAACGAAGATTAAATATGCTTTAAATATATTTTAATTATAATATATATAAATTATAAAAATAAGATTACATATATTTTAAATGTACTTTAATTATAATATACATAATTATACAAATAAGATTACATATACTTTAAATTCGGTAATATTCTTCAAATAACAATACAGAAAAGTAAAATTTATTTTTGAAAGCTTGTTCAAACAGGAGAGATATTTAGTATTGACAAAAGGATTTTATCCATCTTAGTGATAAACGGAAGAAAAAGGAAATATTCGAATCAATTTAAATTATGGTTGAAATGCACCAAATAATTACATTATTGTGATGTCCTCACTCTTCAGGATTTTTGCAATTTTTTGTTTATTTATATGACTCTGAAGATATAACAATAATACCTCATGTGTCTTCGAAGCCTGCATGACTGAAATGACACCACTCAGCTAAGTGACAAGTTTCTCTACATTAAATCTGTTAAAGCGCTGACCTAAACTGGATATGGAGCCCTTTATGACAATATATATATATATATATTGCAATTTGAAATATATATATATACAGACTTTGAGATTTGAAAACAGAATCCCTTGACCGACGGTCAAGAGTGAGGGAAAATTTACTCAACCCAAAATCATTTTACTCGACCAACTCCATTTTCTTAATAGTCGCTTTGAGTAAAGATACCGTGAATCGCTGACGGAAAACAAAATATGAAATTTTACTTAAAATTTCGAACATGTTAGAAAGGATTTAAACATTTTAAAAAAAATAATAACCACAAAATTTTATCTTTCCTCCTAATACTAGCACAAATATTTTGATGATAAAACGTTGTTTCTGTTAATTTTGAGCTCTTTTAACACCATGATATTTTTTTTTTTTGGCAATTGAGTGGAGGTATCTAAATTTGTAGTTTCTTTCTTCTGTTTGACTACAACCTCCAACTGATGATAAAATGTAACAAATCTGATTTTCTCATCGATTTCCTATTAAAAAATTACTTACTTGTATTATACAATTCAGTAATTTTATACAATTTGTAAAAAATTTTTCAGTGCGTGGTTGAAAGAAGTATGCGTATTTTTTTTTCTTTCAAATGTTTGTTTTTACTTTTCAGAAGCGGGGAGGAAATATAGGATAATATTTTTCCAAATGATTTTCTAAAGATCTGTGAGCGTCTTTAATATGGGCGACAGAGACATTTTGGCTCCACTCTGGAAGCGTTAATTACACGAATGTTTACACTGAATAGGACGATAAAAGCCAAGTGTTCAATAATGTCATTGTAGCTCATTCGAAGTAACCTGTGAATCTTTTGTGTTGTAAAAGGAATCAGATTTTCTTTTATTTTTATCGACCGTCAGCAAGTAGAACAATAAACTTTAATCGCCCAGTTAATTTTTTAATCAACTTAGTCGATCGGGCAATTGAAATTTCAAAGGCTGAATATATATATATATATATATATATATATATATATATATATATATATATTTGTAATGAATTATTTTGAATATTATTTTTACCGATACTCGTATTTAAGTAGATATTCTGTTTTTAATTAAACAGTATTTATATTTATATCTACCGGCCTGATTAGTTTACGATAAATTTTTATTATGAAAATGTGTGCTATCCAGCAGGATTCGAACCTGCGACCCATTTTACATAGGGGAAGCTACCATTTTATCTGGTACTGTCTTAACCACTCGACCATGAATAGCCACTTGATATCTGCTTGATTTTAGTATCCCCACCTGTACTTGTCATCTTGAAGGACTGGTGTCAAGTGGATAAGAGATGGGAATAGACATTGCATTTAAATTCCTCGTGATTGTATCCGTCAGGGAAGCAAACATACCGAAGGCTGTTGTTTACTTGTTCTCCACACACACACACACACACACACACACACACACACACACACACACACACACACACCTATATATATATATATATATATATATGGCGGGCAAACAATTTTATTACAATCAGCCATACGAAATATTAAAACGAAAATACCAGTAGACCGTTTTCGTCCCAAACTGTCAGAATTGTAACGGAAAAATATTATGACAGACTATATATATATATATATATATATATATATATATATATATATATCATGGGTGACATAAATGAAAAGGATGGGGAATATTCTTTCGCTAATGTTATCTTAAAAAAAATCTTCTGATAAAGTTACTCAAAATTTTATAAATTATTTAAAAAATAATTGCTGCATTTTGACTTCAATGTTCACTTATATATATATATATATATATATATATATATATATATTATGGAAATTAACGAAGAATAACAAAATGGTTATAAACAACCGACAATTCGAAATTATTTGTTTGAACATTTTTTTTGATCGATACTCTTACTTAAGTAGATATTTTTCTATGTGTTTAGAGGTCGCAGGTTCGAATCTTGCCGAATGACACACATTTCATAACAAAAATTTATCAGTTTGATTGTATTCCTATTGAAAATTTGCTTTAATTCCGAGCTTTTTGGAAAGTGTTTATTGGTCAGTTTGAATAATACTTGTCTTATTTTTGTTTTTACTTGTAAGTTAAAGGGTGGATTGAACCAGATACTGTTTCGATTTCTATTCTTGTCTTTTGTTTATTTCTCTGTTTGGTAAGAGATTGTGTTCTTAAATTTTCTTAGGGTATCTTTATAATTTTTTTCTTTTAATCAAATATCGTTTTGTTTGACGAGCTTTTGATAGCCTGTACTTTATTCTTTATAAATGTGCTTGATTATGCTTTTGGGATGGTTAGATCTTGTGTTTTTGTACTTCAAATTTGTGTTTGCTTTCATATATGGAGAGACATTGCCAGATTGTAAATTTAATTCCGCATCAAAATATTGGATTCAGTCAGTTAAGTGCCATACGTGATACACGCTTGGGCGATTATGTCTCTAAGGAGACATGACTGACTGGGCAGAAGATTATCCCGCAGTAGGTTGCCATTGCTTTCTGCGGTAGACTGGTTGCCGACCAAGGCTATAGAACCCAATCTGTCCTGCTATTTAACCCATAACTGGAAGGAAGAGACGGATTAATACCTTTCCCAAGGGTATTTGCGCGTAAGTGAATACAATGGATTCAACTGGAATTCGAACTTGGCTCCCCGGCTTCTTTTTCCGAGCCGATATCCACTGGCCCACAACGCACATCTAATCTACTGGCCCACAATGCAACATCCAATATTGGATTACTTTTCTCTTTGTTTCAACTCTTATTTCAAAATCTTGTTTTATGTAGAGTTTCGAAAGTGTTTTCCATGTTATCATTCTCTCTTTTGCTGCCCGGTGTTATCATTAATCCGTCATCTCTGTTTAATCTGTGATTGTCTCTGTGGATCATTTCGTCGATTTTATCTAAGATGTATCTACCTATCAATTGTGAAATTTCGGCTCAGTTATACAAGTCTTCTGGTACATCAAAAGTCCCATTATTTGATTTTTTAATCGATGCTTTATTATTGTGGCAAATATGGATATATATGTTCGGATGAAATATCAACGTACCTTTTAGCGAAGTTTAAAGATTCCATTAAACCTTTTTCAGATATTGATGGGTAAAAGTTTTTAATGTCATATTTTATATGAAAAAGGTTTAATGGAAGCGTTAAATTTCGCTGAACGATACACAGATATACCATCCGAACATATCCGAAATGAGTTATTTCCACAACCTAGGTTTCAACCTTTCGGTATTTTCTTAATTACTAATTTAATTTCTAATTTATTTTTGTGAATTACATATTGTTATATATAACGGACACTGAATGTCTTCTATGTTTAAGTGTGACGCGGTCGTCCCGGAGTCTTCGTGGCGTGTTGTCTCTTGTGTCTGAATCGATACTGGTCTGAGAACAAGGCGTCAGCTCATACACGTCGGTCGTTGATGGCATTGACACAGCAGCTGGTCTTTGGGCTGACCTCTTCAATTGTAATCTCTCTTACACACGTTGTGGTTGTGATCTTAAGAGAGTTAAACCTCTAGGGCCATTCGTATCATATTTGATACAGTATTTCCCTATAAGGAAACATTTGGTATTTCCCTATGAGGAAACATTTGGTATTCATTGACTGAGCAGTCAGTACTGCTTTCATTTGAAATTTATAAAATATTTCTCTTAAAAAATTTTTCAGGAAAATATTTCTTTCAAGGCTTGTTTTCATACTGTATCAAATATGATACGAATGGCCCCAGAGGGTTAAGCCGAATTCTCACTGGGTATCTCCGCCAAGCTAAACAAAGTTGGATACTCGCGCACAATTTTGGAAATAAAACGGCACCGATTTTAGAAATAAAATGAATGACGCCTGCATAAACTGTATATATATATATATATATATATATATATATATATATAAACAAGAGAAAAATAATAACAGTTCGTCTTTTTCCCAACTCGTTCCTATTAATTGGCGACGGAACTAAAGTTTCGACCAGTCTCTTTAAGTCAGGCCAGACTTGATAATCCGGTGACTGGTAAATTCAACACTGTTGTTTGTACTTTGCAAAAATGTTGGTCAGCGTTTTTCTTTTTATTATTAGCATCAGTTTGGCAAAAGGTTTTCGTCGGAGTTCTTCAGCAGATAACTTTGCTTAATATTACTTTTTACTTTGGTTGGCAACTGGCAACTTCAAACTCAAACTGCAAAATCACTTCATCTCCGGTCGAGGTCTTTTCGGTTAGCGACAGCGGCGCGGCAATTCGAACTTACTTCGTCTCACTCCCTACCGGCAACTGCCGAGAACTGCTTTTAGTCCTTGTGGACTCTGGTATTTATGCGTACCCTTTCTACTGGTGTGGTGAGGACGCATAAGAGGTGTTATGCAAATACCCTAACATTCAACCAGTCCTTCTCCGTTTCACTCATCTAACCATGGACTGTGCTTCTGCTCTGCTTTGGGCGGAGTTATTACATGACATCAGCCTCTTTATCGTCTTATATCTCACTTCCAATCATGGAAGATTTTTTCCCTCCGCTTGGGGCGGAATTATTACATGACGTCAGCCTTAGTGAAATTTTAAATAGTCATTTTCCTAGTAATTAATAATTGTCATTTTTCTTCACTCAATAGATCAACTTTTAAACCTTGCTCTATCGCCGAATTCCAATCTGGAGAAATATGAATAAATATCCTTTTCCTAAATCACCTTCTTTATGCTT
>JBBBDQ010002006.1:667500-742500 GCA_037127315.1 Ascarosepion bandense
ATTTATCATCTATGCGATGGAGCTTGTCAAACAGAAGAAAGAAACTACGAATTTCCGTACCTCCACTCAATTGCCAAAAAAACAAAAAAAAACAAAAAAAACAGTGTATCATGATGTTATATAGTCTTAAATGTAATAAAAACAAAGTTTTATCATCAAATTGTTCATGCTATTATTAAAAAGGAAAGATCAAATTTTGTTGTCATTATTTTAAATAAAATAATAAATCCTTTCTAACACGTTCGTAATTTTAATTAACATTTCATTTTTTATTTTCCGTCAGCGATTCACGCTATTTTTACATAAGGAGACTATTGAGAAATAGGAGTCGGCCAAATAAAATGATTTGGGGGCGATTAAATTTTCCCTCCGGTTTCTTTTTCAAATCTGAAATGCTATATATATATATATATATATATACAGGTTATACATATTACATTTCCATATCTTATTTGTGTCAATCGTTACATGTGAATTAAACCTTGAAGTTTTAGCTGGTTATTTGTTTTGTATTAATTAAGTCGTTTACTGTTTTAGATGCAAATATCACTGATTTTGTGTTAAATATTGTTCAATTGTAGGTAGTGGAAAATATTTTTCATTAGTTTGGTCTATCAGGAAATCCCTTTTTTGATTTTGAAAATATTCTCCGAGTATTTTATTACGCGCTGAATATTAAATGATTAAGATAATCGAAAAGAGAGAGAGATAGATAGATAGATAGAGAGAGAGAGAGAGAGAGAGAGAGAGAGAGAGAGAGAGAGAGAGAGACTGTCAATATTTATAATATGGGTTATTATGCTTGTCATAGAATAACAGATTTAAGGCAAAGTGTCAAGCATATTTCTGCAAGGCGTCAGATCGTATCATAATGAAAATGCGTCAATTGTGTCAGGTGGCTCCACACATAGTTTCATTGGTATATATATATATATATATATATATATATATATATGTTACGGAAATCGACGAATGTTAACGAAACTTGGTTATAAGCAACCAAATATTTGAAATGAATTGCTTGAACATTATTTTTTATCGATACTCGTATTTAAGTAGATATTCTGTTTTTAATAAAAATTTATCGTAAATAATCAGGCCGGTAGAAATAAATTATATAATCTGTTTCATTAAAAACAAAATATTTACTCAAATACGAGTATCGATAAAAAATTTCATATATATATATATATAAATTAGAAATTAGAGAAAATTTTCAAATTTCAAAGGTGTCGGATGTACATTTCGACATAGGATCCCTAATAGAGATTCTACGTCACGTCAGCGGCATTGTCTTTTTCCAAATGGCGAAGGCCCTGGGGCAGTAGAGTGTGGAGGGGTTTTAGGTTAACAACGGTCACAAAGTGGAAAAGGACAGAGCTGGTAGTCGCGGGGTTACAGGGTGTTGAAATGGTATATTTAGGAAGGGGAGGAATAGGAGTTCATATTTTATAAAGATAGACAACTAAATGAGTTAAATTTGTTAAATATATATATATATATATATATATATATATATACTATCGGCCATAATTATTAGGCCACCCCTGTGTTTTAAATAAAGATGTATTTCGTACTATGTTTTAGTATTTATTGGCAAGGGAATAACTGTAAATGAAAATAGAATGGTTTCTTTTGTTAATACTGCACAAAAACATGTGCATGAATGAATTTATAAAAATTTAATAATTACTTATATTGCAGTTTCATCAATGAAAGAATGAAGAAAATTTAGAGTGATTCGGAGGTGTTTATCTTAGCTTCTATGCCTTGTAAAATTTTGCAAATAATAAAAAGAAAAGAATCATTCTATTTTCATTTAGAATTAACCACTTAAAAATTGTATAAAATACATTTTTCTTTGAGGGGGTGGCATAAGTATGGCCGTTAGTACCCTGATTGAGCACTCTAGAAGAAAGGTAGACTTTGAAAAACAGTAGCCACTCTAGCGTGTACGCATCGGTCATTCAGTAAAAATGAATTTGTGCACCTAGGTATTGGGCGCGTTAATATGATATACGCTAAAAAGACTGCCTCTTTTTCACCGAACGCGCCGTGGCCCAGGGGTAGAGTCGCTGGCTAGCGCCAAATCAGTTGGGTTTCGAGCCTGAGTCGTGTAGCAATCGGAGTCTAACCGTACTGATGAGCTGCGAAACAGATCTGTCTGCGGATGACAACAACGATATATATATATATATATATATATATATATATATGATTTAGAGAAAATGCCAGAGAGTTACGAATAGGTTAACCATCGTCATATTTTTTAAATAAAAAATATAACATTTTAATCCATTTTGTAAATTTCCGGAAATTTCTGTAAAAAACGTATCCGTTTACATTTGTTTACATTAATGTACACTTTCAGAGCAGAGATGAATATATATAATTTGAATGTATAAGTTTTGATTTAGACGCGTCATATTAATTGACGGCTTTCTCGTTATTGCTGGTTCGAATACTGCTGAATTACAGATGTTCTTAATATTCAGGCTAGTAGATATATATATATAAAAATAGTGTTTAATTAAAAACAGAATATCTACTCAAATATAAGTATCTGTTAATAATAATCATGAAATAAATTATATATATATATATATATATATATATATATATATATATATATGAGGGCGTAATTGTATTTTCGTGTGTACATATATCTGTGTGCTTCTGTTCCTGTTTTCACTGCGTGTATTCAGCAAATATTAATATTATTTTTCTCACGTGAACTTATTTGATTAAACACCGTCAATTTCATTAGTATACGTTAAACTAATGCAGATTCCAGTCTATTTCGTCCGTAAGTATTCTCGGTACAAACTCAACATATCTGCTGGAGTACCTACTTTCATACATATATACAACCACATAATCCTCCCATACAAACATTCGTGCATATATATATATATATATATATATATATATATATATATATGACAGAGAGAGGGAGATAAAAAACACGCGTATATCTATATATATGAAATCAAACAGTAGCGATATCTGTGTTAAACGGTAAGAATTTTTTTTTTTTTGCTTTCTTGTCTCCTTTTTTTTTTTTGCTTTGTTTAGTATTTTTTCCTCTCTTTAATGGGATTGGCCCGAGGGGAGGGATCAAGGTGAATCGGACATTTGAAAAGCGGAAGGTTTTAGCCAGTGGCGACCTAAAAGCGATAGTGAGGATACGTATTAATTAATTATAGTTATTTGATTACAGAAACAACAGGTCGTTTTCAGACAATTATTTAGGTTGGGCTACTGTTGTTGTGGAAGTAGCAGGTACGGATGATTTTGTTTATGAAGTTTTCATGTGTGAAAGGGAAGATTGTTCTTTCGAAACGAAGTTACACATACACAACGATGAAGTTAAACGAAAGAGAATGCGATAAAATGTGAAAAAGAAATCAAGACACCGCTTAGCAAAGTGTCAACGTGTTGCGTAAGAAACTGTGAGTCGGGTTCCGTTGAGAGGGGACAAACTGAGAGGTTAAAGAGAAAATCGAATACAAGCGTGGAAAATCGAATAGACGTTCGATTAAGCGAGAAGGGGGATAATGAAAAAGAAACCTAAAATTGTGGTAGTGCAGGGAATAAAGAAGATATATATTTTTTAATCATTTCACCCCAAGCAAGGCGTCAAGGCCGCTGATGTGCAGGGGGTTACATAAGAGAATTGAAGTATTAGGCAGGAGGAGAGTGAAGACAAAGACGAACGAGCTACAGGGGGGTGAAAGAGAAAGGGGAAGAGAAGGATATGAACGCAGGAGTGAAGACAGTTTCGAAGGTAGAGAGAAAAGAAAAGAACAAGATACACAGAGGTGGTGTAGAAAGAGGTGGAGTCAAGTGGATTTAAAAAACTGGGGTGGCATAATAATTATGGCTGGTATATATATATATATATATATATATATATATATATATATCCGAGTGAATACAGAACGAAGAATTATTTCAACGTCCAAAACATTAATTTGAGACAGTGCTCGATATATAATATAATATACAGAGCTGTGAATATTTATTATAAATTATATGTTAGAACATGTACATAATTTTTCTATATATAATAGCGACGAAGACACGTTCCTTTCTGCATTGGAGTCCCAATACCTCATCAGACGATGTCCAGACATCTGATGAGGCATTGTGGCTCCAATGCCGAAACGAACGTGCCTTCGTCGCGATTAAATATAGAAAAAATTATGTACATGTTCTAAAATATAAATTTATAATATATATATATATATATATATATATATATATATATATGTGTGTGTGTGTGTATATATATATATATATATATATGATTTACAGAAAGTTCCAGAGAGTTACGAATGGATTAACCACTGTAATATTTGTTTAAATTAATAATCTACCAGTTTTAATTCATTCTGTAAATCTCCGGAAATTTCCGTAAAAAATATCTGTTTACATTTGTTTACATTGATGTACACTTTCAGAGCAGAGATGAATATATATAATTTGAATTTATTAGGTTTGATTCAGATGCATCAAATTAATTGACTGGAATTGACTTTTCATTTAAATTCCTAATATTTATATTCGTCAGGAAAGCAAGTATATGGAAAGGAGCTCCAAAGGCGGGAAGCGCGAGAAAAGAATTTGATGAAATAGAATTGTCGCTTGCATTTGGTTGATCTAACTGTAAAAGAGTGAGACATTGTCGCCAGTCTGGTTGCCCGAGTAAATTCTTGTGGAGGGGGCACCAGTGACCCAAATTCGTGAAAGCAAAAGCCATGGAAATAAGATTTAAATAATATTTGGACAAAAGAAAAGTAGAATATGACGAATGAAAAACGAATAATAAATTAAAATTACGTGAAACAATATTAAAGAAAATAGAGTCATAGAGCCCAAACAATCAAAGGGTGAGGAATAAACAGTAAAGAAACACCAGAAACAGCGGTGTATTAAAGATAATAGTTGGTTGTTTTGTTTTATGGCATATCAACCTCGGCGGGTCATTTATTGCCAACTAATTTTTTTCTTTATTTATTGCTGGTAATACCTTTTTCTTTCAACAATTTATTTTTGTTTTTATATAAGTTTTGTGTCTAGTAATACTTTTTTTTTTTTTCGAGTATCAAGATTCCTTGGGATTTGTTTTTTAAGGGCAGAGTCTCCAAGTCCTAACCTTTTTATTTAACACAGAATATTAAACTGGAATTCGAACTCGGTTCACCAATTTCTCTTTCCGAGCCGATATCCACTGCACCACAACGCACATCCGTCACTAAACGCTTACGGCATCTGGTATTCCCAAGCGGTCACCCATCTAATTACTGACCATTCTCAACGTTGCTTAACTTCGGTGTTCGAGCGAGAACCGGTGTATTCAACGTGGTATGGCCGTAAGCATAAAGATAATGGAGAGAACATGTAACAAACGCGGCAGTGCTGGGCTTAGCGACATCGTCCCGCCCCACAGAATGCGCCTTGCGGCTCCTCTACCCTCAAAATGCAACTTGCGCCCCGCCAATATACTGAACCCACAACTATTGGAACTTTAAACAAAGTGACACTCTCGGAATGCAGATATTCCATGATCACGAAAAAACGCAAGAAATCACGGAATTGGCGTTTTGAAACTCTACATGACAAACATTTTCACAAATCTTAGCTACTTTTTGGTGATTTCCTAGCTATTTTTATAGCCATTTCAGTCGTTTCGGCTCTCAATCTTCAACAAGTTTTTTCAAAGAATTTTCAAAAAATTTAAACCCAAATTTCAAAAGCATTTTGCTACAACATCCTGAAAGTGTAAATATACATGTTATGTTCTTGTATGTATGTTGAAACAGATATCTATAATCTATTTCTCTCTCAAGTTAATTTTTTTTTAATTACAAATGATTTGCAGCCTTTTCTGGTCAAGAAGACTTCTATCAAAGATTATATATATATAAAGAGAGAGAGAGAGAGAGCGAGATGGGTTGATAGATGTCTATTTCAACATACAGGCATGATAATAATTTTGCAGTTAATCCAAATAATTATTTTGTTAATTTTTTCATTACAATAGATCTGCTGAGTCAAGGAGCCTTACAGATTTCAGGGGCCTAGCGGCTCCTAGAGAACTTGCGGCTCCCCCACAATTGCGGGATCTGTGTGGCCCTGAGCACGGCCTTGAAACGCGGTATGAATAGTAAATAACAAAAAAACGAGGAGCAGGCGAATGCAGTATAAATGTAATAAACTTATTTATAAATGGAACTGTGTGTGTGTGTGTGTGTGTGTGTGTGTGTGTGTGTGTGTGTGTGTGTGTGTGTGCGTGCGTCCGTTACCTATAGACTCCGAAACAGATGAACCGATTTTCTTGAAAATTTACACAGTTGTACTATAAGCGTTTGCGAGTGTTCTTAGCTAGGTTTCGATAAATATCGAAAATCGATAATCGAAAAAATCGGGTTATAGAAGGAGTGGTCCAATTTTAATCAAATTTGATACACTCATAGACAAAGACATAAGAAACGATATTCAGAAGTTTCAAGGTTGCACTTCTTACAATAGTGAAGAAAATCGACAATATATACACACATATATATATATATATATATATATATATATATATAAAAGGCAAGATCTTTGTGTGTGTGTCTGTTTATTTGCCTGTATGTCTGTATTTTTTCAGCCCTATTATTTTAGTTTTAGCTTCGGGTTTGGCTCTAATAAGTATAATTGTATTTCTTAGTTTCAGTCATGATACCATTTACTCAGAGGACTTCAAAATTCGGTTTACGAAGAAAAAAATTATATCGATAATTGGAAATCAAAATTTGACTTACATCCATTCATTTTTCTTTCAGTCTAGGGTTTCGCTTTAACTGGAAACAATTATTGCTTTTTAGTCTTTCCTGCCAACGCCCAAAGAGTCTGAGCTCCTGTACCATGGATTAGTTTTAAAGCTTTCATTACACCCGAGAAACGTTCGGCTATACTGCTAGTATATATATATATATATATATATATATATATATATATTAGGTGCGATTGGCAAATTTTCACAATTATTTTATTATTTCAAATATTCTTTAGGCTGAGTCTGAGATCCAGGACCATAGATTAGTTTTAAATCTTTCATTACACCCGAGCAACGCCCGGTTATACTGCTAGTATAAATAGAGAATGGGTGCGAGTTACTGTGTTAGGAGGTGTCTATTGACCTTACATTTAAATTCCTGGAGATTGTAGTTGTGGGGAAACAAATACGTGGAAGGGAATTCCACAGGCGGTATGTGCGAGAAAAGAAGATGTTGGAGTAGAAATTGCGGTTACAGTTTATCTGTTTCGCTGCAAAGGAGTTGTACCTATTTGATAATCTAATATCTCGTGCAAATTCGTACCTAGGGGGCACCAGTGATCTAAGTTCATCGGAGCAGAAGCCGTGAAAGTATTTATAGAAGAGACACAGGGAAGCCACATCACGCCGGAGAGAGAGTGACTGCAGGCGGTCAGCCAAGTCGGTATCGATCACATTACATATTCTCCGTTGTATTGTTTCAAGAACCCAGAGGAGAATAGCAGGGGCACCCGACCAGATGTGGCAGCAGTATTCAATACACGGGCGGTAGATTTATATATGTGCAGGATAGATTATGACGGAAAGAACTTCCGGGCCCTGCACAGAGAACTGACTTTCATAGCAGCGGATTTAGCAATGGATTCGATATAGTCGTTCTACTGAGAGTGTGAAGCCAAGCAGACGTTTTGTTTTACTATCTGGGAGGCAAGCCTGACAGCAATACAAGAAAAATGAGGTATAAAACGTATATTTATAAGAATAAGAAACACTGTGAGGTATGAAATGTAGTAAATTAACAGACAGGGCAAATTCTGTGGATAGAATCTGTGAATCAAAGGAACGCATGACATCAAGTGGAAAAAAATACCTGAAGAGATTTAAGTAGCAAAAAAGAAGTAGAAACTTCGAGAAACAAAATGAGGTAAAAAAAAGTAATGGAACAGAAAATGTTAAGCAGGCCGTGGTGAGATATACGGAGGCAAAATTTCGAGAAGCAAAGTGAGATCAAAAAATGGATGGACAAGAAATATTGAATAAAAAAAGAGATTTCAAAAAGTAAAAATCGTACAGATAAATAATGAACAACGTAATTAAACAGGAAGGAGGTGACAAATTCATAGAAGCCAATTTGAGGAGCAAAATGACGTAGAAAAAGAGTTATGTTTCAAATAAAATGTCTGACAGTTATGCATAGTACAAATTAACTTCTCTACGATAACGTCTTTTTACATTGAACTAAAAAATATTAAGCAGTCTCTCAGCAATAATGTATCCGCAAGCCACATTGTAGATTAACAAATAAGACGATATATCAAAAACCTCAACACACAGCAAACAATATATGGTATTTCCACAAAGGAGCCTAAATATATCAAACAATGAGATGCGCGATAACTACAAACAGGATGAAAAAATCATAAAAATCTCATTCATACTAATATATCATCAATGGATCCTAATAAAAGTTAAAATCAATAAAATATTATAAAAAATACGGTGCTACCAATTTAATTATTCGTAATTGTTCCTCTCCACCAACTGATGCATTAGGTAAGACCAACATTATATATCAATTCAAATGTTCCTTGGGAAAATGTAACACCGATATATATATATATATATATATATATATATATATATATGTTGGATTTCATATATATATATATGTTGGATTTCATATATATATATATATATATATATGTTGGATTTACGACAACTACATTAACAAGACGCCTTAAATTACACTAGTCTGACCACTCGTCTATTATGAGATAGCTACAACAACATACTTGTCTGCATTCAAAATATTAAAAAAAATGATCGATAACACAACTATCCTACACCAAGTAAACAACAAATTCAAAGTACATAGTAGATAATTTTCATGTTCTAAAAAAACGATAAGTATAAGTGTCAGCCATTTCATTTGTAGCATAAATAAAAAATATAACAACACAGTTTTATGGGTATTTTTTGTTACTACTACTTGCAATCCTGAAGATGATCGAAAATATTTGGAACTTGAGAAATGGAAAACAAAATCAACTTTAAAAGTTAGTCATAATACATAAATGATTATTAATGAGTATAAACGGATTTTACTTAAAGTAAGCAGACAAAATTCTTACAGTTTATTTAATCTAACACACACACACACACACACACACACACGATAAATAGAATAAGTGCAGGCAGGATAAAAGTGACTTTAATCCAACATGTTTTACTTTAACAAACTTCATCAAAGATTCTTTAAAGATGAATGATTTAAAAAAAATAAAAAATTAAATTTACAGAGACATTATGTTGATTGAGGTTTAATTTCATTCATAAATGTGCAATGGGTGGATATTTTAAATGTAAGTGTATAGATGCGAAAATAAAGCATGTCTCAAGCGTCTTTACACTATAGACGAATTAAGTGTGTTTATAGGTCGTTAATGTTGCTGTGGGTGAATGAGAAAACAAAATACATTTTAAGTGAAACAGGTTAGATTAAGGACACATTTTTATGTTAGATTAAACATGTAAGATTTTTAAACAGGTTAGATTAAACATGCTAGATTTTTCATATTAGATTGAACATGTTAAATTAAAGACACGTTTTTTCATACCTGTTGTTTACTTATTCATATATTCAACTAATATAAATATACTAGCAGTGTAGCCGGCGTTGCTCGGGTGTAATGAAAGCTTTAAAAGTAATTCATGGTTCTGGAGCTCAGACTATTTGGACGTTAGCACGAAAGACTAAAAAGCAATAGTTGTTTCCAGTCAAAGCAAAACCGTAGATTGAAAGAAAAATAAATAAAGTTCTGATTACCGGTATCGATGACAAATACGTTTTTCGTCGCAAACTAAACTTTGAAGGCTAAATAAGTGGCTGAGACTAAGAATTACAATTGTACCTACTTAGAGCAAACCCGAAGCAAAAACCAAAATAAAAGGGTTGGAATCCTGCTCTTGATCAGACCTGATCGGATATCGGGGTATCGATTTCCAATATGGGGGGTGGTAGCGATCAGAAAAATATAAGTAGCTCATGACTTGACCGGAAACCTAAAGAACATTTGTGTAAAGTTTGGTGAGAATCGAATAAAAATTGTGGATTTGTATAAAGGACATACAGACAGAGACAGACAGACAGCCAGACACACACACACGCACACACACACGCACACACACCCACACACACACACACACACACAAACACACACAAATATCTTGCCTTTTATATATATAGATTTATAATCTAAAACAAATGATTGCCTGAATATTTAGTGCAATATTGTCTGTATTTCTCTCAGATCCCCGGATAAAACAAACAATTTTTGAGTGCACACAAAAGGTTTAGTAATCAGTGCAATCCAAATTCTTATAGAATTCTTATAGAGTTGTACTTTTGACATTGACGACTTCTGCAAGTAACTCTAAGTCCAATAAATACACCAGCCATACAAAAGCGCTCAGTGGTAATGATAAAATTATTAGATTTTATTCAGAAAAATGGCGTTCACTGACGGTTACTCTCAATTGAAATTTAAATATTCTATATATCTCTTAAAACATTATTTCAGGAAAAAGGTTCCTTAAACCCACTGTTATGGCTCTTTTACTACTGAATGATTATGGTTTTAGTTTTTTACGGTTATAACAAAGGGTTGATAAACCGTAAAAAATAAAACCATAATCAAAAACTATTTTTTATCACAAATGATAAAAATAATTGTTCCAGATACAACTTTTACTATTTAACCCGTATGTGGGAAAGATATTCATACTGTTTCCAATAGTAATTATTTTTACGGTTTATCAACGTATTGTGCGTTTTTAAATGCTAAGGCATATTTTTGATTGTTTTTCGTAAATTTTTTATTGCGAGCGAATTAACAATTTTGCGAATAACAATAATTTTTCTACATAAAAGTTTTACTATTTAACCCATATATTGAGATACGTTTATTTTTGCTTGCGTTCAGGATTGGTTATAATTTTTCCTAAATTGGGACCAACATGTAATGATCATGGAGTAATAGATCTACCTCAGATCAGAGAGTAGGACACTGATATTTTAAGTTCTGCAGTAGGGATACGAACAGATAAGAGAGTAGGACACTGATATTTTAAGTTCTGCAGTAGGGATACGAACAGATAAGAGAGTAGGACACTGATATTTTAAGTTCTGCAGTAGGGATACGAACAGATAAGAGAGTAGGACACTGATATTTTAAGTTCTGCAGTAGGGATACGAACAGATAAGAGAGTAGGACACTGATATTTTAAGTTCTGCAGTAGGGATACGAACAGATAAGAGAGTAGGACACTGATATTTTAAGTTCTGCAGTAGGGATACGAACAGATAAGAGAGTAGGACACTGATATTTTAAGTTCTGCAGTAGGGATACGAACAGATAAGAGAGTAGGACACTGATATTTTAAGTTCTGCAGTAGGGATACGAACAGATAAGAGAGTAGGACACTGATATTTTAAGTTCTGCAGTAGGGATACGAACAGATAAGAGAGTAGGACACTGATATTTTAAGTTCTGCAGTAGGGATACGAACAGATAAGAGAGTAGGACACTGATATTTTAAGTTCTGCAGTAGGGATACGAACAGATAAGAGAGTAGGACACTGATATTTTAAGTTCTGCAGTAGGGATACGAACAGATAAGAGAGTAGGACACTGATATTTTAAGTTCTGCAGTAGGGATACGAATCTTGAAGATCATAGTGATAGAGGGCAAACAGCTGCAATTGACAGTCAATATCTGAAAACACTATTCGAAAAGAACACCCATCAGAGTACCAGAGAAAGGTCCTTGATAATCCATGTCTGCATTGCATCAATATCGGACTATCTCAAAAAACTGGAATAATGTTGATATATAGTTTTTAAACGGAGTGTGTTTGATGTTTCAATTAAGACATTCGAAGGTTTGAAATAGTGACATGAATACTTTATGAGAATTACAAACGATTGGCTCAATGGCAAAAGACGCAAAAATTTTCTAAAAACAGAAATTAAACCAACAGAATATTATTGTGTGTGTCTGGTGGGCCACCATTGGCATTATCCATTAAATACTTTAAATAGCAGGATAGAGAATTTTCTGCTGAGTCAGTCATATCTCTTTCGAGACATGATTGCCCAAGCGTGTATCAAGTATGGCACTTAACTGACTGAATGAAGATAATAGTTGAAAACATAAGTAAGGCTTCTACTGGACATAAAATTGGGGGATCGGTTTTCTACTGTTATGAAGCAATAAACTGATCCCCCACTAATTTCTAATTACTATTACAGTCCATCACTTCTCCCTTCAGCTATACTTTAAATAGCAGGATAGATAATCCTCTTCCCAGTCAGCCATGTCTCTTTCAAGATATGATCGCCCAAGCGTGTATCAAGTATGGCACCTAACTGAGTGATCAACATGAATATTAGACATGGTGTAATAATTGTCCAGCGAAACCTGAAGAAAAATATTATCCGGTGTCTGAAATAAGCCATGAAATTTTTATCTGATTTTTTGAAAGTTTATATATTTTTCGAAATTCTCACATGAATTTCCAACATGGCTTCCAAATTGTTCAAATAAACGACATAAAAAATAGTAACCTGTTTCTGAACACATAACACATACCATTACATAATTATTTTCCATATTTTATGGGCTTACGGTCTATCACGTTGAATACACCGGCTCTCGCCCGATCATCGAAGTTAAGCAACGTTGAGCCTGGTCAGCACTTAGATGGGTGACCGCTTGGGAATATCAGGTGCTTTTAGCGTATAGTGATGGATGTGCGTTGTGGTGCAGTGGATATCGGCTCGGAAAAAGAAATCGATGAGCTGAGTTCGAATTCCAGTTGAATACCCTGCATTCACTTAAGCCCTGGTACCCTTTGGAAAGGTACTAATCCGTCCCTTCCTTCCAGTTATGGGTTAAATTACAAGGGTAGGACTTGGGGAGCCTGCTCTTAAAAAAAAAACAAATTAAAATTAATCTTGATACTCGAAAAGAAAAATATATTACTAGACACACTAAAAAAACTTATATAAACAACAATAAATTGTTGAAAGAAAAAGGTATTTCCAGCAATAAATAAATAAAAGTTTAGTTGTCAATAAATGACCCGCCGAGGTTGATTTGCCATCAAAACAAACAACCATATTTTTGAAGGTTTGTATGTTTTGTACATATACTCACATGAATGTCACACATGGCGTCCAATCATTCACATAACAAGAAATTTACTACCCAGTTTCTGCAACAGAACATGAATGTTTTCAGGAATGTTTTATGGAACAGGGATATGTTCAGGATTTTATACGAGAAGAAATATAGTACCTGGTTTCTGAACTATGACATGACAATTTTTCGAATTTGCTGAAAGTTTTTTTATATTTTGACTGAAATTTTACATGCGTATAAAGGATTCAGAAACACGAGAAGAAAAATAGTACTCTGTATCAGAAATGTGCCATGAAATTATTTATGTTTTTACTATAAAAGTCTAATTTTTTGGACGGCAAGAAATCCTGTAATTCCGCTTCAGTATATTTGCAATAAAATGATATTTTTCTTAATAATCTATCAAGATACTTCAAAATGTGCCATTCAAATGCTGATATTCACAATTCGTAATTCTTGGGGATCAGTTTATTACTTCATAACAATAGAAAACCGATCCCCCACTTTATGCCCAGTAGAAGATTTACTTATGTTTCCAACTATTATCTTCAGTTAAGTGACATACGTGATAAACGCTTGGGCGATCATGTCTCGAAAGCGACATGACAGACTGGACAGAAAATTTTCTATCCTGCTATTTACAGTATAGCTGAAAGGAGAAGAGACAGATTGTATGAATAATTAGTAATTCGTGCGGAATCAGTTTATTAATTCATAACAATAGAAAACGAATCTCCCACCTTATGCTCAGTAGAAGCTTTACTTATGTTTCAAACTATTTTCTTTATTCAATCAGTTAAATGCCATACGTGATACACTCTCTGGGTGATCATGTCTTTTTAGAGACATGACTGACTGAGCAGAAGATTAAAAAAAGTTAAATACCTAGGAAGTGTTCTAAGAGGAGATGGCAAGTGGGCACCGAGAACCAAATGCGAATTGGCATGGCAAAGACGCGTTCCAGAAGCTGAGTAAAGTACTAACACACAGGAAAATTTCACTAGAAACAAAGAAAAGAGTGCTGAATTGCTATGTGATGTCAGTTCTTCAATAAGGCAGTGAATGCTGGACAATATCATTAAAATTGAGAAACAAAATCTGAAGCAGAGGAAATATGGTTCTCCAGAAGGATGCTGCAGATATCGTGGACTGAGCACGCAAGCAACGATGAGGTGTTGGAAAGAATGGCAACGAAAAGAAAATTAATACTGAACATCAGGAAGAAACAATTGAAGTTCCTGGGATATGCAATGAGGAAGGAGAGCTTGGAGAACCTGATACTGACTGGCCAGATAGAAGGAAAAAGAGACAGAGGAAGGCAGCGGTTAACATATTTGCAGGGCCTGGTCAGGTGGATGACGGTACGGGTTTGCGAAGTGTAACAGGAGATACCGAGACGTCGAGAGCCATGATCGCCTACGTTCGGAAGGGACAGGGCGCATAAAAGAAGATGAAGATATCACAGAAACTTGACACAATTTTTCTTCCCCTTTATTTTAACGGTTTTTTCGTCATATGTTTTATTCATGTGAATACTTAGACAAAACATAGAAACTTTTGTGAAATCCTGAAAACCGTCATGATACAATACAGAAACAGGGTGTTGTTTGTCTTATTGTTTATGTGAACGATTTGGACGCCATGTCTGACATTCATGTGGGTATCATTTCAAAATATGCAAATTAGATAAAATCCTGAAAATTTTTATGGCATATTCATGTTACCATATTTCTACTCGTATTTTTAAATATTTTGAACGCCATGACTGTTATTCATGTCAGTATATAGACAAAATATTCTATCTTTTATATAATATCGAAAACAATCATAGCCAGTTTAATATAATAGGAATCATTTTCACTCACGCTTATTTGAACGATTTGAAAACCATGTGTGACATACAATATATTTATTTAGACAAAATATTCAAACTTTTACAAAAACATTTATTGCAAATTACTGAAACCGCAGACTATTTTTCTTTTCGATTATTTGAACGATTTGGACGCCATAACTGACATTCATGTGAGTGTTTGTTATGGAGAAACACACTTATTCCTCAGATAATGAACTCTCCCCCCTATTTTAATAAGAGTTAAAAGGAAGTTCTTGGGAAGTTCATAGGAGTTCTTTAGACTTCTACTGGAGTTCAGTAGAACTACCAGGCAGTTGATATTAGTCAGCAGTTAGTACTAAGGAGTCAGCTTTCAGTTGAAGATTACCAAGTTTCTAACATTTTGGGTACGTTAAGTCGTATGTATATATATATATATATATATATATATATATATATATATTATCGATTTTCTGCACTATTTTAAGAACTGCAACCTTGAAACTTCTGAATATCGTTTCTTATGTCTTTTTCTATGAGTGTATCAAAGTTGATTAAAATTAAAATCGGACCACTCCTTCTATAACCCAATTTTTTCGATTATCGATTTTCGATATTTAGTATCGGGGGTACCTTGACACAAAACCTAGCTAAGAACACTCGCAGACGCTTATAGCACAACTGTGTAAAATTTCAAGAAAATAGGTTCAGCCATTTTGGACTCCATATGTAACGGACACACACACACACACACACACACACACACACACACACAGACAAAGTTCCATTTATAAATAAATTTAGATTTAAACAAAAAATGTAAACTTTCATAAATTTCTGAAAACCTTGAAATCATATTTTAGAGAGTCAGTCAAATTTTGCTTAATGGCTATCTGAACGATTTCAACGCCATGTCTGAAATTATGTTAATATTTAAATAAAATATACAAACTTTCATAAAATCCTGAAAACACTGAAGTCACATTTCAAGAACTGCGTACTATTTTTCTTTTTGTCCAACTGAACGATCTGGACACCATGTCTCAAATTATGTGAATATTTAGAAAAAATATATAAACTTTTCTAAAATCTTGAAAATATTTTTGGCACATTTGAGAAACTACGATTTATTTTCAATCTGGTTTGTTGAAACGATTGGAACGTCATGTGTGAGTATTTCAACAAAATATACCAACTTTCATAAGATCTTGAGACTATTCATAGCATTTCTGTCCACTGTTTTCTTCTCGTTTATTTCAACGATTTGGACGCTATGTTTAAAATTTATGTAAGTATTAAGACAATGTATATAAACTTTTATAAAACCCTGAAGAAGTTTTTGTTGGTAAAATTCGCCATAATTTATGGATAAAATGCAGGGATCAGTTTATGTATGGATTATAATAGAGAATCAGTCTCCCGAATGTATATTATATAGTAACAACAGTCCATGATGGTCACAAATCAGGGATCAGTTTATGTATTGATTATAATAGAGAATCAGTCTCCCGAATGTATATTATATAGCAACAACAGTCCATGATGGTCACAAAATAAGGGATTGAACGTAATGTTGACAACGTTCCTGGATATAGAGATTCCTCTTGGCATCTGTTGTCCTTGTCCGTCATAGTATATGGATATAGAGTATCCTCGGGGCACGTAATCAGTTCATTGAAACAACGTTAAAGGACATCACTCTCGAATCAGACACTCTCCAGAATCGGATTTGAACTCCAATACTCGAAGAAAATTGGGCCTTCTTTTATACACGTCGCATTTAATATGAAAAATAAAAGAACTGACAGGACAAAAAACTGCTCTTCAACAGGATGTCTAAAATCTAAGGATAGAACAATCATTTTGGAGAAAGAGGAAATACTCCAACGATGGTAAGAATATATAAAAGATCTTTTCCACAACAAGAGAGAGCAACCAGTATTAAGCAAAGTTGAGGACTGACCGGAAATATTAAAGTCTGAAGTGGAATCTGCAGTAGCCAAACTGAATAGAAACAAAGCAGCGGGACCAGACGGTATAGTCATAGATCTGCTGATAGCCCTGGAAGAATTTGGTATAGTAAAAAATTACTGAAATAATAAATGAAATATATAATAGTAGGGTTATACCAGATGATCTCAGCAAGTCTATCTTTATAGCACTACCTAAGAAGACAGGTGCAAACGAGTGCGAACACCACAGAACCATCAGTTTAATGAGCCATAAAACAAAACTGATCGTCCGAATCCTGATGAATAGAGCGAGTAGCAGAATCAAGCCAGAGATAGGACAAGAACAGTGTGGTTTCGTTAAAGACACGTTAACAAGGAATGCCATATTTATGATTAGGAGGCTCTCCGAAAAGGGCAATACAAATGAAGAAGGGCTTATACCTGTGCTTTATTGATTATGCGAAGGCGTTAAACAAAATACGTCACAAAGAACAGATGGAGATGCTCGGCAGCCTGGACATATTTGGGAAAGACTTGAGAGTAATAAAGAATCTTTACTGGCAGCAAATCGCTTGCATACGGACAGGTAATGAATTGAGTAGATATAAAAAAATGGAAACGGCGTAAGACAGGGATGTGTCTTTTCACCGGATCTGTTCATCATATACAGCGAGAATATTTTGAGAAGTTATGCATAGATTCGTAATCAGAGGCCACAATTTAAACAACCTAAGGTACACCGATGATACAGTGCTGATAGCAAACACAGAATGGAAACTACAAGACGTCCTACAGAAGGTAGCAGAAGAAAGTAACAAGAAAGGACTAGAAATAAACTGCACGAAAGCCGAATGCATAGTCATCAGTAAACAGAGCAGCCCAAAATACCAAATACAGGTCGGGGATACTAGAATCAAGCAGGTAAAAAACTGAAATACCAGGGAAGCGTTATAACAGAAGACGGATAGTGCGACACAGAGATCCGAAGGCGAATTGGCATGGCGAAGGAAACATTCCAGAAGTTGAGAAAGGTATTAAGAAACAGGACAATTTCGCTGGAAACTAGGAAGAGAGTACTGAATTGCTATGTGCTGTTCGTCCATCAACATGGCAGTGAATGCTGTACAATACCATCAAAGATGAAGGAAAAACTTGAAGCAACCGAAATGCTGTTCTACAGAAGGATGCTGCGAATGTCATGGATCGAGCATGTGAGCAATGATGAGGTCTTGGAAATGAGATAAACAAAAATGAAATTAATACTGAGCATCAGGAAGAGACAGCTAAAGTTACTGGGTCATGCAATGAGGAAGGATGGCTTGGAGAACCTGATACTAACAGGCCAGATAGATGGAAAAAGAGAGTGAAAAGCAACGAATAACATACTTGAAGGACCTATTCAGGTGGATGACGGAACGAGGATTGCAATGTGTAACAGGAGAAGGCGTGCTCAGAGCCACCAGGGATAGGGAAACGTGGAAAGCCATGATCGCCTACGTCCTGAAGGGACAGGTCACATACAAGAAGAAGAATTGGTTAAGCTTTCTATTGGTGAAATATAAAATGGGTTGACTCATGTGTGTCAGCACAGTATATAAGTACCATAATCCAACAGTTTTCTTTGCACCATTCAGGACGATGGTACTATTGATTTTCTCGTTAATCGAAACAAATTGAGCGCAATATCTGACATTCTAGAGAACAATTAGACAACGTATACAAACTTTCATAAAAACTTGAAAACACGCATGTCACATTTCCGAAACCGACGACTATTTGTTTTCACGATTTTTTAACGATTTGAACGCCATGTCAGATATACATGTGAGTATTTGGCAAAATATACGAAACCTTTCATAAACTCGTGTGACCTTCATGTCACATAACAGAAAAATCGTTCTATTTTTTTTTTTTCACGTATATTTGCGAGATTTGGACAAAATGACCGATATCCATGTAAGCATTAAGACAGAATATACAAACTTTAATAGTTTTCTAGTAAGTCTCCATGGCACATTATAGGTACCTCCGCTTTTCGGCATAAATTTTCGATACTTAATTTTAAAACGAAATTTTTTTAAATTAAAAAACATTCTTGAAGTTTTCATTTTAGATTTAATTAAAAGCTTAAAGATCAAGTTCATTATTTCCATTAAGTAAAATAAATCTGGTGTATTTCAGAGAGAAATTATACAGATTTGAAAGTCACATTTAATATCGATTTCTTGAATTTTCTGAAAAGAGGCCATTTTCTTAATATTAAGACATTTGTAAACAAACAAAAATTCATCGATTTTAAAAATACTTCAAAAGATTTGTGAAACTTTATTTCAGTAAGATTAGAAAATTAAAAATTAAATTAAGCTAACTTTAAAAAAATATTACTTACTTATAGCATAAAAAAGTAATATGCAACAAATTATTAACGATTGGTCATGTTCATCTGATTGAAACTTTGACGGACTGTTAACTGATTAGTCGATGACAAGTTCTACGCATGACCACAAATGAACATTTTTGAATGAAAGGACAAAACTCTTAAATTATGTAACCTTTCATAATAATGGCAATTTCAGTCTACCATACATTAAAAGAAGGTAAAAATAAAATAAATTAAAAATTATTTTTAAAATAGGGAAGCGTAACTACGTTTATTAATCTTTGCAATTTTAGTGTAAATTTTGTTTCTACTTAATTAATATATCATATCCAATAATTACCCCAATACAAAATTTTACACGTTTTTAAACTATTATAAATTGTTATAATTAAAATGTAAAAAAGAAAAAAATGAAAAGAATTCTTATAGAAATTCATTATTTATCAAAAAGATTTTATTTCTTCAGACACAAATGTCCTTAATATTACTTATTTACAAAGAAATTTAAAAACTTTTCTAAGTAAGTAATGTCATAGTTTTATTGGATTCATATTTTTTCAGTTCAGAGCCGATTTTCAGTTAAATATTACAAATTTGAAAAAAAAATAGGTGATTTCCAATGACTTACTTTTAACAAAAAAATCATTTCAACAAATAAGAAGGTTCTGTGCAGAATTTAATGAAATTAAGTAAGTGGGGTGTGACACATTTTTAAAAAAAACTACTAATATTTTCTAAAAAACATTTAAAAAATAATTTCATTTATTTGTAAATAAGTTCTGAAAATTTCATTAAAATCAGACAATTATTTGATTTTTACAAGAATTTGCAAATAAATGTGTTTTCAACAGAAAAAAGCGCCGAAAAATCAATATTAAACTTTGTAGAAGGCGATAACGTAAACAAAACGAGCATTTTAACCAAAATTTCGAGCGCATTAGAAAAGATTAAAAACTTTAAAAATAATAAAAAAAAATTCTTTGATCTTTGCTCTTAACAATAACATCAACATTTTGACGATAAAACTTTATTTTCGTCAAGTTTGCGTCTTTTTTCATTATTCTATTCTGTTTTTCCTGCGAATTAGTGGAGATACCTATATTAACTGCATAGTATTTGTTTTCTCTTTTATCTGAAAGATTTGGACGCCATGTCAGAATTTCATTTGAGTAGTTATACAAAATATATTAAATTTCATACAATTCTGAATAATATATTTACACATCTATGAAGGCAGATCAGATATTTTTCTCTTTATTTGAACGATTTTGACGTAATGTCTGACATTCATGTGAGTATTTAGACAAAATATACAAGTTTTCATAAACACTAAAATATTCATAACACATTTCATTAACTGCCTACTATTTGTCCTCTTTATTTGAATGGTTTAGACGCCATGACTGACATTCACGTGTGTACCTGAAAAAATATACTAACTTCCATATAACCCTCAAAAATTCCTGTCCTATTCCAGAAAAAGTGTACTATTTTTCTTTACGTTTATGGAAATGATTTTGATGAAATATCTGACATTCATATAAGAATTTATACAGAATATACAAGATTTCTTAATATCTTTCATATATTCATGTCACGTTTCAGATATTGCCTACTATTTAACTTCTCCCTTATCTTAATCTTCGGAGGTGATGTCTGCAATTCTTGTAAGTATTTAGACAAAACAAAATCCTGAAAACATTCATGGAACATTTAAGAAACTACTATATTTTTCTCGTTTTTCTGAACCATTTGGACACAATGGCTGACTTTCATGTGGGATTTTTGACAAAATATAAAAACTTTCATCAAATCTGAAAACCTGTCATGACACTATATTTCGTCTGGCATATTTGAAAGATTTTTTGCCATGTCTGATTTCATGAGAATATTTAGATAAAGTAAAAATTTTATAAAACCCTGAAAACATTCATGGTCCGGTTAGAAACGGGGTAGTATTTTTCTTGCTATTTGAACGATTTCGACGAAATATGTGACAGTTGACAAATATATACAAACTTTCATAAAATCATGAAATGATTCATGGCAAATTTCAGGAACCGTGTCCTATTTTTCTTTTTGTAAATATTTTAAGAATTTGAACGCCTATCATGTGAGTATTTAGACAATTTATATAATCTTTCACAAAACATTGAAAATATTTCAGAATCATTTTTTCAAAAGTATTGGTCTTCTCGTTTATTTGAAGAATTTATACGCCATGTCTGACATTCATTTCAGTGTTTACACAAAATATGCACACTTCTATCAGATCCTAAAACATTTATTGCACTTTCCAGGAACAGGGTATATTCGTCTTCAGGTTTATTTGAAAGATTAGGACGAAATATCTGTCATTCATGTAATTATTTAGACACAATACACAAATATATATACAATGACTGAACCCATTCATCGTTCATTTCTGAAAGTGAATACTATTTTCATTCCCGCTTATGTGTACGCTTTGGACGTCATATTCTTATCTACCTGTAAGTATTCAGATAAAATATGCAATCATTAATTAAATCCTAAAAATTTTATTTTTAAAAATGTGTACGGTTTTTTCTCGTTAATCTGCTCGATTTGTACGCCATGACTGACATTCATGTATTCAGAAAAAATGTATAAACTTTCAAAAAATCCTAAAAAATACATGGAATTTTTAATACACTGAATAATATTGTTCTTCTCCGTTATTTGAACGATTGTGTCGCCATGTATAATATTCATTTGGGTATTTAGACAAAATGTATATACTTTCAAGAAATGTTGGAAACCTTCATGTCACATTTCAGATACTGGTAACTAATTTTTCCATCTTTGAACGCTTTGGACGCCTTTTTTGACATTCATATGGCTGGTTAGTCATAATAGGCAAGTTCCAACTTTCATGGGACTTTTCTGAAAATCTGTGTTGTAATCTTCGTTTATTTAAATGATTTGGAGGACATGTTTAATATTCATGTGATTATTTAGACTAAATATACAAAACTATAACAAAATCCTGGAAACATATAGCAAATTCAAGAATATGTGTAGTATTAACCTTTTCCTTTATTTGAACGATGTGGATGTCATTTATGACATTCATGTGTGTCAGTTAGTTAAGTGTCATACGTGATACACGCTTAGGCGATCATGTCTCGAAGGTTTAAAGGGTTCCTGACTAAACTGTAAGGCCGATGATTATGAGGATATATTGAATAGATAACGGTTAACCTAGACATGAATAGGTTATTATTGTCGTGGTCGTAGAGATTCTTTTAAAAAGTGGTTCTACACAGCAGAGGTTCTTAGAAGAAATTTGTTTAAATGGATCAAATATAATATAATATAATATAATATAATATAATATAATATAAAATAATATAATATAATGATTCATTTAACTTTGATTAGACTGTGGTGTCATTGGTGGTTGAGCAGTCTAAGACGCACGAGAACAATTGGTGTCTTTTTCTATGCTGTTAGGAGTCTCAGGTTTGAATCCTCCATAATGACACATTTTCGTAATAAAATTTCTCGTAAATAATCAGTCCGGTAGAAATAAATATAAAATATACTGTTTGATTAAAATCAGAATATCTACTTAAATGCGAATATCGATTAAAAATAATAGTAAAAAAAAAATTATATATATGGGTCACTTGTAATAATGTTTAGTGCCAAGATTAGTGGGTTTTTTTTTCAGTGGTGTACTGGTTGAAAAGCAAGGAAATTTTTACTATTAAGTGCTCAAGATCAAGATAGAAATAGATCATTAATAGAAAAATCGGAACATGGCAGCAGAAAAAGAAATAACCTGAAGAATTTTACGAACATATCATATATATATATATATATATATATATATATATATATATATATACTAGCGTCATAATTATTACCCCCGAAGTGTTTTAAAAAATTATGTATTTCATATTATATTTTGTAGTTATTGTAGAAAGAAAGAAAGAAAGAAAGAAAGAAAGAAAGAAAGAAAGGCGGAAGTAAGGAATAAGAAAGAAAGAAAGAAAGAAAGAAAGAAAGAAAGAAATGTCGAATGGGTAAGAAAGAAAAAAGAAAGAAAGAAAGAAAGGAAAAGGCATGGAGGAAGAAAGGGATGAAAAAGAAAGAAAGAAAGAAAGAAAGGGCGAAATAAGGGAAAAGAAGAAAGAAAAAAGAAAGAAAGAAAGAAAGAAAGAAAGGGATGAGAAAGAAGGAAAGAAAGAAAGGAAGTCAGAGAAAAAGGGGAAAGTAAGGGATGAGAAGAAAGAAAGCAAGAAAGAAAGCAAGAAAGAAAGGGATGAGAAAGAAAGAAAGAAAGAAAGAAAGAAAGAGTAAGGTAAGGGATGAGGAGAAAGAAAGGAAAAAGAAAGAAAGAAAGAAAGGGATGAGAAAGAAAGAAAGAAAGAAAGAAAGAAGGGATGAGGAAGAAAGAAAGAAAGAAAGAAAGAGGGATAAGAAAGAAAGAATAAAGAAAGTAAAAAGAAAGAAAGAAATGAGGTATAGGAAAGAAAGAAAAAGAAAGGTATTTAAATTTTTGTACCTGCTTGATTCTAGTATCCCGGACCTGTATTTGGCATATTGGGCTGCCCTTTTTACTGATGACCCTGTATTCGGTTTTCTTGCAGTTTGTTTGTAATCCTTTCTTGTCACTCTCTTCAGCTACCTTCTGTAGGATGTAAAGTCCCCACCTGACAAACACAAGGAATAAAAAAATATATTTTTAATAACCCCTGACTCAAGCACAACTGTAGTAGAAAAAAGTTATCTAAACCCAGCATAGAATTTGTCACAGCTACACCTAAATTAACAAAAGACTTAATCAATTTAAGACAAGTTAAAACTTGATGCAAGAATTTACTCTATCACGTGCAAGAATTTCCGGGAAGATTATACGTGGGGAAGCTGAAAAATTTTAAATGAAAGAACAACACATTAACCATATTAATTGCTCTCCGTAACGAGACTAAACAAAATTTTAACATAAGAAATGCTGCCCTAATTAATAGAGAAAACAATTAACAAAGACAAACATTTTTTGAAAGTGCGTTAATCGCTAGTCAAACCACAGAAAAATTGCGTTCAATTTCTTAAAAGTTTATCACAATGTTGGATAATTAATAACAAATTTGATGGAATCAGAAATAAAAGACAGGAAGATTATAAGTGAAATTCGTTTGATTATACATACAAAATACGTTAATATATTTTTTTAATTTAAAACTTCCATCGTTTTTCTTACGTGCTTATGTGTAGTTGCATCAACGTGAAGAAAATTTCACTGATGAATTCTTGATTATGTGAATGATATATGTAAATATGTAAATGTGTACATGTATGTTTACATATCTATGTATGCGCAGATATTTGTACACAGCCTTTAAAAAAAAGATCCTACATTAACATTATGCAGGGTGTCCATAAAGTCCGTATACGGACTTTATACGTCCGTATTCTTTATACGTCCGTATTCTTTATACGTCCGTATTCTTTATACGTCCGTATTCTTTATACGTCCGTATTCTTTAATACTTTATACGTCCGTATTCTTTAAAGAATGTATAACTTTATTTGTATTTGTGGTAGAAATAATCTGTGAAAAATGTTATAAAGTTTAATGTACTTACTTTTAAATGTAATTATTGAATATTTTTTACCACAAAATTTGCAACAATTTTTAGTTAAATAAAAAAATTATTATTAAAATCGTATTACCCTTTGTATTGCTAATGATGGAGGACACGTAGAAATCTCAATTCAACCTTGAGAAATATAGATTTACTTCTTTCTAATTCGTTTTACAAATTATTTCTATCGCAAATTCAAATAAAGGTATAACTTTTTTAAACTGCACACGGATTTTATGGAAATACTATATATATATATATATATATATATATATATATATATATATATAGTGTACCGAGGCAGAAAGTAATTTTCAAAACATATGCTGTTAAATATAAGAGACAATGAATGTCTATTATCTTTAATCATGAGCCGTTCTAAACGTCGTATTTTGGCTTTAATTTTAGTCGAAAATAATATAACATCCACCATCACCGACGATTTTATTTTGTGATGGTGGATTTTACTGAAATATTATAAAATCCACCATCACAAAATAAAATCGTCGGTGATGTTGGATGTTATAATATTTCAGTAAAAACAACCTCTCTGAAGATGGCTCATGTGAGCCGAAAGCTTAGAAGCAATCAATAAATAATTATCCATATGTTGGAGAATTTTTGTCTTTATTCTCAACTGAAATTAAAGCCAAAATACGACGTTTAGAAAGGCTCATGATTAAACATAATAGACATTTATTGTCTCTTATATTTAACACCATATGTTTAGAATATATATATATATATATATATATATATATATATATATATTCGGACGATAGATACTTTCCAAACAATATTACTTGAGAATTTAAAGCGATGAATATTTAGAATGTACTGTTTAATTAAAGAAAAAAAAACAGATTATCTACTCAAATACGAATACCTATTAGAAATAATGCTCAAATAAAAAATAAATAAATAAATAGTGTCGGTTAAAACCAATTTTATAAATTTCCGTATAATATATATATATATCTATAAGTTATCTTTTCTAATTAATCTTTTTACACTTATGTAGCCCCCTGCACATCAGTGGCGTTTCCGCCTTGCTCGGGGTGAAACGATTAAAAAAAAAAAGTGCTTAGCTCCTTTGTTTTTTTGTTTTTTTTGTTGTTACCATTTTTCCCTCCGCGTTGGTACTCGGTGTTTTTTCGAGACGAGTTCAATAACAAATTTACAGTTATATATATATAACTGAAAAGGTGAAAAAATGAATAATACTCACCGGCGTGATGTGGCTTCCCTGTGCCTCTTCTACAAGTACTTTCATGGCTTCTGCTCCGATGAGCTTAGATCGCTGGTGCCGCCTAAGCAGAGATTTACACGAGATACTAGATTAGCAACTAGGTCCCACCCTTTTACAGTTAAACAAATAAGATCTAACCGTAAATTCTACTCCAACAGCTACATTTCTCGCGCTTCCCGCCTGTGGAACTCCCTTCCACAACTCTGCTTTCCCGACAGCTACAATCTCCAGGTGTTTAAATGTAGGGTCAATAGACACCTCCTATCACACTAACTCCCAATTATTCTCAGAACACTCTCATCTACCCAACTCTCATTCTCGGTATCCTTACCCGCCTATCATCCACCCTCTGACATTTCCTATATTTAAACATCCTTTCTCCACTCTATGTAGCCCCCTGCGCGGTAGTGGCAGTGACATGCCTTGCTCGGGGTGAAACGCTTATAAAAAAATAAAATAAAATAAAAATATATGAAAAAAAGTACTTCATAATATTCAAGTTTTTGTATTTTTCTTGTTTTCAGTCATTTTATTCTAATTCTTTATCTACTGATGAAGCCCGAAGAAAGGGACCGAAACCGTTTTGTTCGTTTTTAAAAAGCCTAATAGTATTCAGCTACATACTTTCGTATCTATAATCAATATATATTTCGTATCTATAATCATCTATATATATATGTATATGTTGTGGGGGTCTACTTTTTCCCAGGATTATAGACTCGTCTAGAGTTTACATATACTCCTGCATAGAAGCAAGACGTCAGATAACGTGAGACCTCGAGAGATCAGCGAGATAACGTCAGATCAGAGAGATACCGACAGATATCGAGGTTTCACAGAGTATTCAGTGTCGGTAGTTCATGGTAGCTCTGGGCTTCACTAAGCAAGAATATTATTACGGAGTACCCATCAGCTTTCGTCGTGGAGTTACTAAACACACTATGGCTTCACTTCAGAGACTTGTATATATATATACTTCGTACTATCTGTATTCCTGGATTACTTAACTGCGTTCAAGTTTGTATCTTTACATCTAATGTACTTATTTTTCTATTTGAAATTCTGGTTGTTTGTTCCTTTATTTTTGCAGTTCCCATTCCCGGGATCCAACAGTACACACACACACACACACACACACACACACACACACACACATATATATATATATATATATATATATATATATATATATACAGACATATAAATAATATTCTTGTTAATAAAACCAATAAATACTAACTATTTCCATTACTCCCCGCTTTGTACGCTTTGACTAATAATTTTATTGCAAATAAATTAATGGCCAATCAGAACACAGGTAAACTATCTTCCGAGTTATCTATAATTGAAGAGAAATATTAATCAGAGACGTTGCTGGATGGGAGATTAGTTGATCCGTCATTTCCGATCTGACGAAGGGTAGCGACGTGATTGGTTCCAAGAAGTTTTCTCAAAGTATTGATTCTGACCAGGAAATCTAATTTCGCAACTGGAAATCTCCGGACTAAATAGAATGAATATGCATTGAAATAATTTCCTTATTTTTGATGAAATAAGTTTGTTCTCTCATTTCGAATCGTTTATCTGAACGTTCTGAAATCGTAAAAACAAAAATGGTGCAGATCCAATGTAAAACCGGACTTTTTAAAACTAAACAATTCTCTTAAGCATTATCAAATACAGTGTACAGTGAGTAAATTTTCGCCATTTTATATCATTAATTTCGGGCATGCACGTCGATTATTTTTTATTCTGTCGCCTCCACAGTGTAGTATGGTTAGTTGAGCTCCGTCTACGAGAAAAAGAACACAGCGATGGAATTCACCTGGCCAGAAAGTTAGACACGGCATCCGTACTGATTGGCATTCGTGTTGTAAGCTGCAATACGAAAACTTCGGTGTTTCGGGTGGCAGTCAGAGAACAGTATAGAGTATTCGGAAAGAGTCAGATGAGTTTAATGGTGATTACGTAGATTTGGCAGCACGGAAAAATCATTTTGATCGTTCTGATGAGAAAATAAATTAGGGAGGATCTCATACTCAACACGGAGATTTACATTAAATTACTTGATGATGTAGTGCTACCCTGGGTTAGGGGGATGGCTACTGGAAAATCCTATGTCTGGCAACAGGACTCTGCACCATGCCAAAGAAGCAAGAGAAGCTAGTCATATGTGTTAGACAATTTCTGAGGCCACATATAATTTTATATCTGGCTATCGAACTTTGCAGACTGTAAGCCTTTTGATTATTATCTGTAGGGCTTCGTTGAGCGAGAGATCGACAAAAGTCCTTTAACACTAATGATTAAATGAAGGCCAGGATTATAGCAGCACTCATTAACTGAACCAAAAAAAACAATCCCGAAGTGTTGCAGGAAAATTCAAAGTCGATTAAAGCAAATGTCGATTTTATTAAATAAATATACTCTTTAGTATAACAAGATATTTTCGCGTAATTTTGACCGATGTATCTGTTAACCCTCTAGGGCCATTCGCATCATATTTGATACAGTATTTCCCTATAAGGAAACATTTGGTATTTCCCTGTAAGGAAACATTTGGTATTCATTGACTGAGCAGTCAGTACTGCTTTCCTTTGAAATTTATAAAATATTTCTCTTAAAAAAATTTTCAGGAAAATATTTCTTTCAAGGCTTGTTTTCATACTGTATCAAATATGATACGAATGGCCCTAGAGGGTTAATCTCAGTCTATCTATCTATCTATCTATCTATCTATCTATCTATCTATCTAATAATCTCAGTCTGTTTATCTATCTATCTATCTATCTATCTATCTATCTATCTATCTATTAACCCTCTAGGGCCATTCGTATCATATTTGATACAGTATTTCCCTATAAGGAAACATTTGGTATTTCCCTATAAGCAAACATTTGGTATTCATTGACTGAGCAGTCAGTACTGCTTTCCTTTGAAATTTATAAAATATTTCTCTTAAAAATTGTTCAGGAAAATATTTCTTTCAAGGCTTGTTTTCATACTGTATCAAATATGATACGAATGGCCCTAGAGGGTTAATCTCAGTCTGTTTATCTATCTATCTATCTATTAACCCTCTAGGGTCATTCGTATCACATTTGATACAGTATTTCCCTATAAGGAAACATTGGGTATTTCCCTATAAGGAAACATTTGGTATTCATTGACTGGGCAGTCAGTACTGCTTTCATTTGAAATTTATAAAATATTTCTCTTAAAAATTTTTTCAAGAAAATATTTCTTTCAAGGCTTGTTTTCATACTGTATCAAATATGATACGAATGGCCCTAGAGGGAATATCTTAATATCTATCTATCTATCTATCTATCTATCTATCTATCTATCTATCTATCTATTAACCCTCTAGGGCCATTCGTATCATATTTGATACAGTATTTCCCTATAAGGAAACATTTGGTATTTCCCTATAAGGAAACATTTGGTATTCATTGACTGAGCAGTCAGTACTGCTTTCATTTGAAATTTATAAAATATTTCTCTTAAAAATTTTTTCAGGAAAATATTTCTTTCAAGGCTTGTTTTCATACTGTATCAAATATGATACGAATGGCGCTAGAGGGTTAATCTCAGTCTGTTTATCTATCTATCTATCTATCTATCTATCTATCTATTAACCCTCTAGGGCCATTCGTATCATATTTGATACAGTATTTCCCTATAAGGAAACATTTGGTATTTCCCTATAAGCAAACATTTGGTATTCATTGACTGAGCAGTCAGTACTGCTTTCCTTTGAAATTTATAAAATATTTCTCTTAAAAATTGTTCAGGAAAATATTTCTTTCAAGGCTTGTTTTCATACTGTATCAAATATGATACGAATGGCCCTAGAGGGTTAATCTCAGTCTGTTTATCTATCTATCTATCTATTAACCCTCTAGGGTCATTCGTATCACATTTGATACAGTATTTCCCTATAAGGAAACATTGGGTATTTCCCTATAAGGAAACATTTGGTATTCATTGACTGGGCAGTCAGTACTGCTTTCATTTGAAATTTATAAAATATTTCTCTTAAAAATTTTTTTCAAGAAAATATTTCTTTCAAGGCTTGTTTTCATACTGTATCAAATATGATACGAATGGCCCTAGAGGGAATTAACTATCTATCTATCTATCTATCTATCTATCTATCTATCTATCTATCTATCTATCTATCTATCTATCTATCTATTAACCCTCTAGGGCCATTCGTATCATATTTGATACAGTATTTCCCTATAAGGAAACATTTGGTATTTCCCTATAAGGAAACATTTGGTATTCATTGACTGAGCAGTCAGTACTGCTTTCATTTGAAATTTATAAAATATTTCTCTTAAAAATTTTTTCAGGAAAATATTTCTTTCAAGGCTTGTTTTCATACTGTATCAAATATGATACGAATGGCGCTAGAGGGTTAATCTCAGTCTGTTTATCTATCTATCTATCTATCTATCTATCTATCTATCTATCTATCTATTAACCCTCTAGGGCCATTCGTATCATATTTGATACAGTATTTCCCTATAAGGAAACATTTGGTATTTCCCTATAAGGAAACATTTGGTATTCATTGACTGAGCAGTCAGTACTGCTTTCATTTGAAATTTATAAAATATTTCTCTTAAAAATTTTTTCAGGAAAATATTTCTTTCAAGGCTTGTTTTCATACTGTATCAAATATGATACGAATGGCGCTAGAGGGTTAATCTCAGTCTGTTTATCTATCTATCTATCTATCTATCTATCTATCTATCTATCTATTAACCCTCTAGGGCCATTCGTATCATATTTGATACAGTATTTCCCTATAAGGAAACATTTGGTATTTCCCTATAAGGAAACATTTGGTATTCATTGACTGAGCAGTCAGTACTGCTTTCATTTGAAATTTATAAAATATTTCTCTTAAAAATTTTTTCAGGAAAATATTTCTTTCAAGGCTTATTTTCATACTGTATCAAATATGATACGAATGGCCCTAGAGGGTTAAAATGAGGTGTCAGTAATATTTTCAATTTCGCTTAATGTAGACGTCATTTTATTCATCGTTGCATGTAAGTCATAACTCAGCTTTCAAACTCACTCGATATCTTATTTACTTATCCTAGTTCTCGTTCTTATAATTTCGCATAGGGTGCTGCTCCAATTTTCGTACTCTAGTCTCGAGAGAGTCTAAAAACGACTAAGCGTTCTTTGTAGTTACGGAATTTTCACTCCGCAACCTATTTTGTTTATAATCATATCGCCCCAGGCAAGGCAGGTTACTGCCACTGGTGCGCAGGGGTTTACATAGAAGGAAATTTATGAGAAAGAGTGACAGGTTACAGGGCGTGTCAGGAAGTGAGTAAGAAAATGATGAGAATGAGAATGGAAAGGACAGAGAAAGAAACATGAAAGAAAGGATGTAAGTAAACGGAAGGGAATTCCACAGGGGGGAAGTGCGAGAAAAGAAGCTGTTGGAGTAGAATTTGCATTTACATTTTATTGTTTTTCACAGTAAAAGGGTGGGATCTAATTGCTAATCTTGTGGCTAGAGTAAATTAATACATAGTGATCACCAGAGAGCTAAGTTCATCGGAGAAGAAACCATGACAATATTTGTAGAAGTGACTCATTGCACCGGTGAGAAAGTGAATGTATCTGAGCTGCTAAGTCCGGATCGATCACATTACGTTGGATTTTGCCTAGGACCTCTAGATGTTTAACAGGGGCACCCGACCAGATATGGCTGCAGTATTCAATGAACGGGCGGATTTGTAGTTTTATATATGTGCAGGATTGTTTCAGACGGGAAAAACTTCCTGACCCTACACAGAGAACCGACTTTCTTAGCAGAGGATTTAGCTATGGATTCGATATAGTTATTTCACTTGAGGTCTGCTGTGAGAGTTAACCCGAAGAGGCGCAGTGTTTTGCTTTCAGGGAGACTAGACTGATCCATGATAAAGCGGGGTAGGAGCGATTGTCTGTGATGGTTAATAAATAGCAGGTTCGGTTTGGAAGCATTAAAAATTCACGAGCCATTTTTTTTTTTACCCCAGTCCACCACGGATTGGAGGTTTTTTCAAGCTCAGCAGCGAGGTTTGCTTTGTCAGACTCAGTAGATTTTTGAACGAGGCGAGAGTAAATGGTTGTGCCGTCAGTGTATATGCCTACTTTGGATTTTTTTCTCAGAGACATCGCAAGCATCTTGCTTCACTATCATCACTTCCATAGAGGGTATTCAAGTAAACTACACTTCTTTGTTCCTTCATGGTATATGCTAACCACCCGTGCACATTGTGGCTAACAACCCTTATTCTCTTCTTATTTTTCAGGTGAGATTCAAGTTCCACTCCAACAGCTTCATCCTACGAACCAGAACTTTGTAGAAACATCAAAATGTTGCTACCCAGATCACTGTAAATCAAGAATGTAGTCTTTCTACTATCAATGAGTTAGAATACCTATGACTGTTATAATCTGTATTTGAAACTAGTTGAACGTGAAATTGGTCGTCCGAATTTGAATTCTCTTGACATTATTGGGGTAAGCTAAATGATCCTTTCTCCTTCTGTAAGCTGTGGGTCAAAAAGAAGGCCTACTTGGGTTCACTTGAATTGAGGTGGCAGAAAAAAAACCCACTGTATTCATGAAGAGAGAGAAGCTCTCTCCGGCTACCGTTCCTTAGACGCGCTCACTGTTCTTGAAGATATCTAATCATTTTTCACCCTACAATCCGTTTAATGGTACGTTTAAGAAAATAATTAGGTATTTGTAGAAGCTTGGTTAATTATATCATGTCAGATATTTTTTCCTTCAGAATTCATTTGGCATATTTATAAATCTGCCATTCGTACGTGCATTGAATATTTCTGCCATATTGAATTTAGTGCTCCGGATACATAACCTAGGATTCTCGAGAAAAAACAAAAAAGGGCCTGTGATGTTATAGGTCTTTGCCTGGTATCTCTACTACAGTAATTTCCCCACTGACGTTACCTGACTTCCCTTTGTTTTTTCCTATAACTATATTCATGGCTAGTTGTTTTAATGATCTCTCCTCTTTGGCTCAATTAAAAAGTGCGATTGGCTGGCACTTAGGTCTCATAAATAACCGTATGTTCTATAGTAATCATTTCTTATCTATCCCTTGTGTAATTCTCCTCCGTTTTGTTGATTCCATGTTACCAGGATTGTTTAAGAATTTAAATAAAACGTCAATCGTTATCTGATTTTTATTGCTCCATCTACTCACGAGAGCCTTTTGGCCTTTTTCAGTCTCAGTAATTCCTTGCGTCTTAGGGGTGTTATCACCTTGCTTTAAGTGAAAAAAATAAAATAAAACTTATTTTCTTTGCTGTTTTCTTCAATCAATAGAAATGTTAACAAATTTACAAGAAATCAAAATGCATTGCCCTCAACTATGCCATGAGATGTGTAACTAAAATGAGAAACACGCTCTTTTTACCAAAAATTAAAATAGTCGATATCCGTGAAGTCACCGTCACAGATGCCAATGTCCTAGGTCTTGTATCCAATGCTCTTGAATATGCACAGCAATATCTTCTCAGATTAGAATCATCTGTCGCAGAAGCTGAACTCCATATAAATTAAATTAAAAGATAATTCAACTATGTTAATCATGCTGAAGAGTTCATGATTTTTAGTGTGGGCAATCTAAATCAAATGCATAGCATTTTATATCTTCAATCATGGTTGAAATTTTCATAGAGAGACCCAGATATTAGAATGTAAGTGACCTGAACATTACAAAAACAGAATGTCATCTAGAAATCAAGAATGAAATAATACTACCAAAACTTTCACGGCATCTGCTCTTTTATTTACCCTTCTCCCCCACTTGAGAGAGATGTGACACAAGGTCTTTTTAACGTGGGGAACCTGAGCGCGTACACCCAGGTACTGGTCAAACATTACCTATCCACCGCGGTGGATAGGTTCAAAACCAGTCATAACTGGTCTTTACTTGTCTCAGGTGTGCCCAGCCCGAAGGCTAAGGCAGCTCCTGTGAACTTTGGTCACTGGTGTCTCCTATATACGAATTTACTCAAACAACAAGATTAGCAACTAGGTTCAACCCTTTTACTAAAATCTGAACGCAAATTCTACTCCTCAGCTTCTTTTCTTGCAATTCCCGCCTGCGGAATTCCCTTCCGTTTACTTGCTTTCCCGACAGCTACAATCTTCAAACATTTAATTGTAAGGTCAATAGTCATCTCCTATCTCACTAACCTGCATCCTATCTCTCATGCTCCGGCCACTCCACCCTCATCAATATTCACATCCGTCTCTTTTTCACTTCCTGACGCCCCTATAACCTGTCACTCTTTCTCATAACTTTCTCATAATTTTCCTCCCCGCACAACAGTGGCAGTAAAATGCCTTGCTTGGGGCAATATGATTATAAAAAAAATAATATATGTAAATTCAAATTTTAGCACAACTATGATAAATAGTGATTGGGATGAATGCATTCATAGGTTAGCAAATCAAGAACGAAATATTTGTTAACATTTTTAGTGTGTTATCTATTTCTTTAATTATTGTATTAGATTTAGATTTCTTTCTTTCTTTCTTTCTTTCTTTCTTTCTTTCTTCCAATCCTAGTATTCTTACTTTCTTTCGTTTTTCTTCTCCCTCTCATGCTCTTTTCTTTAATTATTGTATTAGATTTCTTTCTTTCTTTCTTTCTTTCTTTCTTTCTTCCAATCCTAGTATTCTTACTTTCTTTCGTTTTTCTTCTCCCTCTCATGCTCTTTTCTTTAATTATTGTATTAGATTTCTTTCTTTCTTTCTTTCTTTCTTTCTTTCTTTCTTTCTTTCTTCCAATCCTAGTATTCTTACTTTCTTTCGTTTTTCTTCTCCCTCTCATGCTCTTTTCTTTAATTATTGTATTAGATTTCTTTCTTTCTTTCTTTCTTTCTTTCTTTCTTTCTTTCTTTCTTCCAATCCCATTATTCTTACTTTCTTTCGTTTTTCTTCTCCCTCTCATGCTCTTTTCTCCGTCCACTCGACTTTCATCAGTATTCACATTCTTCTCTTACCCACTTCCGAACACCCCCTATAACCTGTCATTCTTTTTCGTAACTTTCCTTCTAAGTAACCCCCTTCACACCAGTGGCAGTAAATGCCTTGATTTGGGCGTTCTGGTTATTAAAAATTATCTGAATTGCAATCCCTTAGTTCAACCAGAAGGAATATCCATCTTCTACGGTTCAGGCAGTTGGACATTAAATAAATCACTGACAAAAAATAGATAGCACTTTCACTTGACTATGAAGAGCAGTGCTAATTGTCAGCTTGCAACTATATAAGTAAACTAAAAATTATACGGGGAACCTAACAACGACTGATGAATATGCGAAAATTAAACATTTGTCAGTGGCCATTGCTGAAAAGATAAACAAGGTGTGCATTTGTTTATACTCTGGCATGTAAAATATGGTATTTACGCAATTCCATCACTGGTGAGGGGTGTGACACAAGGTCTTTTTTAAGGTGGGAACCCGACCGCGTACAAATGGGCACAGGAACAAAAATTACCCAGTCCCCTCAACCCCGGTGACGAACACCTGGTACACCCCACTGCTGCAATGGCGTGTCTCGACCGAGGGATACTATTCAGGGTAATTTTTCTCAGCTTCAATCCTGGACGGGGGTACAACTGAGCCGCACTCTGTCTTCGAGGATAGAGATGCAACTGAGTGATGATTTCGGTTCCAACGCGACATATAAAGTATTCGAAAAGTCAGGGAACACGCTCGTTAATGGAAAAATTTATACACGACAACATAATGGCAAATGTGGTGAAGCGTAGGGGTAGCGATGCACTGAAATAGTTGAAAAGGAATTGTCAGAAGTGATCATGGTAGGGGTTACTCAGATAGATAGAAAGATTACAGAGTTAGAGTGTCATGGGTAGTAGGGAAGGTCAGTTTTGCAACTGTTGGGGTTAGATGTCATAAACAATAATACAGAATGTCTTTTCCAATTCTCTTCTGTTTTTTTTTATTTTTTATTTTGTGGAGACGAGGTAAAAGTTTAAATATAGGTTAACATTTCTGACGTTGGAATTTCGGTGATCGGTAAAAGACTTATTCCACAACCTTATGAAATTTATAATTTTCTAAAGCTCTATCTAAACTTATTTATAAATGGAACTTTGTCTCTGTGTGTGTATGTGTCTGTGTGTGTGTCCGTTACCTATAGACTCCGAAATGGCTAAACCGATTTTCTTGAAAATTTAAACTGTTGTACTATAAGCGTCTGCAAGTGTTCTTAGCTCGGTTTTGTGCCGAGATTCCCCTGATAATATCGAAAATCGATAATCGAAAAAATCGGGTTATAGAAGGACTGGTCCGATTTTAATCAAATTTGATACACTAATAAACAATGACATAAGAAACAATATTCAGAAGTTTCAAGGTTGCAGTTCTTACAATAATGCAGAATATCGATAATATATACATATAAAAGGCAAGACGTTTGTGTGTGTCTCTGTTTATCTGCCTGTATGTCTATTTTTTCAGCACTTTGAATTTAATTTTTGCTTCTGGTTTGGCTCTAAGTAGGTCTAATTTTAGTTCTTCGTCTCAACCATGATACCATTTACTCAGAGGACTTATTTAGCCTTCAAAATTCAGTTTGCGACATATAAAACTTATTTGATATCGATACCAGAAAATCAAAATTTTACTTACATCCATTCATTTTTCTTTCAGTCTACGGTTTCGCTTTAACTGGAAACAACTATTGATTTTTATTCTTTTGTGCCAACGTCCAAAGAGCCTGAGCTTCAGGAACATGGATTAGTTTTAAAGCTTTCATTACACCCGAGCAACACCGGGCTATACTGCTAGTAAATTATGTATGAACAAGATGCATGGCACAAACTGATTATTGCGCCATCAAAAAAGATCTGTATTTTCTTCAAATAGAAATTATGTTGAACGATTTGGCTATATTATGTCCAGTCAGTCATAGAAGTGCCATACGTGATACACGGTTGGGCGATCATGTCTCGAAAGAGACAAGACTGACTGGACAGAAGATTATCCTGCAGTAGTTTGCCATTACTTTCTGCGGTAGACTGGTTGCCGACCAAGGCTGTAGAACCCAAACTGTTTCGTTATTTGAATCATAGCTAGAAGGTAAAGGAATGTTTTATATTATTAAGTAGTAATTAGTGGGGGATCAGTTTATTACTTCATAACAATATAAAATTGATCCCCCACTTTATGTCCAGTAAAAGCCTTAATCATGTTTCCAACTATTATATTCAGTCAGTCAGTTAAGTGTCATACATGATATACGCTTTTGGCTGAAGTCACTGCTACAAACTCTCTTTTGATTTGTTGATTCTTTTTATAAAATGTACTGTTGTAAAACAATAAAAAATATTGATTGGAAGCACACACATGGAAAGAAAGTATTTCAAGACCAAACAAGTTCATAAGGTCCTCTTTGGTCGTTAAAGCAAGCCATTGCTACAAAGTTCCATTTGAATTCTTGTTTCCCTGATAAATACAAACACCAAACATTTAAATGTTTTTTAATATATTTGTATGAATTCAAATACAGATAAAATGTATCGTAGATCATTTTACTATAAATGTGTTGTCGTAAAACAATAAAAAAATTATTGGTTGGCTGCACACACAGGAAAAGAAATTATAACAAGTCCAAACCAGTTCACCAGGCCTTTTTGGATCGTCGAGGTAAGTCATTGCTACAAACTCACTTTTTTATTTCTTGTTTCCCTGATAAATGCAGTCGTCAAAACATTTAATTTTTTGAACACATTTTTATGGCTTCAAATACAGATAAGATGTATCGTGGATCACTTTACTGTAAAATATATTGTCGTAAAACGATAAAAAATATTGGTTGGAAACCCACAGAGGAAAAGAAAGTATAACAAATCCAAACAGGTTCGTCAGGCCCTTTTGGGTCGCCGAGGTCAGTCATTGCTTCAAACTTCCTTATGATATCTTGTTTCCTTGATAAATGCAAACTTCGAAAATATCAATTTTTTAAACACATTTTTATGGCTTCAAATACAGATAAAATGTATTGTCGATCACTTTACTATATAATGTATTGTCGTAAAACAATAACAAAATATTGGTTGGAAGCAGACACAGGAAAAGAAAGTATAACATGTCCAAACAGGTTCACCACGCCTTTTTGGATCGCCGAGGTAAGTCATTGCTACAAACTCACTTTTGATTTCTTGTTTCCTTGATGAATGCAAACTTCAAAATTTTAAATTTTTTGAACACATTTTTATCGCTTCAGATAGAAATAAAATGTATCGTGGGTCACTTTGATATAAAATGCATTGTCATAAAGACAATAAAAAGTATTGGTTAGAAACACACACAAAGAGAAAGAAGTATTACAAGTTCAAACATGTTCACCAGGACGTTTTGGGACGCCGAGAAAAGTAATTGCTACAAACTCACTTTTGATTTCTTGCTTCCCTGATAAATGCAAACTTCAAACATTTTAATTTTTTGAACACATTTTTATGGTTTCAAATACAGATAAAATGTGTCATGGATCACTTTGCTATAAAATGCATTGTCGTAAAAACAATAAAAAATATAGGTTGGAATCACACACAGTAAAATAAAGTATTACAAGTTGAAACAGGTTCACCAGATCTTTTTGGGACGCCGATGTAAGTCATTGCTACAAATTCCTTTTCGATTTCTATTTTCCCTCATAAACAGAAATCATCAAAAAATTTAAATATTTGAACACATTTCTATGGCTTTAACTGGAGATAAAATGTATCGTGGATCAATTTGGTATAAAATGCATTGTCGTAAAAACAATAAAAAAAACAATTGTTGGATGCACACACAGGAAAATTAAGTATTACAAGTCCAAACAGGTTCACCAGGCCCATTTGGGACTCCAAGATAAGTCACTGCTACACTTGGAACGTTTTGTTTTAGATTCAAATAATTCATCATGGAAAGAAAAATATCCCAATAATTTCTATGGGAATTTTTAGCGGTTTCAGTCTTTATTTTCTAATGTACTTCATTTTTTGTGATGGGGTCAAAGAAATTCATTTTCAGATTGAGCCTGAAAAAATGGTCAAGAAACATGTGCCTATTGCCGACCAACATTTGGTTAAAAAAAAATGTGTCGACCGTTTTTAGCTTCTGATCTGAGTTTTCGATTTAGATAGGAAATAGTCCAAAAGATGAGATTAACAAATACTTGATTGCATCAATTTCAGTCTAACAATATATTCCTTCCGTACTTCATTGTGTTATAACATCCTCTCTCTTTCTCTCTCTCCCTCTATTTCTCTCTCTCTCTCTCTCTCTCTCTATATATATATATATATATAAATTTCTATCTGGATAGCTAGCTATCTCAATCTCTTCTTATCTATCTATCTATCTATCTATCTATCTATCTATCTATCTATCTATCTGTTTGTTTATCTATCTATCTATCTATCTATCTATCTATCTATCTATTTTGCAGCTAAAAATAAAATTTGAATGCAACATTTTTGAGTAACAAATTATTATTTTTTACTTCATTAGAATATATAGAGGTAGATTGACAAAATCATTTATTATAAATGACTGTAGGTCAATAATCCTAGAACTGGCACAGCTATAGTTGATCCTAACTGTCACCCTTTCTCTCTAAGTCGATATTTATCTATCTATCTATCTTTTAAAAATTCCTAATATATCTCTCTATCTATCTTTTAGAATGTCCTAATCTATCTATCTATCTATCTATCTATCTATCTATCTATCTAGGTACCTAGCTATCTCAATCGCTTTTGATCTATCTATCTATCTATCTATCTATCTATCTATCTATCTATCTATTCCAGTATCTTCTGATCCATCTGGATGTGCGTTATGGTGCAGTGGCTATCGCATCAGAACTGCAAATCGAGGAGCTTAGTTCGAATTCCAGTTGAATTTTGTGCATTCACTTACGCACAAATGCCCTCGGGAAAGGTATTAATTTGTCCCTTTCCTCAAGTGATGGGTTAAATAATAGAACAGATTTGGTTCTCTAGCTTTGGCTGTCAACCAGTCTACTGCAGAAAACAATGCCATCCTACTGCGGGATAAACTTTAGCCCAGTCAGTCATGTCTCTTTCGAGACTTGATCCATCAAATCGTGTATCCCGTATGGTCATTAACTGACTAACTGATCTCAGTCAGTCAGTTATGTGCCATACGTGATTCACGCTTGGGCAATCATGTCTCGAAAGAGACATGACTGACTGGGCAGAAGATTATCCCACAGTATATTGCCATTGCTTTCTGCGGTATACTGGTTGCCGACCAAGGCTATAGAACCCAATCTGTCCTGCTATCTAACCCATAACTGGAAGGAAGAGACGGATTAATACCTTTCCCAAGGGTATTTGCGCGTCAGTGAATACAATGGATTCAAATGGAATTCGAACCCGGCTCCCCGGTTTCTCGTTCCGAGCCGATATCCACTGTACCACAACGCACATCCTATCTAACTAACTGATCTATCTACCACAAAAACTCTGCTAGATAAGTGCTGCAACCATCTGTATCCGATATGTTGTCCCTTTAGTTGTCGGTGTGTCTTTCGTAGATTGCATGTGTTTGTGTCTTTTATTCCAACCATATTTTTCGCACCTCGAGTCTCAAACGTTTGCTGAACACTACGCATTTCTGGAAGTGAGGTAGGGTGCAATTGAGGTCTGGCCAGAATGCCAGCCTTGATATCTACTGAAACCTTAAATATTTCACTTCTTATTCCATTACCTGTCACGCCCCGGCGTCTTTCCAAGAGAACTTCCAAACTATTAACTTTTACTTATCACTTAATATCCTGATATGCTTACATACCGGTGGAGTTTATATATGTCAGCTCTTTCATTACGTCTCACGTTCGGTGTCTTTCTGAGAAAATTTCAAAAGTACTAGCTATTAGTTCTCACTTAAGATACCAATTTGCCCATAAATTGAGATAATTTATATGTCTTTCTATTCTATTACCTATTATATCTGATGTTCGTTCATGGAAATTTCTAAACGAACAGTCATCTCTGTTAAGACATCGATTTTCCGAAAAGACTGACACAATCTCCCCTTCGTTCATGCTTTGAATATTGCTGCCGCTTTTCGTCTGATGCTCTCGTTATATATTTAGAGATTCTCGTTAAAATCTGCAATGTTCTTGGTAAAGACCTGGCATCTTAGTTTCACTTATTTTATCACTGCAGTCATGTAGATTCCTTACGCATTTTTTAAAATAAATATTTAATTGTTCTGATAAACTGTTCTATTTGGTACCTAGACTCCTTGAATTTAGGTGTGCTACAAGGATGGCAGATGTGTGTTGTGGTGCGGATGTGTTGTGGTGCAGAAGATATCGGCTCGGAACAAGAAATCGGGGAGCCGAGTTAGAATTCCAGTTGAATTCATTGCATTCACTTACGCGCAAATACCCTTGGGAAAGGTATTAATCCATCTCTTCTCTCCATTTATCGGTTAAATAACAGAACAGACTGAATTCTATAGCCTTGGCTGGCAACCAGTCTACCGAAGAAAATTATGGCAACTGCGGGATAATCTTCTGCCCAGTCATTCTTGTCTTTTTTGAGACATGATTGCCAAAGCGAGTATCACGTACAGAACTTAACTGACTGACAAGTATGGCGGTAAGGTCTCACCATTTTCCAGTTTGAAACGTCTAGATATGAACTTAAGTTCTATGCTAAAAGTTTATTATTTACATCGTTTGTTTTGTGGAGTTGTTGTAGTGAAATCTCCGTCGACAAGTTGCTGTGGCCTGGTTGGGGCCGGAAGTAAAGCATGGAAACAAGAAGGTATGTTAAAACAGTGTAGAATAACAGAACAATATGGACATTAATAAATGTTAGTAATCAACAATTAAAAGTGTTTGGCGACAAGATCTGATCATTTTCCAGTTGAAACGCAAGATATGAACCTAATTTCTATGCTAAAAGTTTATTATATACAGCGTTCATGTTGTGGAGTTGTAGTGACGAGATCTTCATCGCCTAATTGTTGTGGCCTGGTTGGGGCAGGAAGTAAGACACAGAAACAGGAAGGTAGGTTCAAATAGTGTATTAGAATAACAGAACAATATATATATAATAATAAGTTTAAGTAATTATCAGATAGAAGTGTAAGTCCTAACGGCAGAGTTATGCTGCGTCTTGACTGTCTCTAGACTGCCTCTAGCTGCGTCACAGCTGCGTCCCCAGAAATCACTTCGGTTATTATTTATTGACGGAGGAAGAATCTATTCAACGTAAAAGGACACCATAACAGTTTGGACAGGCTATTCTTGAGTTTGATGTCATATTCATCAGGTTTCTTCCGTTGTAAGCTCAAGATTGCTGATGTTTGGAACCTAAATTTTTATATAATCTACGGGGGTAAATTGTTCTAATGTCACGTGCTATTTCCTTTTTTTATTTCTGTTTCAGTTAATTCCCTTTTGTAAATCAACTCCGCAAGTGAAATGTTTAAACAACTCACTTCACACAGCCTGGTCACATCGATGTGGTGTAATAACTGTAAGCTAGTCTTACTATAGCAATTATGATTGTGTGGTGAATTTTCTCCTCTTTGGGCACCCCATACTTTCGGCCTTGTGCCACATCAAAGCTACAATTGAAAATTTACCACTTCACCCGGCCGTTTTTCGAATGAACAACGTCTTTCGTTTCTCAAAGTCAACCGCTGATGTGTTAATGCTTAACAATTTATTTGACTATCATAAGTAAGAAAATAAGTCTTAAGGCTATATTGCGTAAATATATAAGATTTTTTCGTGGTCAGTACTAAGATGGAGGACAACTTGAGAAAATTGATGTACTAGGCTTGAATGTTCGGCTGGTATAATGAATTAACGACTCGAATTTGAAAAGATATGAATTAGCCATTTCTCCCTCAGTTATGGGCTAATTTGTAGAACTTGTATCAGTATTAACTTTAATAATTTTTATAATCTAAAAATATTTTATGGGTATAGATAACATGATTGGTTTTTTGTTTAGTTTTCTGGCATATCAACCGCGGCGGGTCATTTATTGCCAACTATTTTTTTTTTTATTTATTGCTGGTAATATTCTTTTCTATCAACAATTTATTGTTGTCTTTTATATTTGTGTCTAGTAATACTTTTTTCTTTTCGAGTATCAAGATTCATTAGGATTGATTTTTAAGGGCAGGGTCTCCAAGTCCTACCCTGTTATTTAATCCATAACTGGAGGGAAGGGACGGATTAATACCTTTCCCAAGGGTACCAGTGCTTATAACCTGTCCTTCTTTTTCATCACTTTCCTCTTATATAACCCCATGCGCACCAGTGGCGGTAAGACTGCCTGGCTTGGGGTGAAAAATTCACCAGATCGAGGAAGAATGGGATAAAAAAAACGTATGGATCAAATGTCTGTCAGTTAAGTGGCATACATGATAAACACTTAGGTGATTATGTCTCCAAAGAGACATAACTGATTAAGCAGAAGATTTTAAAGAATGTGATCTCCCTAAAAATCAATGAATATTAGAAATAATTTTCAGTCAGTTATTTTCCACATACAATTCATGATCGACTAGGCAGAAGTTTTCCCTGCAGTAGGTTGCAGTTTTTTCTGCAATCCCGCAGAAAGCAGCCTGTTCTTTCTTTTTTATTTTATTTTATCGACTGCACAGTATAGTAGGGTTAGTTGGGTACCGTTTGTGTAAAAAAAGAGCATCCTGACGCAGTTCCACCTAAATTTGTAAACGGCATGCCGTGCTGCTTGCTATTTGCACCTGAAGCTTCAATACGAACATTTCAAAGTATTTTAGTGTTAGTCTGAGGTCAGGGGACAGAATTCAGAAAAAGTTGTATAATGTTCATCACGCAGATATGTAAGTTCGGAAAACTCACTGTAATGATTCTGTAAAGAAAAGAACTCTTGAATTTGTTGGTGAGAGGTTCAGATGCAACAAGGAGGCCTACATCAAGTGCCTTGAAGGATAGAGCTGTCCTTGGTCAACAGGGAAGCTGATGGAAGACTCTAAGTCTGGAAACAGTACTCTACACAATGCCATACAAGCAAAAGAACTTGGCCCTCACACATTTTCTGTGACCGCATCACCATTTCAAACGGTCCACCTAACTACCTACACTGCAATTGTCTTGATTATTATATGTAAGGCGCAGTTGAACAAGTAACCAACAAAGTTGCTAGTAACACTGATAATGGAGCTGAAGGCAAGGATTATGACAGTATTAACCAACTTACCGAACGTCATCAGCAAACGAAGGAAGTCAAAATACCAATGGCATGTTGGGGATACTAAAACGAAACAAATACAGAAATTTAAGTACTTGGGAAGTGTTCTAACTGAAGACGGAATATGCAACACTGAGATACGAAGGCAAATTGGAATGGCCAAGGACGCATTCCAGAAGCTGAGCAATGTATTAAGAGACACGAAAATTTTGCTAGAAACAAAGAAGATAATTCTGGATTGCTATGTGATATCAGTTCTTCAATATTTTTTTTTTTTTATAAGCGTTTTACCCCGAGCAATTCATGTCACTGCCACTACTGTGCAGGGGGCTACGTAGAGTGGAGAAAGGCTGATTAAATATAGGAAATGACAGAGGGTGGGTGATAGGCGGGTAAGGATACCGAGAATGAGGGTTGGGTAGATGAGAGTGTTGTGAGAATAGTTGGGAGTTAGTGTGATAGGAGGTGTCTATTGACCCTACATTTAAACACCTGGAGATTGTAACTGTCGGGAAAGCAGAGTTGTGGAAGGGAGTTCCACAGGCGGGAAGCGCGAGAAAAGAAGCTGTTGGAGTAGAATTTACGGTTACATCTTATTTGTTTAACTGTAAAAGGGTGGGACCTAGTTGCCAATCTAGTATCTCGTGTAAATTCGTGCTGAGGCGGCACCAGTGATCTAAGCTCATCGGAGCAAAAGCCATGAAAGTACTTGTAGAATATGGCAGTAAATGCTGGACAATATCATCAAAGATGATGGAAAAACTTGAAGCAAATGAAATGTAGTTCTAAGGTAGGATGCTGCGAATATCATGGATTTAGCAAGTGAGAAATGATGAGATTTTAGAAAGAAAGCAAACGAAAAGAAAATTAATACTGAACACCAGGAAGTGACTGCTGTAATTCTTGGAACAAGTAATGAGGATGGAAGGCTTGGAGAATCTGTTAATCACAGGCCAGACTGAAGGAAAAAGAGACAGCAGTGGATAATATATTTGAAGGCCCTGTACAGGTGGATTGCAGAGCGGGGTTTGGATGTCGATTTTATTGAATAAATTTACTCTTTGGTATTCAAAATAGTTGTGTGTAATGTTGTTAAATAAAGCCGTTAAAACAGGATGTCAGTTTTATTTTCGTTTTCGCATAATTTAGACGACTGCATTGCTATGTGATGTCAGTTCTTCAATATGGCAGTGATTGCTGGACAATATCATCAAAGATTAAGGAAAAACTTAAAGCAACTGAAATGTGGTTCTACAGAAGGATGCTGCAGACATCATGGATAGAGCATGTGAGCAATGATGAAGTTTTGGAAAGGATGGAAACCAAAAGAAAATTAATACTGAGCATCAGGAAGAGACAGCTAAAGTTTATGGGACATGCAATGAGGAAGGAGGGCTTGGAGAATCTTATACTAACAGGCTAGATAGCGGGAAAAAGAGACAGAGGAAAGCAAAGGATAACATATTTGAAGGGCTTGAGCAAGTAGATGACAGAACGAGGGTTGTGTGGTGTAACAAGAGAAATCGTGCTAAGAGCCACCTTCAAAATTTTAGCTTAAAATCTCGTTTTTTCTGTGTGAATGTTGGTCCATATATTTGAGTGCAAATCAGAGCATTTTTGTGAGGGAAAAAACACAGTGATTCAAAAATTCTTAAAAATATCAGATAATTGTCAGATTTTAATGAAACTTTCATGATTTATTTTAAAATGAATTAGATTATTTTTGAAACATTACTTCTAGATCAAGCAATTAATTTTTTTTTAGATCTAAACCCACTCATACAAATTTATGAAATTACGAAAAATTCATTTTGTATCTCTAAATGTTTATATTTTCTATAAGGAGAAGGGCTTGTAGAATTTAAATCATCAGATCAGTTACGAAAGACCTGAGTTCATCATAAAATTAAAATAAAATGCAATTAAACTAAAATATTATTTCATTAGAACTTTTAATTTCTTTCATGAATAAAACATATTACTGTCATTATTGTTTCAGAAAACATATTTCGATGAATATTGGATTTTATTAGACTTGTTTTCATTTTTTAAATTTTAATTATAATTTATAAACTTATAAGTCTTTTAAAATACTGTATTAATTGGTAGCGGTGACATTGTTATCAGATTAAAACTGTATTTACTAATCATAAATGGAAAAGCTGGCTACAAGTCAACGATCTGCAGTATTAAATATTCATTTTCCATGTTTGTATAAACATACTGATTTTTGTAAATAATGATACCTATAGGCGACATTATCAAAAGATTGAAGCGGCATCTATAGTAAATTTAAGATTTATTAACAGTTCTTCTTCTTCTATGTGCCCTGTCTATTCAGGACGTAGGCGATCATGGTTCTCCATTTCTCCCTATCCCTTGTGGCTCTTAGTATGTTTGCTCCTGTTACACCTCACAACCCTCGTTCCGTCATCCACCTGATCAGACCCTGCAGATATGTTATCCCCTGCCTTCCTCTGTCTCTCTTTCCTTCTATCTGACCAGTCAGTATCAGGTTCTCCAGGCTCTCCTTCCTCATTGCGTGTCCCAGGAACTTCAGTTGTCTCTTCCTGATGCTCAGTATCAATTTCCTTTTTGTTGCCATTTTTTCCAACACCTCCTCGTTGCTTGCATGCTCAGTCCACGATATCCGTAGCATCCTTCTGTAGAACCAGATTTCGGCCGCTTCCAGTTTTGTCCTCATTTTCTATGATATTGTCCAGCATTCTCTGCCGTATTCAAGAACTGACATCACGTAACAGTCCAGCACTCTTTTCTTTGTTTCTATTGAGATTTTCCTGTGTGTTAGTATTTTGCTCATCTTCTGGAACGCGTCATTTGCCATGCCATTTCGACTTCGGATCTCCGTGTCGCACTTTCCATATCCTGTTAGAACACTTTCTAGGTACTTGTATTTTTGTACTTGCTTGATTCTGATATCTCCCACCTGTATTTGGCATTTTGGGTTGTATCTTTTGCTGATGACCATGCACTCAGTTTTCATTTACCCTATTTATCAGTCAGTCAATTAAGTGCCATAAGCGATAAACGCTAGGGCGATCATGTCGCGAAAGATGCATGACTAGCTGGGGAAAAGATGTTTTCGAAGTAGGTTGCCGTTAAATTCTGCGGTAGATTGGTTGCCAAACATGACTTTAGAACCCTATTTGTTTTGTTAATTAACCCATAGCTGGAAGAAATAGACGGAATAATTAATAAATTTTCTCAATTAGTGTGCAAGTAAATGCAAGGAATTCACCTAGAAATCGAACTCCGCTCTCCGATTTTTCGATCCCAAAACGAGATCCATTAAACCACATCGCACATTCAGCACTGTTTATTAAACTTATCTTTGTTGTTTTTCCATTTCAGTTCAGTTAAGTGCCATACGTGAAACACGCTTGGGCGATCATGTCTCGAAAGAGACATGACTAACTGGGCAGAAGATTATCCGGAAGTAGGTTGCCATTGCTTTCTGCGGTAGACTCGTTGCCGACCAAGGCTATAGAACCCAATCTGTCCTGTTATTTAACCCATAACTGGAAGGAATAGACGGATTAATACCTTTCCCAAGAGTATTTGCACGTAAGTGAATGCAATGAATTCAGCTGGAATTCGAATTCGGCTCCCCGTTTTCTCGTTCCGAGTCGATATCCACTGCACCACAACGCACATTGAAGAACTTACATCACATAGCAATACAGCCGTCTAAATTACGCAAAAACGAAAATAAAACTGACATCGTGTTTAAACGGCTTTATTTAACAATATCCGAATATAAATAATGATAATACCTCATCAGCAGTAGGCCTCCCTCGGTCGGGGTTGACATGGGTAGCATCCTTGTTGTCTTCTGGAGCTAGAGCATCGGCGTCTGTTGACTGTAGAAACCGATGCGGGAGTGACAGTCTTTGTTGCAGAGGCTGCATTTGTATTTTGTTTCTGGTCTGTCAGAGCTGTCATTTTGCTTCCTGCGAACCCGCCTCTCCATGGCGACTTGTGTTAATTGCTCCTCTCTTGATATAAATTGTTGGGGCAGGGTTTCTCTCCATTTGAACCGGTTAACTGCTACGCTCTCCTATGACTCCGTGTTGATACCCACAGCTTCCATACCACATTTTTCGATGTCACGATACCGCAGTTGTCTTACCATTAGATTCCCAATATACGTCGGATACATCTCACGTGGAAGGTTTTCATACACCTCTTATGCCTGGCGTACGTGGTCTATGTTTCACTGCCATACAGCAGTGTACTGATGACACTGGCGTTGTACACTGTCATCTTTGTCTTATCTGTCAGCTTGGAGTTAGACCAAACACGTGTTGTGAGGCGCGCAAGGGTTGTGGCTGGCTTCCTAATTCTCTTGTCGAGCTCTATGTCCAGGAAAAGAGTGCCAGTGATGGTAGAGCCAACATCCAAAACCTCATCACTCAGAGAAAATTATTGTTAATTTTCTAACATTTTCTCAACAGGTTTCTTCATAAGTAAGGCTAGGAATTAAATGTACATAAACTTCAATAAAATATGAGAATAGTGAAGATCTTCTATCTGTCAACCATCACAGGAAATCTCTCCTGACACCCATGAGCATGAACGGAGTAAGTCTCCCTGAAAGCAATATGCTGCGCCACCCCGGTCTTATCCATCCTTCCGACCTCAAGTGGAATCATTACATTGAATCAATAGCTAAATCCACTGCTATGAAAGTTGGGTCACTGTGTTGGACCAGGAAGATTTTTTTCCGCCTGAATCCACCTTGCACATATGCAAATCAACAATCCTACTATGCATGGAATATTGTTGTCAGGCGCGCCTGCTGTTCGTCTCAGTATTCTTGACAGGCCCCAAGGGAGAATCTGTAATCTGATTGGTTCCAACCTCGCAGCACGACTCCTGCCACTTTTTCATCGACCGGATGTGGCTTCCCTCTGTCTCTTCTATAAATATTTTCATGGTTTCTGCTCTGACGAACTTAAGTCACCGGAGACCCCTCCTCAAGAATTTACTCGTGCAACCAGACTGGCAAAATGTTCCCGCAATTTTACAGTTAGATCAACCTAATGTAGGCGATAATTCTACACCATCAGCTTTTTTTTCTCGCGCTTCGGGCCAGTGGATTTGCCTTCCATATACTTGCTTCCTGACAGCTACAACCTAGCTGAATTTAAATGCAATGTCAATTCCCATCTGTTATCCACTTAACTCCGGTCCTTTCTGCATCATCCCGTGTGTCTTGTTTTTTCCGTTCTTTCTACCTTCGCAACTGTCTTTACTTCTGTGTTTACATCCTTCTCTTGCCTTTTCTCTTGCACCCCCTGTAGCTGGTTCGTCTTTCGTTCGTCCTGCCTAAAACTTTAATTCTCTTATATAGCCTTCTGCACATCAGTCTCGGTACCGCCTTGCTTGGGGTGAAATGATTAAAAAAAAGTATTTATTTTGGTTCGAACTTTCGCTTTCTGACCATGAAACCAGGTTTCGAATCTCACCATAGATTATTTGTCTGGATGGTGACTTCTAGATGCTATCGGTTTGGAGGATGCAATCCAAGCGTGCGCACTTATGGAAAGTGCCTGAAAACCATAACACAGTTTGACCCAAACCTTGTGAGTGAAACTGTGTAGACGTCTCCTTTGAGGAGTCTTCGATAGTTGGTGAGGTGAGTTGTCTAGCACGCCGCAAGATGGAAAAATAGACCTGTCAAAGGGCGGAAGAGCTCCTATGATTTAAGTAGTCTTCGCTAATCTGCATTGCCAAGCGTGGCGAGAACGGCACATCCTTTGAAATGACGGATACGAAAACAGTGGAAGTCATCCAGGAAAAGTTCTCCAAATGCGAGTGAAAAATAAACTTCATTCAGGTTTAGATTTATTATTAAAAAGATTTCCGTTGAGGTGCAGTAGGTTTTGGCTCTGTACGAAAAATCAGAGAGATGAGTTCGAATTCCAGTCGAATTTGTTACAATCACTTAACCCATAGCTTGATGGAGAAGCAAGGTATTAATCCATTGCTTCTCCATCAAGCTATGGGTTAAAAAGCAGATTAGATTTAACCTCATTGTGTGGCAACCAGTACACCACAGAAATTAATAGCGACCTTCTTCTTCTTCTATGTGCCTTATCCTTTCAGGACGTAGTCGATCATGGCTTTCCACGTCTCCCTATTCCTGGTGGCTCTTAATATGTTTTCTCCTATTACACCACGCAACCCCCGTTCCGTCATCTACCTGATCAGGCCCTTCAAATATATCATCTGCTGCCTTTCTCTGTGTCTTTTTCTTTCTATCTGGCCTGTCAGTATCAAGTTCTCCAAACCTTCCTTCTTCATTGTATGTCCCAGGAACTTCAGTTATCTCTTCCTGATGGTCGCTATCAGTTATTTTTTTCAAAGCCATTCTTTTCAAAACCTCATCATTGCTCACATGTTCGGTCCATGATATCCGCAGCATCCTTCTGTAGTACCACATTTCAAGTTTTTTCCTCATCTACGATGATATTATCCAACATTCACTGCCGTATTGAAGAACTGACATCACATAGCAATCTAGCACTCTCTTCTTTGTTTCTAGGGAAATTTTCCTGTGTCTTAGTACTTTACTCAGCTTCTGGAACGCGTCCTTCGTCATGCCAATTTCGCCTTTGGATCTGTGTGTCGCACTTTCCATCTCCTGTTAGAACACTTCCTAGGTATTTAAATTTTTGTATTTGCTTGATTCTAGTATCCCCTACCTGTATTTGTAATTTTGGGTTGTCCTTTTTGCTGATGACAATGCATTCAGTTTTTTTTGCTGTTTATTTGTAGTCTTTTTTCACTCTTCTCAGCTACCTTCTGTAAGAGGTCCTGTAGTTTTCTTTCCGTGTCTGCAATCAGCACTGTATCATCTGCATACCTTATGTTGTTTAAATTGGGACCGCCGATAACAAATCCTGGCGTAGCATCTACAGTCCTCAAAATATTCTCGCTGTACAAGTTGAAGAGATCCGGTGAAAAGACAAATCCTTGTCTTACGTCCCTTTCTATCTTTGTGAATCAACCTACTACGGGAAAATTTTCTGCCTAGTCAATGATGTCTGTTTTGAGACATGATCACCCAAGCGTGTATCACTTATGGCATTTATCTGTCTGGATATTTATTGAAATATATAAGTAAGGAGTCGACGTTTTATTCAGCATGGAAATTTTTGGAATATTGTTTCAATTAGTTAAATTTCCAAAAGATCAGTCTGTTAGAAAATCACTCAAGATATCAAAGTACAAACATTCGTCTCAAAAGGAATAAGCTTTTCTGAGAAAGTTGAAACTAAATATTCTGTTTGAATTCGGATTAAATAAATCTTAAACCGGTTACTCATTCTGAAATAAGCTTATTCTATTAAAAAAATAATAAAGAATATTAGGTTGCATTAACAAATCTATCAATATCTATATCTCACTCATAAATAGAAAGTTTAATTTAAGTATGCTACTAGATTTTGGTACACTGCTAGATTCAGACAGAGGATGGAAAGTGCGACTTTGAGATTCCAAGAGGCATTGTCATGACCATGGAGGCGTTTCAAAAGCTAACCAGAATACTGGGAGACAGGAAAAGCTCATTGGAAACAAAACAAAAGTGCTGGTCACCTATGTAATACTTGTCCTTCAAAAGCTAACCAGAATACTGGGAGACAGGAAAAGCTCATTGGAAACAAAAAAAAGTGCTGGTCACCTATGTAATACTTGTCCTTCAAAAGCTAACCAGAATACTGGGAGACAGGAGAAGCTCATTAGAAACAAAAAAAAACTGCTGGTCACCTATGTAATACTTGTCCTTGAAAAGCTAACCAGAATGCTGGAACACATGAAAAGCTCATTGGAAACAAAAAAAGTGCTGGTCACCTATGTAATACCTGTCCTTCAAAAGCAAACCAGAATACTAGGAGACAGGAAAAGCTCATTGGAAACAAAAAAAGTGCTGGTCACCTATGTAATACCTGTCCTTCTGGATGACACCGAATGTTAGATATTCTCTCCAAGAATATAGGAGAGTCTCTATGCTGCAGAAATTTGGTTCTACAGCAGGATGCTAAGAATACCATCGAGCAAATACGCGAGCAACGAGGAGGTGGTGCAGAGGAAATTAGCTAGAAGATTGGTTGTTGGTTGTTTTGTTTTTATGGCATATGAACCTCGGCGTGTCATTTATTGCCAACTAAATTTTATTTAGTTATTGCTGGTAATTTTTTTTCTTTCAACAATTTATTGTTGTTTTTATATAAGTTTTTGTGTCTAGTAATACTTTTTTTTTCTTTTCGAGTATCAAGATTCATTGGGATATGTTTATAAGAGCAGGGTCCCCACGTCCTACCCTTCTTAATTAAACCATAACTGGAGAGAAGGGACGGATTAATACCTTTCCCAGTGCTTAAGTGAATGCAGGGTATTCAACTGGAATTCGAATTCGGCTCACCGATTTCTCTTTCCGAGCCTATATCTACTGCACCACAAAGCACAACCGTCACTAAACGCTTACAGCACCTGGTATTCGCAAGCGGTCACCCATCTCAGTACTGACCAGGCACAACGTTGCTTAACTTCGGTGATCGAGAGAGAACCGGTGTATTCAACCTGAGATGGCCGTAAGCCTTAAGCTAGAAGAAAACTCATACTTAGCATTAGGAAGTGACAGCTGAGGTTCCAGGAACTCGTAGTGAGGAAGGAAGGTTTGGAGAATCTTCTACTCACAGTACAGATAGAAAGAAAATGAGAGATATGGGAAAGCAGCGCGAGACATAATTGGTTGGCTTGAGCAAATGGAGGATGGAAGGGCATTTGAGAGAGATACCAATAGAAAAATTATTAAGAGCAACAAGAGTCAGCGGCAATTGGATTGTCCATGAACGCCTACGTTCTGAAGAGACATGGTACATGAAGTAAAATAAGACGATTCTACTGGGTTGGAGGCTAGTTCTTATCGTTTGACTGGTGAAATAGCTAAATGCGACCGCATATTCGATTCTGATAATTTCCTTTCACGTTGAAACCATCCTGCACATATATAAATCTACCATCCGCCCGTGCATTCAATACTGCTGCCATATCTGGTCGGGTGCTCCTGCTATCCACCTAGGGGTCCTTGACACAATCCAAAGAAGGATGTTAAGTGATCGATCCCGACTCACCATCCGCCCGTGCATTGAATACTGCTGCCATATCTTGTCGGTCGCTCCTGCTATCCACCTAGGGGTCCTTGACAAAATACAACGGAGAATCTCTTATGTGATCGATCCCGACTTACAATCTGCCTTGTTCATTGAATACTGCTGCCATATCTGGTCGGTTGCTCCTGCTATCCACCTATGGGTTCTTGACGAAATCCAAGATCTTTAATGTGATCGATCCCGACTTGGCAGCTCGGATACAGTCATTTGCCCACCGGCGCAATGTGGCTTCACTATGTCTCTTCTACAAATACTTTGACGGCTTTTGCTCCGATGAACTTTGCTCACTGGTGCCCCATATAAATGGAATTACTAGAGCTACAAGACTGGGTCCTACTATTTTACTGAGAGATTAATAAAATGTAAAACGCAGATTCTACTCTAGCAGTTTTATTTCACGCATTTCCCGCCTGTGGCATTTTCTTCCGTTTACTTGCTTCCACGACAGCTACAATCTCCAAGTATTTAAAGGCAAAGTTCTATCTCACTGACTTGCATCCTCACTTTCATGCTCCTTTCTCCGTCCACTTCACTCTCATCAGTGTTCTCATTCTTCTCTTACCCACTTCCTGACACCCCCTATAACCTGTCACTTTTTCTCGTGACTTTCTTCCCATGTAACCCCCTGCACACCAGTGGTCTTGCTTGGGCTGATATGATTAGTTAAAAAAAAAACTCTCGCTATGGAAATCCTTTCGGATTTCTCATTTTCATGATAATTATCAACTACTATAATGTAAATGCAACGCCAATTGCTACATTAAGTCTTTTTTCATCATATTCTTTTATTTTCCATTCTACTCACGGAAGTATTTTCCTTATCATTCTCTCTCAGTAAAAAAATCTATTTACAAAACGAAGTCAGTTTAAATTCCGTTTAAAATACAGCTAAGTATATTAATTATTAGTAATATTAAACTTAATCTATTGGCTTGCAATTAAAGTCAATATTTAATATTCAACAACGATTTTTCGTTTATTTTAAACTAAATGTAATGCCTGTTTCAACTGAGATTAATTAAACCATAAAACTGCTCATCATTCAGAAATATGTTTACTTTTTTAAAAATTAATATACGTTGGATTAGCAATTCTGTCAATATGGACGAATGTATCGATTTTACATATAAGTAGGAAAATTAATTTAAATACACCACTAAACTGGCAGAGATGTCGCCTAGTTTTACTGTTGAAATAGCTAGATGCGACAGCGTGTCCAATTCTGATATTTTTTCCGGCAATTCTCGCCTGTGCCATGGGTAATATACTGAAGATATTTGAAGAGGTTAGAACTTTTCACCAAGAGTGTCTGAGGAAGATTAGCGGAATTCGCTGTCAGTTGCTCATTAGGTGGTTGGTTAGTTTGTTGGTTGGTTGGTTGGTTATGGGATTTTACAGCATGTCAACTCCTATTTGGGTCATTTTATGTCGAAGCCTTGTTTCTTTATGTATACAAGTTATTCTATATAAGAGGTTGGGAGGTTGTTGGGTTTATGATCTGTTGTTTTTTTTTGTTTTTTTTAATTGCTTTATCTTGTGATTGTTTCTGATTGTATATCTGCATACCTACACATAAGTGTGTGCATATTTATGTATATTCATATGTATACATTTACATATACATACTTATACAATATTTGAAAGTATTATATTTTGTTGAGGATCTTGATTTATTTGAGAAAGTTGTATATTTCATCTGTGTCTGTATTTTTAACATTTTCTTTTAAGCTTTCTCCATTGAAATATTTTTGTCTTTATTAGTTATGGTTTTACATTCCAGTAGGATATGTTTTATTGTAATTAGGCTCCCGCAACTGCATTTTGGTGCATTTAGGAGAAAACAGCGGATAACATATTTGAAAGACTTAATCAGCTGGATGACAGAACGAAGATTGCATGGTGTAACAGCAGAAGGTGTGCTCAGAGCCACCAGGGATAGGGAAACGTGGAAGGCCATGATCGCTTACGTTCTGAAGGGACAAGGCACATAGAAGAAGAAGAAGAAGAAGAAGAAGAAGAAGAGTGAGTTAAGTATGTGTGTCCTAAATGTATTCTAGATATGATGACTTGATGCTGAAGAACATACCAACTATAAGAGCATGTGTACGGAAAGCATCATTCTACAACATGGTCTTTGATTTCAGATTGCTGGTATCCATGACAACTTCTTTTATATGCAGTATCCCTTCAGGACATACGCGATCTTAATCTTTTATCTCTCTCTTTCTCTTGTAGCTCTTAACACGCTTTCTCCTGTTACCCCTTCTAAATCTGGCTTTGATATCCACTTGCTCAAGCCCGTCAAGTATGTTACGCAATTCTTTCCCCTGTCGCTTTTTCCCTCTATCTTACTTTTGAGTATCCGATATTCCAAGCCCTCTTTCCTCATTATATCTCCAAGGAATTTTAGCTGCCTTTTCCTGATGTTAAGTATTAGTTTCCTTTTTGTTTCTATCCACTCTCAAATCTCATAATTGCTCATATGCTCGGCCCATAGTATCCTCAGCATCCTTCTGTAGAATCACATTTCGGTTGCTTCAAGTTTTTACTTCATCTTGGGTGAGTTTGCTGTGGATTCCAGGAATGCGAACTTCAAAAAAATAAATGAACAACAGCCAAAATTTGCGATCGAAAAATAAAGTATATTAACATAAAGTATACAAACTTGAGCGTAGGTTAGTAATCCAGGAATACGAGTTAGTATGAAGCATATATACAAGTTTCTGAAGTGAAGCCGTAGTATGTTTAGTATGTCCACGTCGGAAGCTAACGGGTGCTGTGTGATAATATTCTGACTGAGTGGAGCTCAGAGCTACTATGAACTACTGACACTTTATTCTCTGTATCTTCCGCTATCTCATTTTATCTCACGGGGACAGGAGTATATGTATATATTAGACAAGTCTATGTTCCTGAAAAGGGGGAGACCCCTACAACAGAAACTGTCTAGCATTCACTGCCATATAAGAGAAGAGATATGTTTCAAGCAAAATTTTCTTGACTCTCAATACTCTACTCATCTTCTGGAATGCGTCTTTCACTATGCCAATTCGTCTTCGGATCTCAGTGTCGCACTTTCCGACAGTGGATCGTGGCATGAATCCTAGGGCTATCAGATTAGTCTCGCTACACAAATTGAATCAGTTAAATGTCATCCGTGATACACGCTTTGGGCAGTCATGTCTCTTTCGAGACCTGACAGACTGGTAATAACATTTTCCCGCAGTAGGTTGCCATTGCTTTCTCCGATAGACTGTTTCGATCCTATTATGTAACCCATAACAGGAGGGAAAAGACGAATTAATACCTTCCCCAATGTTATTGGTGCGTAAATGAATTCAATGAATGTAACTGGAATTTGAACTCGGCACGCCGATCTCAACGCACATCCGTACAAGATAAATAGATCCGGTGAAAAGACACATACTTGCCTTACACTCATTTCTATCTTTGTTTTTATTTATTTATTTTTTAATCATTTCACTCCAAGCAAGGCAGTACCGCCACTGATGTGCAAGGGCTTCATAAGAGAGTTAAAATTTTAGACAGGAAATGAGTGAAGACAAAGGCGAATCAGTTACAGGGGGAGAAAGAGAAAAGGCAAGGGAGGATGTGACCACAAGAGTGAAGACAGTTACGAAGGTAAAGAGAAATGAAAAGAGCAAGATACACGGGGTGATGTAGAAAGGGATAGTGTTAAGTGGATAAGAGATAGGAATTGACATTGCATTTAAATTCCTGGTGGTTATAGCCGTCAGAAAAGCAAATATATGGAAGGGAGTTCTACAAGCGGGAAGTGACAGAAAACCAGTTGCTGGAGTAGAAGTGGCGGCTGCATTTGGTTGATTTAACTGTAAAAGGTGGGACCTTGTTGCCAGTCTGTTTGCCCGAATAAAATATTGTAGAGGGGGTACCAAGGACCTAATTTCATCGGCGCAGACACCATGAAAATATTTGTAGAAGATACAGAGGGAAGCCACATCTCGCCGATGAGGAAGTGGCTGGAGTCGAGCCAGGTTGGGTTAATCTGTTGAACTCGTTTTTGTCTGCATGCAACCGGTTTGCTGCCGGTACGATCTACAAAGATTTAGCTGTAATGCTAATTGCTATCTGAAGTTCTTTTATTTTCCTTTCTATTTTTTCTAAAGACTTTTCAGTGTCATTCACTCTCAGTGAAAATAAATTAATTAAAAAAAAACGAAATTATTTTAAATTCGGTTTAAAATACAGAAAAGTATTTTCATTACTAGGAATATTAAATTTAATCTATTGCAGGACCAATAAAGCAGAGATGCATAAAGAGATAAGTGAACTGACAGGATAAAATAGCTACTCCTCAAAAGGATGCATAAAATCCATCGAACAATAATATTGGAGAAAGAGGAAATACTCAAGCGATGAGAAGAGTATTTAAAGTATCTTTTCCGCGACAGGAGAGAGCAACCGAGAATACACAAGGACGAAGATAGACCGGAAATATTAAAGTCCGAAGTGGAAGCTGCAATGGCCAAACTGAACAGAAACAAAGCAGCTGATTTAGATGGCATTGTACTAGAGTTGCTGTTAGACCTGGAAGAATTCGGCATAGAGAAAATTGCAGAAATAATAAACGAAATATATAATAGAGGAATACTACCAGACAACCTATACAAGTCGATTTTTATAGAACTGCCGAAGAAGCCAGGTGGAAACTAGTGAAAAGGAGTGAAAACGAGTGCAAACTACATAGAACTATCAGCTTAAAGAGTCACATTACAAAACTGATTGTCAGAATTCTGATGAATAGAGCGAGAAACAGAATCATGCCAGAGATAGGACAGGAACAGTGCGGGTTCGTCAAAGACACTGGAACAAGTAACGCTATATTTATGATTAGGATGCTCTCCGAAAGGACACTACAAATGAAGAAGGACTTGTACCTATGTTTTATTGATTATGCGAAGGCATTCGACAAAATACGCCACAAAGAATTGAGGGAGATTCTCAGCAACCTCGGCATTTTTAGGAAAGATATCAGAGTAATCAAGAATATCTACAGCCAACAAACAGCCTGCATACGGACAGGTAACGATTTCAGCAGTCTTTTCACCGGATCTCTTTAACTTGTACAGAGAGAATATTATGGCATTGAAATGAAAACTAATAGTGAGTATCAGGAGGAGACAACTGAATTTCCCTAGACATGCAATGAGGAAGGAATGCTTGGAGAACCTGATACTGACAGGCCAGATAGAAGGAAAAAGTGACAGAGGAAGACAGCGGATAACATATTTGAAGGGCCTGATCAGGTGGATGACGGAACGGGGGTTGCGTGGAGTAACAGGAGAAAACATTAAGAGCCACCAGGGATAGGGAGAAGTGGAATGCCATGATCGCCTACGTCGTGAAAGTATAACGCACATAGAATAATAATAATATTGGCTTTGGCTTAAAATTAGTAATAAGGGTTATTGGTTTATTTTAATGTTTTGTGAATTTTTTTTAGAAGTCCCTAGGATATTTCCATTTAAGAACTGTGGACAGTATGACATTGACACTGACTTCGATAAGACAAGGAAGGATTTACAACTACGTAATCAAGCTATTCATCGTCATACGAAAATATAAGTCTTTTCAATGTCACTCATTGTCAGTGAAGAAAAATCAATTAAAAAAAAAGCGAAATCATTTTAAATTCGGTTTAAAAGTACAGAAATTAGTATTTTAATTACTAGGAATATTAAATTTGATCTATTAGCTTGGGATTAAGATTAATATTAAATTTTAAAAAAAGATTTTTTGTTAATTTTAATTTTTTTATCCAGTTGTATTTTTTTTTTAAGTACCTAGGGTATTCACGGATGTGAATACCCTAGCGGATGTGCGTTGTGGCGCAGTGGATATCGTCTCGGAACGAGAAATCGGGTAGGCGAGTTCGAATTCCAGCTGAATTCATTGCTTTCACTTACGCGCAATACCCTTGGGAAAGGTATTATTCCACCTCTTCCCTCCAGTTATGGGTTAAATAACAGGACAGATTGGGTTCTATAGCCTTGGTCGCTAACCAGTCTACCGCAGAAAGCAATGGCAACCAACTGCGGGATAATCTCCTGCCCAGTCAGTCATGTCTCGAAAGTGTGTATCACGTATGGCACTTTACTGACTGAGGGTATTCACAGAGATGTGGACAATATGATATTGACTGCCTTCGATAAGATAAGGAGAGATTTACAACTACATAATAAAGCTATTCTTCGTCTAATGAAAATATAAGTAAAACATATTATATAATCTTCCCTTTTGGCTTGATATGAAAATTTTGAATTTAACGTTTTTATGCTTAGTCACTATTCTATTAGCATCGAAAGACAATTCTGTTAGTTTTCGATCTATGACAGACAGACCGCATGACAAGGGCCAAGAGGAAATGAACTTGATTTATGCAGACTCGTTAGCTGTCCATAACGCTCTGCAATCGACTCGCCACACTAATCGGTCTGTATGATTTTTATCAATCTAATTTGCCAGATATATGCATATACAGAAAACATTTTCATTTATGAATAAAGACAAAAGGAATACTATTAATTAACAGCATCTCTGAAGAACATTATCAGATTAAATGTGAAGATTTTATTTTGAAAGGCTTATTTATTAACAGAAGTTAAAACATGGTTAGTTTATAAATGATCATAAATTTAAGAACGTTCACCAATATTATTCAGGCTAAATGCGAAAGACAAGGTGAACTATGGAAGATGTCAAGACTTTTAATTTACTGTCTACTGTCTCCATCTTTATTCATATTGGGATTTTTAGCATATTTTTTTATTATAACAATATTTATACATAGTCATATTACGGAAATTAACGAAGATTAAAGAAACTTGGCTATAAACAACCGACTATTTGAAATGATTTGTTTGAACATTATTTTTGATCAATGCTCATATTTAAGTAGATATTCTGTTTTTAATTAAACTGTATTATATATTTATATCTACTGGCCTGATTATTTACGATAATCATCTTGTTACGGAAATTAACGAAGATTAACGAAACTTGGTTATAAACAACCGACAATTTGAAATGAATTGTTTGAACATTATTTTTTATCGATACTCGTATTTAAGTAGATATCAAACAGTATTATATATTTATTTCTACCGGCCTGATTATTTACGATAACCATCATACTACGGAAATTAACGAAGATTAAACAACCGACAATTTGAAATGAATTGTTTGAACATTATTTTTTATGGATACTCGTATTTAAGTAGATATTCTGATTTTAATTAAACAGTATTATATATTTATATATACGGCCCTGATTATTTACGATAAATCTTTATTACGAAAATCCTGCCGAATGGCACACATTTTCGTAATAAAAATTTATCATAAATAATCAGGCCGGTAGAAATGAATATATAATACTGTTTCATTAAAAACAGAATATCTACTTAAATATGAGTATCGTTCAAAAATGATGTTCAAACAAATCATTTCACATAGTCATATATTTAGATTTACAGTGAAGTTAACACTGTACAAGGCCCTAAACCAACACGAGATAAAGGGTTACGTTAAGGGGTAATTTTTTATGAATAAAAGGGGAAAGTAGGCGTTGAATCTGGGGCCATTCGATGTAGATGGTTATCTTAAGGGGTAGTTTATATGGATAGGAGGTGAAGATAATAGTTGAGTCTAGACTTGAATAGGTCAAGACTCTAGAGTTGATTTACAAAAGGGTTCATCCTGTATAAGACCTGTGGCCATTCGAGGTAGAGGATTATATTAAGGGGTAATTTATATCGATCGAAGGGGAAGGGAAGGGGGAAGAGAACCGTTAAATCTAGACTTAAACAGGTTAAAATTCTAAAAATCGGGGAAACATTTTTTTGCGAGTTTGTTCCACGGAGCATTGATTCGCAGGAAGAAGCTGTTAGAGTAAAACTAACTGCTCACGGGTGGAATACGGAGGGTATATGCTTTGCCACAATGTAAGTGGTATGGTGCGACATAGTTGTGAGGTTCAAATCTGACGGAACAGACGAATATTGTTCGCCCGATCACTTTTCATGGAAGTAGATTTCAGCTTGAGTTTGAGTTTTGTTTAACGGCATATCAACACCTCTGTGGATTATTTAATGCCAAAAAGGTGGGGTTTTAAAGATATTGTTTTTAAGCTTCACTCATAGTGTGAAGATTAATTTAGTCAGATTTTGAGTTTGAGTTTGAGTTTTGTTTAACGGCATATCAACGCCTCTGTGGGTTATTTAATGCCAAAAAAGGTAGGGTTTTAAAGGTATTGTTTTTAAGCTTCACTCATAGTGTGAAGATTGATTTAGTCAGATTTTGAGTTTGAGTTTGAGTTTGAGTTTGAGTTTTGTTTAACGGCATATCAACACCTCTGTGGGTTATTTAATGCCAAAAAAGGTAGGGTTTTAAAGGTATTGTTTTTAAGCTTCACTCATAGTGTGAAGATTGATTTAGTCAGATTTTGAGTTTGAGTTTGAGTTTTGTTTAACAGCATATCAACACCTCTGTGGGTTATTTAATGCCAAAAAGGTGGGGTTTTAAAGGTATTGTTTTTAAGCTTCACTTATAGTGTGAAGATTGATTTAGTCAGATTTTGAGTTTGAGTTTGAGTTTTGTTTAACGGCATATCAACACCTCTGTGGGTTATTTAATGCCAATAAGGTAGGGTTTTAAGGTATTTTGTTAATGTTCGGTTTAATGAGACAATTGATTTAGTCACATTGTGATGAAAACTTTTTTTTTATTTTAGAAAACTGAAGATGTCTTCTAGTTTTGTATTCAAAATGTATTGCTGGTAACATTTTTTCTTTCAAAAATCTATTATGGCAATGTTTTTTCTTTAACAAAATGTGTCATGGTAATAATTTTTTATTCAAAAATGTATTTTTTTCGATAAAAATATATTTTTATGTATATATTTCTATAAAAGTGTATTTCTATACTTTCGTTAGAGGTGGGTCTATGCTCCTCACAACCTTCCAATCAGAGGCCTTACTGCCGAATGCAGTTTACCGTCATACCCAGGATCCATGGAAGTAGAGATAGAGCAGTGAGGGACTCGTTACTTATGAGAATGAGATTGGTGGATATAAATAATTCTTTTCCATCTGTGACTCGCAGACGATTCTGGAATCTATCAATTATAAAAAGTGGGGCGCGGGCAGCTCTATCCCAAATCTGGCAATAGTACTCCATTTTCATTATATACTTTTCGTATTGTCAATATCGTAAACGTTAGTGAAACTAGTTACCGACTATTGGTGTGTTTATCGACGTATTTTCTATGTAAAAAGCCTCTGATGAGACTTCGTCTCTTCTATTAGTCTACTAGTGTTTCCAAAGGATGTTGTACCGTTCTCTTAATTTGTGAACTGATCTTCTCCAACTGGTTCTTTATACGTGAAAAGAACAGTCCCTAAGAATGGACGTCTAGAGTGCTAATTGTTTGAGCTAATCCGCAGGTTACCACTCCATAATGCAAACACTACCTAAGACACCATCCGCTATGGCAAACCAAGCCAAGACAAGCTTGTTCATGGTGACAGTTTAAATCGGACTACCAATTGTTCTCGTACGGAAAGGCTTCTGAACTCTCCCAAGACTGGGAAGCTTCCGCCTTCCATACTTAATTTTCGTCCTACGCTTTTCTCATTGTCAATATCGCCGTTGGTGAAACTCGTTGCCGAGTAACAGTGGCCTGATCGGCGTCTCCTTTTGTGTGAAATACGTCTTTTTGTTGGATCTGAAGAAAAGTCCCCAGCCATGGTATGGCAAGAAGTTCGGAGAATGGAGAGATGTAGCTTGGGGTAGGAGAGCTTCGTCTCTTCAATTTGTCTTCTGGTCTTTTAAAAGGATGTTGATATTTTGTGGGCTGTTTTGTTCCGTTTAGTACTTTCTGTAGCTTCCGTCTTCCAGTCGACCCAAATCGATTTCTGATAATTGAATCGACGATATGGAGTTTCACGTCGTCTCTTGCTAGATACAGGCACCCACAGAAGAGGTTATGTCTGGGTAAGTAGATGTATCGAATTCGAGAAAGTCGGTGGTGAGTCATGATAGAGAACTTTCATATTTGCAGTTGTGTCGTTGGTAGAGAGCCGAGGTTCTAATCCCAACCCTTCTTTACACCTGTGAGACTAATGAGCATATATATATATATATATATATATATATATAAATGAATTCATAAATGAATAAAAATGAGATCTGTGCACATATATATATATATGCACAGATTTCCTCATTTTTATTCATTGATATATATATATATATATATATATATATATATATATATTGACTGTTTACCACAGATCCATATTTAAAAAACGAAAAATTAAAACACAATAGAAAATTGGCTAACCACGTCTGGAAATTGAAATCAAAATATGAAAAACACCCAGATATAACGTGAAGCATTGTAAAAACAGCCAAGCCTTACAACGGTAGACACATATGTAGACTATGCCAAGAAGAAAAATTAGAAATTATGACATACCCAAATAAAGACGAACTGCTAAATGAAAGAGCAGAAATAATGACTAAATGCATCCACACTAAGAAATACCTATTAGCTTCATACAACCATGGATGAATGCGTCATAATTCGTTTTAATTTAAACAATGCGCGTTCATAAATTCTTTGCCACGTGAACGTTCAAATAAATAAAACACTGTTACAAGAGCGTTCTTAAAAAGAAAAAAATGGTAAAATGTAAAATCAGTTATTAAAAATGACCTGAAGACACCACTCATGGTAGAAACCTGCGTAACGAAATAACTCGTTTAAAATGGAATATATATATATATATATATATATATATATATATATATATATATATATATAAACAGATGAGAGGAAGACTATACTTACCCAAGTTTATTTGTCTTTGCCTTCTTCTTTTTGTCTTTTCTACAAATACATTCCATCTGACAATATTTAAACACACACCCATTTCCAAACACATGTATCATGGTTCTTGTAGTTACTCAATTCAATATTATATACAGACGCATGCATACACACACACACACACACAGACACAGACTATATATGTGTATATGTGTGCGTGTATGTGTATGGACAGAGAGAGACTCACAGAGACAAAGGGGAAAATATGTGCAAATAGCAAAGAAAAGTAATAATCTTCGACCACAGCTCTACAAATTTAGATAATTTTATTAGTGAGTATAAAAGTAATCTTTGTTTTCTTTCAACTTGCAACGAAAGAAACAAAGGACTTCGCAACGAAAGTTCAAAGAAAAATATTCTCTTTTTACAAAAGAAATGAATTTCGGTAGTACGAGTGAAAAGATGTATTGTGACTGCTCATGCAAGAATTCCGTACTTAAGTTGTCTTATGTATGCGTATCAATATTTATGATATTACAGCTACGCTCGGTTGAATAAGCACTATCAGTCAACTTTATTTTTACTTCTGCTACAATCCACTTTGTTTACTTACCTTCTCTCTCCTATATTTTCGTGTGGTATAATTGTCTTTAAAAGTGAAAAGTTACTGAAAGATTAAACTTATATACCACTATAATTAATTGAAAAGTGAGAAACCAGCCGTCTACGAGCCTGACTAATATTCTACAGAAAACTGTTTCTTGATAATTTACGTTACGATATTTATAAGAAAACAGTTTATCACAGGAAATAAAATGTTAGATTTACTAAAGTCAGATGTTTATTGGTTAGTAAATAAATTCCCCAATTTTATTTATACCAATTTTAGGAGGAAAAATATTGTTATTCCATTTCTAAACTGATCTCTCAAATTGTTGTTGCAAATGATAAGATAGTCGTCTGCTTTGCTGAATGCACTGACTGGAGTTTGAAAAGTTTGAATATTGACTGAAATAACGTCGCTGATTGATTAATAAATGCTAATATAAACATTTGAAGCCTATTTTGCTAAAACATATTATCTATTGAATTTTGCTACAAGTTTTAATAATGTTCCAGAAGTTTCCCCATGGATCGATATAAATATATCGAAGAGATAAAAATATAGAACAAATTTCATTAAAAAGAAAATAATGATATGTAATGAATTATATAATAATAATAATAATAATAATAATAATAATAATAATTCAAGGTGATTCTTTGTCTCTCTTACTATTCTGCATATCATTGATAGCACTAACCAGTCAAGTTAAAAAGACAGACTGTGGTTACAAAATAGGCCAAAAGAAAATAAGCCATCTATTTTACATGGATGACTTAAAGTTATATGCCAAGAATGATAATGAGTTGTAAGTTCTTCAGCAATCTGTAAAATGCTACAGCGAAGACATTGGAATAAAATTCAATTTGAATAAATGTGCTAAAGCTACAGTTTTACGTGGATCACTACAAGAAACCTCCTCAATTAGCTTAGACCCTGCTGTAACAATAAAAGAATTAACGCCTGAAGAAGCTTATAAATATCTAGGTGTAAATGAGAGTGAAAACATTCACCATAAAAAATGAAAGAAATAGTGCGTAAAGAGTACTATAAAAGGCTACGAATGATATTAAAAACTGAATTGAATTCACAGAACAGAATTATGGCCATTAATAGCCTTGCAATCCCAGTTGTCCAATATAGTTTCAACATCTTAAACTGGACTCTAAACGACATCAGGCTAATGGATTCTAAACCAAGAAAGCTTCCTTCTAAGCATAAGATGCATCATCCAAAGGCTGATGTAGACCGTCTATATATACCCCGTAAAGAAGGTGGAAGATGTCTTATTCAGCTAGAATTGCCATACAAGACAACAACTATTGGCTTACTAACATACACAGAAACAACAAAGGATTGGATGATACAATTAGTAAGGCAACATGAAGAAAGAAAGAAAAAATATTCAATAATAAAAGAAGGCAGTAAATACAAACAAGATTTACAGTTAGTAGATTCTGTAGAAAAGCAAAACAGAAGCCAAGAACCAACTATTGCGGCAAAAAATATGAAAATGAAAGCCAAATATAAAGCTCTTAAACAGATGAAACAACGCTGGCAAGGCATACCTCTGCATGGCCAATATCCAGAACGTGCCAATAAATCCAATGTTGATAAAGTTAATACTCATCGATGGTTACGTGCATCTGGATTAAAGTCTGAGACTGAAGGCTTTATTCTTGCAGCGCAAGACCAAAGTCTTTTCACTAGAAATTTTTCAGGCAAATATTATACATAATAATATGGATCCAAAATGCAGGTTTTGTGATAAACACCAAGAAACAATAGACCATCTAATCTCAGGCTGTTCTATACTTGCCCCAAATGAATATAAAAATCGCCACGATAGAGTGGGGCAATATTTACATTGGACAATGTGCAAACACTATGGAAAATCTCTAAACAAACACTGGTACGAACATCACCCAGCACCGGTTACATAAATAGAAGATGTCACCAATCTATGAGATTACATAATCTACAGACAAAAAAATTGAAGCAAATAGGCCGGACATTATTGTCAAAAACCAGAAAGAAAAAACGTGTCTATTAATTGATATGGTTTGTCCAGCGGATTGTAACATAGCAACCAAGGAATTTGAAAAACTGTCAAAATATAAAGACCTGGAAATTGAAATTGAAAAAATGTGGAAATTGAAAACAAGTGTAGTGCCAGTGATAGTAGGTGCACTAGGAATGCTAAAAAATGGAACAAAATAACACATTGAAAGAATCCGCTTAAGAGATATACAAAAAATTGTCTTATTAAGTACAGCCCAAACACTAAGGAGAACTTTGCCTCTGAAATGCTAGGGATGATGGGAAGATAGGAAAAACATGAAATGGAGCCATAACAACACGCCACGACCTGTCTTAGTTCTTCCCGCAGACTTGGTTGGTAGTGCGACCATAGCAGAAATAGAAATATGATGAAAAATGACATGATAATAATAATAATAATAATAATAATAATAATAATAATAACAAAAGAGTTAGGCAATATTTAAACTGGACAATGTGCAAACACTATGTAAAATATGTTAAAAAAAACACTGGTATTGACACCACCCAGCACTAGTTACAGAAATAGAAGATGTCACCATTCTATGGGGTTATACTATCTACACAGACAGAAAAATTGAAGTAAATAGGCTGGACATTATTGTTAAAAATCAGAAAAAAACAGTTGCCTATTACTCGATATAGCTTATCCAGCAGATTTCAACATAGCAACCAAGGAATTCGAAAAACAGTCAAAATGTAAAGACCTGAAAATTGAAATAGAAAAAAAAATGTGGAAATTGAAAACAAGTATCGTACCAGTGATAATAGGCGCACTTGGTATAATAAAAAAATGAACAAAACAGCACATTTAAAGAATTCCTGGAAACCCCAGCTTAAGAGAGATACAAAAAGTTGTTTTGTTAAGTATAGCCCACACACTATGGAGACATTTGTCTATGCAACGCTATGGTTGTTAGGGAGATATGAAAAAGCATGAAATGGAGTCATAACAACACACCACTACCTGCATTAGGTCAATTCCACAGACTTGGTAGGTAGTGCGACCATAGCAGAAATGTGTACCTGTGTTTCATAGACTACGCAAAAACATTCAACAAAAACGCCACAAAACTTGTTAGAGCTGCAAAATTAGACATTAGAATAATCAAAAACCTATACTGTCAGTAAACTGCATTCATACGGACATGAAATGAATTCAACATGATATACAAAAGTATAGAATGGAGTGTATCAGAATGATGTATGTTCTCACTGAATTTATTCAACCTATACAGGGATTCCAGGTGAATTCATTGCATTCACTTACGCGCAAATACACTTAGGAAAGGTATTAATCCGTCTGTTCCTTCCAGTTATGGATTAAATAACAGGACAGACTGTGTTTTATAGCCTTGGTCGGCAAGCAACCAGTCTACCGCAGAAAGCAATGGCAACCTACTGCGGGATAATCTTCTGCCCATGCAGTCATGTCTCTTTCGAGACATGAACGCCCAAGAGTGTTTCACGTATGGCCCTTAACTGAGTAACAGGGATTCTGAGAGAGCTAGTAATCCTTCCCGGATTTGTCATTGCTGGCCGCAATCTTAGCGATATAAGACATGCATATGATACAAGTGCTGACAGCAGAAAAAGGAAAGAAAATTACAAGTGAAGTGAAAGCAAGACGAAAAGACTAAACCGAATGTATGATCATCAGCAAAAAGATTTTGAGTTTGAGTTTTGTCTAACGGCGATTAATACTCTGTAAGTTATTTAATGCCGAACGGGTGGGGGGTTAAGTTATTTTTTTAATGTTCAGTTATAGTGAGAAAATTGATTTAGTCAGATTTATATTTCCGGTAATTTTGTTTTTCTTCGAAAGTATATTGTTGATAAGCAGTCATAAGTTTAGTGCCATGACTTTAGAAAATTTCTCAACTTTCAGTGGTCCGCACGTGATAAGATTGAATTTTCTGCTAATTTATTCTACCATATTTGTTTTTATTCATTTAAATTTGGGACTAAATTCTACTAAATTCTTGGTTTAAAGGCCGTTTTGACATCTAAAGTTTTCTGTTATACAGCTAGTGCCACATTCCAATGAAATATTTATTTTTTTGAAGTCCGTTACTCTTTGAATTCAGCCATTCTCTCCCCTCCCTCTGATTACTGGACACTTGCTTCTCTCTCTCTCTCTCTCTCTCTCTCTCTCTCTCTATATATATATATATATATATATATATATATCTAACACACTCTGCTTATTTACTGGTAGCCGACATAAACTGGAAAATCAGAGCAAATTTGGTATGACTTTAGAAATTTTCTCAACTTTCAGTGGTTCGCACGTGGTAAGATTGAATTTATTATACCATATTTGTTTTTTTCATTTAAATTTGGGACTAAATTCTACTAAATTGTTGGATTAAAGGCCGTTTCCACTTTTACTAAGTTGAAACTTAGTAAACAAAAAAAAAATTATTTTATTTTCACGTCTATTGAACAGGTGAAGAGGCTCATTCCTTGTTTCCTGTTTAGGATGTGGTTTCCGGTTTTTCTCTCTTCCAATCTTTTCACTCTTTTTTTTTATTTTATTTTATTTTCAATTGGAGCAGATAGACTAAACTATCGCCCGGTTCACACTCCACCCACGTCTATTGAACAGGTGAAGAGGCTCATCCCTTGTTTCCTGTTTAGGATGTGGTTTCCGGTTTTTCTCTTTTCCAATCTTTTCACTCTTACGTAGCCCTCTGCGCATCAATGGCGTTACCGCCTTGCGTGGCGTGATATGATTAAATAAGAAAAATACGTGATACACGCTTTCGGCAATCATGTCTCGAAAGAGACATAACTAACTCAGCAGAAGATTTTCTATCCTGCTATTTAAAGTATAGCTGAAGGGAGAAGAGACGGATTGTATTAATAACTAGTAATAAGTGGGGTATCAGTTCATTACTTCATAACAATAGAAAACCAACCCCCACTTTATGTCAAGTAGAAGCTTTACTTATGTTTCCAACTATTATCTTCATTCACTCATTTAAGTGCCACACGTGGTACAGCCTTGGGCGATCATGTCTCGAAAGAGACATGACTGGCTGGGCAGAACATTTTCTATCCTGCTATTTAAAGTATAGCTGAAGGGAGAAGAGATGGACTGTAATAATAATTAGTAATTAGTGGGGGATCAGTTTATTACTTCATAACAATAGAAAACTGATCCCCCATTTTTTACCCAGTAGAATTTTTACTTATGTTTCCAAATATTTCTTCGTTCACTCATTTAAATTTCATACGTGATACACGCTTGGGCGACCATATCTCGAAAAAGACATGACTGACTGGGCAGAAGATTATCCAGCAGTAGGTTGCCATTGCTTTCTGCTGTAGACTAGATGCCAGCCAAGGCTATAGAACCCAATCTCTCCTGTTATTTAACTCATAACTGGAGAGAATTGACAGATTAATACCTTTCCTAAGAGTATTTGCGAGTTAATATTTTCCTTAAGAAAATGTATATTTTTCTATAAAAATCTATTTTTATACTTTCATAGTGTTTCGATCCCTGTTTGAAGTTAACTATTTGCCCATATCTGGACTCCTAACAGATGCTACTAGTCCGGGCTACGGTGAACCTGGGACCAACAGCAATTAAGAGGTGGTTCTATGCTCCTCACAACCTTCCAAACTGTCTGCCGGATGCTATTTACCGTCATATCCAGGATCTCATCAGTAACAGGAAACCAACATGTCAATTACAAATCGGGACATTAAAATCACGCAGGTACAGATATTTGTAGTTTTCTTGATGATAAAATGTACGACACTGAAATCGAGGACAATTTCGTTGGAAAGAAAGATAAAAATGCTGGGTTACGACGTGATATTATTCCTTCTATATGGCTAAAATGTGGGATGAAAGATACTGAAAATGAAATGGACTGAATATGTTAACAACCCCGAGGTTTTGAAGTGAGGTTTTATTGTGTTTTTATACCGTGCTATTGTCAGTTCAAATGAATGTTAGAATCTATTTTGAACATAACCTCCTCGGGTTAATTCTCACAACAGAACTCAAGTGGAATGACTATGTAGAATCTATAGCTAAATCCGCTGCTAAGAAAGTCGGTTCTCTCTGTAGGACCAAGATCTTTTTCCGGTATGACACAATCCTGCACAGATATAAATCTACCATCCACCCGTGCATTGAATACTGCTGCCATATCGGGTCGGATTCTCCTGCTATCCACCTAGGGATCCTTGACAAAATCCAACGGAGAATCTGTAAGGTGATAAATCCCGACTTAGCAGCTCGGATACATCACTTTCTCACCGGCGCAATATGGCTTCCCTGTGTCTTCTCTACAAATAATTTCACGGCTTCTGCTCCGATGAAATTAGCTCTCTGGTACCCCTTATATATGAATTTACTCGATCCACAAGATTACCCAATAAAATGTAACCGCAAATTCTCTTCCAATAGCTTCTATCCTTGCGTTTCCCGCTAGTGGAATTCCCATCCATTTCCATTGCTTCCCCGACATTTTCCATTTACTTGCTTCCCCGAGAGCTACAATCTCTAAGAATCTAAATAGTCATCTCCTATCTAACTGACTTGCATCCTCTCTATCATGCTGCTTTCTCCGTCCACTCCACTCTCATCAGTATTCTCATCCTTCTCTTACCCACTTCCTGACAGCACCTATGACCTATCACTCGTTCTCATAACTTTCCTCCAATCTAACCCTCTGCAAAACAATGGCAGTATTTTGCCTTGCTTGGGGCGATATGATTATATAAACGTATGGTTTCGGAATAATTCATCCTTATTTCAATTTAATTATCCATTCGAATTATGAGGATGCTGCTGCAGAGAATAAATAGTCCAAAACCGAAAATCAGGCATGAAACAGTGGGCCTTTGGCATTAGAACAAGAAAGAAAGAATTCATGTTTAGAATGGTACCAAAATGTGCAATATAAGTTTAAAATTATCACATTCAAAGCCAGGCTATAAATCAATATGACGCAAAGGGGTTAGTCAGTTAAATGTCATAAGTGATACACGCTTGGGCGATCATGTCTCTAAAGAGACATGACTGACTGAGCAGAAGATTATCCCGCTGTAGGATGCCATTGCTTTCTGCAGTAGACTGGTTAATGACCAAGGCTATAGAACCCAATCTGTCCTGTTATTTAACCCATAACTGGAAGCAATAGACAGATTAATATCTTTCCCAAGGGTATTTGCGCGTCAGTGAATGCAATGAATTCGGTTGGAATTCGAACTCGGCTCCCCGATTTCTCGTTCTCGGGCCGATATCTAATGCACCAGAACGCACATCTCGCAAAGGGGTAGTGTGAGAGAAAATATATTAACCCGAGAACACTAACCACGGTTATAGAGTACCCATCGCAAATGACGCCCAGTTAATTAAAATTTAATTAAATTTTCAATCCCAGATTTTTTTCCATTTTGAGTGCGAGTAGCGTAGCTAAGTATTCATTTCCTTATTTTCTTCTATGTGCCTTGTCCTTTCAGGACGTAGGCAATCATGGCTTTCCACGTCTCCCTATACCTGGTGGCTCTTAGCACGCTTTCTAATTTAACGTCTAGCAGCCCCCGTTCTGTCATCCACGTGCTCAGGCCTTTCAAATATGTTATCCGCTGTTTTCCTCTGTCTCTTTTTCCTTCTATCTGGCCTGTTAGTATCAGATTCTCCAAGCCCTCCTTCCTCATTGCATGTCCCAGGAAGTTCAGTTGTCTCTTTCTGATGCTCAATAATATTTTCGTTTTTGTTTCCATTCTTTCCAACACCTCGTCATTGCTGTCATGCTCAGTTTACGATATCCGCAGCATCCTTCTGTAGAACCACTTTTCAGCTGCTTCAATTTTTTCCTTCATCTTTGTTGATATTGTCCAGCATTCACTGCCATATTTCTTTTTTGTTTCCATCCTTTCTAAAACCTCATCATTGCTAACATGCACGGTCTACGATATCCGCAGCATCCTTCTGTAGAACCACATTTCAGCTGCTTCAAGTTCTTCCTTCATCATTGTTGATATTGTCCAGCATTCAATGCCATATTTCCTTTGTGTTTCCATCCTTTCCAAAACCTCATCATTGCTCACATACTCGATCCATGATATTCACAGCATCCTTCTGTAGAACCACGATTCTTTTGCTTCAAGTTTTCCCTTCATCTTTGATGATATTGTCCAACATTCACTGCCATATTGAAGAACTGACATCACATAGCAACCCAGTACTCCTTTCTTTGTTTCTAGTGAAAATTTTCTGTCTTAATACTTTACTCAGCTTCTGGAACGCATCCTTTGCCATGCCAATTCGCCTTTGGATCGCTGTGTCGCACTTTCCGTCTTCAGTTAAAATACTTCCCAGGTATTTTAATTTTCGTACCTGCTTGATTTTAACATCCCCCATCTGTATTTGGTACTTTGGGCTGCTCTTTTTTCAGTAGAATTTTGTAACCCGATTGCAATTATTCCTTCACCCACTACGGACAGATAACAATTCACTTTTTTGTTGTTAACTGTCAGCTCACTGTTGTCGCTAAGCTTTGGATCTTCAGACGTTCTTTGGTTTATAGATTCTTGGCTAATCATCGCTACTCTAGACTACGAGAGGAATGGACGACGTCTTTGAAGTTTGTAATATGCGCCGAACGAATGATAATTAGTACCTGCAAAAATAAACCAGAACACATAACACGTAATGAAAAGAAGTAAGCATACAATAACTCATTAATAATGAGTCGGTTAGTAGATTACAAATGCAGCCTTAAAATTCCAGACATTTCTCTATTAATTTCAATGAAAGATGAAATTAGCAATGCAAAGATATACGTAATAATCATTGTCTGTGTTGTGTGCAAAACAAACAGAAAACTCTTACATCACAGTTTTCTATTACTGCACTGAATTCATCTGATTCTAAAGTTTCTATACAGGATGACTGAAAAATAACTCCTTATTTCATGTATTAGTAGCCAGCTAGGTTGTGATTTTTCTTGAAAGTTGATGAAAGGTGCAACCCACGTTCCGTCATCCACCTGTTCAGGCCCTTCAAATATGTTATCCGCTGTCTTCCTTTGTCTCTTTTTCCTTCTATCTGCCCAGTATCAGGTTCTCCAAACCCTCCTTCCTCATTGCATGTCTCAGGAACTTCAGTTGTCTCTTCCTATTAATTTTCTTTTCGTCGCCATTTTTCCAACACCTCCTCATTGCTTACATGCTCGGTCCATGTTATCCGCAGCATCCTTCTGTAGATCCACATTTCCGCTGCTTCAAGTTATTTCCTCATCTTCAATGATATTGTCCAGCATTCACTGCTGTAATGAAGAACTGACATCATATAGCAATCTAGCACACTCTCCTTTCTTTCTAGTGAAATTTTCCTCTGTGTTAGTACTTTACTCAGCTTCTGGAACGCATTTTTTGCCATGCCAATTCTTCTTCAGATCTCTGTGTCGCACTTTCCATCTCCTGTTAGAACACTTCTTAGGTATTTAAATTTTTGAACTTGATTGATTCTAGTATCCCCCACCTGTATTTGGCATTTTGGGTTGCTCTTTTTGCTGATGACCATGCATTCAGTTTTCTTGCAGTTAATTTTAGGTCATTTCTTGTCACTTTCTTCAGCTACCTTCTGTAGGAAGACTTCTAGTTTTCTTTCCGTGTCTGCAATCAGCACTGTATCATTTGCATACCTTATGTTGTTCACA